>KK122154.1:347080-498846 GCA_000611955.2 Stegodyphus mimosarum
CATTAGTGGCGTTGTCCTACCGTCCACCTCTTATCTGGTCTTAACGGACAAAGCTCCCTGTCCTAACTTGCTTGTGAGAAAAATCATTTGGCTATTTGTTATCAATTTTCTTAGAATTTCAGAAAAACCAATCTTTACTACAGATTCTAGAGAGCTGTGTCAGTTATGCCTACAGTGCAATGTGCTTAAGTTTTTCTTCCTGAATGTGTGGTGTGAATGAGTAAAAATTCAGAATGTCTACACATGAAAAATGCAAAACTCTAACTTTGGAGACAAAGGTAGAAATTCTAAGGAAGGAAGGGAATGGCGAATGTAAAATAAGTTTGCAGTTGACTATAGAATTAAAAAAAATACCTTGTGAACTTATTTGAAAAACAGGGAATCAATTTTAGACTGGCGGGCTGGGCCCGCTTGTTGCTTGGGATTCGAAAGTTGGACAGAACTACCAGTGTTCATCTACGGCGTCCGCCGGGATTCGAAAGTTGGACCTAACTAAAAGTGTTTCAGATTTTCTATGTTGCAAACCCGCCCGTTAGCGGGCTGCGCCCGCTTGTTCACCCGGACCCAGTGGATCAAGGAATCATCGAGAGTCTTAAAACAAATTATCATAAGAAATTCTTACAACAAATAATGTTTTCTTTAGATTGTGGTAAAAACTATAACAGTACTCTGCTGACAGCTAGAAATGATCTATACGCCGCATGAGATGCTGTTAAAGAAAAACACAGTTAGTAATTGCTTTCGTCATGCTAAATTCATGCCCGCCGAAGAGAACAATTATATCGAAGAATGTGACGATATTCATACATCTTCTCTTGAATTCAAAAAATTTAAATGTAATAATGTTACCTTTTCTGATTATGTAAGAATACATTAAGACTTTGAAGTCTGTAGAAAACTGAGCGACAATGACAAAACAAAAACTATCCGAGAAGATGAAAAAGAAGAGACCTTATCGGATTCAGAAGAGAGTGCAGAGACTGTTAAATGTCCTAATGATCAAGCCATAATGGACTCTATAAAATGCCTGAGAGCTCCAAGGTATTTCTCCCGCCTTCTTCGCATGCCTTCGTGGTGTAGTGGTCTGCATGCTTGAAGCGTAACCGAGAGGTCCGTGGTTCGATTCCCGGAGAAGGCGTTGCTCATTTTTCATGTTTGATACTTCCAAAAATACCTAATGTCTTTACACTGGCGTCCGAACTAAAAAGGTGGTGGATGAGGATTCTCTTCCACCGGGATTTGGCGATTGGGTCCCCAAAACCCCAGTCGCTTTTTAAAAGGGGGAGTATGTAAGGTATTTCTCCCACCTTCTTCGCATGCCTTCGTGGTGTAGTGGTCTGCATGCTCGACGCGTAACCGAGAGGTCCTTGGTTCGATTCCCGGCGAAGGCGTTGCTCATTTCTCATGTCTCCTGCTTCGAAATAACCTAATGTGTCTACAAAGCGTTTATTCAGATTGAACCTTTCTCTGAAATGAACTGAAATGTTTACTTCAAATTGAGAAGGTGAATGAAAAATGTAGGCTTAATAAACAAACACCATTTTAAAGTTTTTTCCAAAAGTGTACTTCTTATTTATAATTAAAGTTTACTTTCATATATTCTGCTTCATTTTATGATTAAGGTAAGTCTTTATTGCTTTTTAATATGTTTAATTTTAGATAGCATAGTATAATATATTTTCAAGGGTTTTATATAATAGAAGATTTTTCTTCTTCAGTGATACGCTTTTAAAGTTGTATTTTCTCTTAACATCGGATAATTCGAACTCTTCTCTGAGAACCTTCGAATTCGAATTAACGAGCGTCCACTGTATAAGCTAAGTTTCAAGCATAGTCATTGTTCTTTATGATCGCTCGTAAACAGGAACACGGAAATCAGTATCAAGGATGGAACTCCTCTATTCAGATTGATTCCACTTGGCAAATAGGCACATGGAATCCTATAGTAACAGGAGCAGAATGATGCTCAATTACGGAATACTCGCTTGCATTCTCTTTACTTTTGGGTATTCCTGCATAGAGTACACTCCTTTAAACATGTCGCACATAGTTCGAAAAGATTGACCATGTATCATGTGTATGTTTGTTTGTCTGTTTAATCGGTACCGGCGAAGCATATTACAGCTGCCCCGTCAGCCATATATTGGTGTGTAAAAATTAAAAAAGTGGCCAGGTTTTTATATGTAACGCTGTGAAAAATTTTTTCAGATATAGTAACACCATAAAGATGTAAGAATACGGTGTAAAGGTAATAATACTGGCGAAGTAAGGACCTAACAAAGGACTGAAACGTCCATGTGACAGAAAGAAAACATGAAAAATGTAGCCTCAGTGGGAGTTAGGATCATCCATAACTGCGAATTAACAACTGTTCATGTTTAGTATGAGATCGCTGATGAGCTTTTGAGATATCATAAGCTATTTTTACAGCTCCCACCGCACTTCAGAGTCATTGTTGACATTTAGCAATGTGCAGGAAACTTCTCACACATTTTAAATTGTATTTAAAAACCATGCAGGAAGTGTTTTCACTTTCTAACAGCTCAACGTCATCCGCTGTAGAATGAGGTGTAGCGTTATTCCCTATGAACAAGATCTTAAAACTAACAGTACCGAGAAAGTTCATACGGGAAGAAGAAGCATGTAATAATAGATTATCACCAGTAACTGAACCTAGTTGAAAGATACAGACTTTCGTATGGTCATCAACCATTATACTTACCTAAAAAGTTGTTTCCAGGAAACAAAAGAGAAAGATTAAGCGGAACAATGAAACTGCAACTTCAAATATATTCCAGCTGCAAAAATTAAATTAGGTAGATTTGTTTTGGTGAAAGTTCAGTATATCTACTACTTCTTTCTTTACTAATTTTCATGAAATTTTTAAATGCATTTATTCCTCAAATACACTTTGCCTAAATTAAATAAGCCATTGTAATTTAAAGTCGGATAAAAGTGTCTCAGACGTGCACCTCTCAGAACTTTGCACCTTAAAAAAGAGCATGAAAGTGCAAAAGCTAAATAAATTTTCAATTTGAAATAAGATTGATTTATGTAAGGTATCTAAAGAATTATTAAAAATTCACAACGCCTAAAAGATTAAGCGACTAAAATTGTCCTCAATAACCATTTATTAAATATTTATATTTAACACATCTCGTACTGTTTTTATTCTCCAGAATTTTATAGGACTTCAGCATGGAAAATTATATCCACAACTTTCACTGTTGAAAAGAATTTATTTGCTAACTCAGTGAAAGACGTATTAAAAATTTTTTGAAAAGATTTGGCACACCAAAGTAAGGCGGATAAATATTGAATTCCAATTTAGTTCGGGATTTCTTGTCCCTGCTTACTAGCTGTCGCTGATCAGTATACAGATCATTTTGGTATGTTGTTGAATTCGACAAAGATAAATACGTCTGCTATCCAATTTTAAATCATTCAAAAGTTAACGCATCCTGAAATGAAGTAAATATTATTGAATTAGATTTTATTGCAGTCGTGTGTATGGCAAGGGTGTAGCTAAAGGGGGCAGAGGGGGCTGGGGGTGCATTTTTAGAGCTGGCATTTTCTTCCTGAAATTATTTTTATAAGGTTCAAACAGGTGATTCGTCGAGGCAGCTGAAAAATAATTAGGTTCTAAATTGTCATATTTAATTAAACTGAGAAAAAAATTACTTTTGATTGCAAACTACGAATATCAACTAAATTATGATCGCGGTGACATTAATAAGAAAAAATTCCTCGTTAAGAAAGAAGTATTTCAAAGTTTTATTTCCTTCATTTCTAGAGAAATCGAACAGGAACTTCTTTAAATTTCTACAATTTATTCTATAGACTAGCTCCAGATTAAAGCTCCAGATATGATTCAGAATAAAGTTCCAGATAAAATAGTGCAAATTTTCTTCTTCTCAGTTGCTGTAAATGCTGATAGTTGCGAGAAGCGTTTTCTAAATAATAATCATTTAAGGAACATTTAAGGAATGCGAATACATGTTTTGCATTTAAGAAGTCTTTTTACATAACAGCATGAGCACTCTACAAGGTCAACAAGGATGATTTTGCGAAAAAAAAGAAAATATTAAAATAATTTTAAAATGTTTTAATCAAAGCTTCCTTAAAAAATAAGCGTAAAGCTTAAATTTATTTCCTTACATGTAGTTTCCAGATTTTTTTGTTTTTGTAGTTATTTCTTTGTACATGAACAGGAGCGGCAAAAACAGGTGCAGGCTCAGGCGGCAAATTCAGGAACAGCACCGGACGGCAAAAGTTTCAGCTATAACTTTTATAATTAGTCCAAAGGGGCTTTGTCCCTGAAGGACTATTGTTTTCGTTTTGCGATTTTGCGTAGGAAACATTAAAAGTCTGTATCACTTTTCAAACTGTTGCCACAAAATATTACAGCCCTGTATTATATTTAAAGAAATTAAATAATGAAGAATGTGCATAAATGTATGTATGTTTCTCGCATTGTGATAAAACGACGGTACCTAAAGGCCATCGAATTTTGAATGCCGTAATCCTGCTGTGAATATAGGCATCTGGAAGCACAAATTTGAAATTTGGAATTTGTTTTATTAACGATTTCATATTTTGTAAAACTTTAACGAATTTTTGATTAACAAACTCAAGGATTTCAAAGCGGGCAATGGCAACGTTGTACAGAAGAAAACATTTTTATCTGCAGCGCGTGAGACTGTGTGTAGAAAATTCTAAAGATATGCTCAGTTTAAAATTATTTTGCGATATTGTTCTTTAATTGAATTTATGGTTTAAATGCGAAGAACATCATATTCAATAAATAAAAGTAACATACAAAATGTTTAAAAAACGCCCCTTTGGACGTAATTTAAAATCTGAAACCTTTCAGATTTTTTTTTTGTCTTTAGTTTTATTTCAGTTATTAAAATATTTTTAACTCTATGTACTTGGTTCAGAATCGTTTGATTTCCTTTCAAAGAAAATCAAGTTTTCTGATATTAAAATTTTATAATATATCTAACTAACTGATATAACTTAAAATGTATTTTAATCCATTAATGAGCTGACAATTTTATGAACATTTGTAGTTCGTATTTCGATACACAATCGTTTAAGTTTTACACAGGCTATTTATCTTGGTGTCTTCGTGGATTTGTTTGTCAGTTTCTATATTTGAAAAAATTTTCTGCCTTCTTAGGCATTTTTAAAAAAAAATTTTCACACGTAAATTGAAACAAAATTACATCGGCAGAAGATCCGAATTTACGATGAAAGATGTAATATTCTGTTGAGATTTTTTTTGAAATTCAAAATAGCTTTTTAAAAAAATTTAAAAATTGAGTTTTGTTCGCGTGTCTTTTGTTAATTCAAAACAAACTAGTTACCTGTCTATATTTTGATCATTTGTAGTATCGCGTAGATCGAAAAATAATCTTCCAATAGAAAACGAGTCTTTTAATTTCTATTATAATACACGAAATTTTGTTTTCGTTTCTTTGACTGATCGATCTTTTAAGCTGTTCTACGCGTATTAACAATGATAAATTTTGTTTAAATCGAAAGTTTAATTTATTTAGCAGTCTTAAGATTTTAAGCGATTGTGAGGTTAGGGTACAAAAGCAAAAAAATTGAGGCACTTCGAATGTAAACTTAAACTATAGACTGGCAGAACTTGAAAGAAAGGTGACATTAACGGGTTTCGTGATTTAAAAGAAGAATTTTCGTATGCTAAAAGAATAATTTCTTTATTATTTATTATTATTCTTTATTATTTTCCCTTCATCTTGAAAATAAAAACATAACAAATTAATTAATTAAAGTTTTCATTTATTTCCATCTTTTTGTCCTTGTGTATCTTAATTACAAGCTAGTTTGCCTTAGAAGGTCCTCAGTGAAAGTATCCATTCCGTAAAGAAGATAACTCTAATCTTCTTACTTTTTTAACAAAGGAAGGAAAAAAAATAGTTATGTTCCGTTATTTATCAGTGGCGTAGCTAGATGAGGTAGAGGGGACAATCTACCTCAATTCAGGTAACAGTTAAATCTCACAGTTGATTAAGTAGTAACTCACTAACTCTCGGATCCATATTTATGTAGCGTAGCACAATCTTCGGAACGAAACAATCGAAAGGCTTCAAAAATGTTTTTTCCTTGATATTCCTGAAAATCACCAAAGACGAGTAGAGGCGTATTTGCCTTTGTCTTCCCTTCTACTTGAGTTATTTATCAATTCAAACGTTGTCGGCTCAGAATTGAAGGGTATACACACAGTTCTATCGGTGAAGGGGGAACTTAAATGCAAATTTTTTAAACGCAAGGTAAAGACTAAAATTATCATCCTAATATCAACAAATAAATAAATAAGTGAAACAATACACAGCAACAAAGGGGGAAGTATTTAAATATTTACAGCAATATATTTCATTTTCACGTTGTTACACAACCATAAAATTTGTGGCTATAGCGAACATCTTACGTATTATGAGTAGCAAGTGGCGTATGTGAGACATACTTGAAGTGATGTATGATAGAGGGGAATTAAATGAAGTAAGGAGGTGCAAAAGCATTTTAAAAGCTCACTGAAGTAATCAAGATAGAAGAATATGTTTGATTTTGTTCTAATACTTAATATGGTGAAAGTTTATGGTAGTAGGTGTAGACACGTACTCGCAGCACCACATCGTCTAGATTTTGATGACGCCGTAGGTCCATTGGAGATATCTGCAGCTTGTATAAGCTGTATCTGCTTATTTATATTTTGCTTGAGGTTACACAACCACAATGCTTGAGGTTCCACAATGATGTTCCGCAATGATCTCCTTTTTTGGACTTTTCTCTGCCTACGTAGCATCGCATCCCGTCTTCATATCCTCAGTGGCATGTCTTCAGTGTATTGGTCTTTCCTCTGATCAATCAACGAACATCTTCTAAAAGCGCATCTGGAACTTCCAGGTAATACTTAGGCGTAATCTTCTAGATTGGTTACTTGTCTTCATCTGATTACTTGTTTCTCTTGACTTTTAAAGTTAGATATCCAGTCTGATGATATATGATCGTTTCGCAGCTGGAATTTGGGGTCTTTGAGCTAAGAATGAAAGTGCTCTGCTGCCTTTACAATGGTTAACCATTCTTTTTCGGTGACACTGAAGTTTTTTTTGTTTTTGAGAACTACTAATTTCTTGTGGAAGAATATCTTCAGTTCTTTCATTGCTGTCGTCAATATTGAGAATACAGTCACACTCAAGCTGGAGATAAGCGAACTCAGGAAGGAAATTCAAAGCATCCTTCAGAAATTTTCCCACTCATCAATCACATTCTTCACATTCATCAAACCATGAAAACTTTTGTTTCGCTTTTGTTAGGTGATGTAAAGGCCTTGTGATTTTAGAGAAACCGTTAACTATTCGTAGTAAGTGCAGGGGTCGAAAAGGCTTCTTAATTGACGAGCGTCTTGAGGGCAACAGTAGTAATGAATAATTTTGATTTTGTAGATCTGTGAGCACATCTTAGGGGAGAAAATATGAGCAATAGCTAACCTCCCGGCTTAACTATATATATTTCGATGGGCTGAACTTTAAGTTAGCCTCTGTTAGCCTGCAGCACTTTCCTGATATTTCCCAAATGCCAAATCCCTGGTACTTTACCTTAAGCCCGAGGCATTTTAAGTATGAGTGACTCGACATTATTACATAATGTCGAGATACTCACGGCAGGTTTTATATGACAGTCATTTCAAAATTCTTCATATTAGACGTTCTAATGTTGCTGAAATGTTACACAGTATAAAAGGCATTACCTTAAACTTCTAAGAAGCTCTGGTCTGTAGCAAATGTAGGGGTTTCACGGTATTTGTGATCTTTGGGATGTATCTCAATGCGAACAAAGAGATAAAGTAAATTCTTCTTAACTCAGGTGGAGGATGTATCCGGGTTGACGATATGTCGCCAGTATTATAAGAAACTTTCTGCATGTGCCTTGGTTTCTAATTTAGTTGCTTTCTTAATTTAAATATTGATCTGTATAGAATTAGACATCTAGAATTATGTACCCGAAATGAACATTTATGAATAAAATTCGTAGTCATAAATTCCATTGAACAAAAGCAACATAATATATAAAATGCAATAAATAAAGAAATAAAAAAAAAATTCAGTTTCAGCTTCCAATCTTGTTGTTTTCCCAATTTAACTTCCATGCTTACATGAAATGAACAGTTATAAACGAAATATGTGGCCACAAATTCTGTTGAGCAAAAATACCCCCATAAAACATAAAAGTTAATAGATAAAGGAAAGCAATGCAAAGCAAAACAAAACAAAGCAGAAAATCCCATTAATTTCATGCAATTACAGCTTTTTACTCTCAAACTGGTAAAAGCCACAACTACGCATTAAGCTATAAATTTTAAATAAGAACTGTAAGTGATAAGAATTATTGCTTTTGTAATTGCTTCCATTTGCTTCTGTAATGAAGTTTGTAATTTTAAAACTAAGAAGACAGGGAAAATTCATCTTTTAACATTTGGCAACACTATTGTGTTTTGTAATTAATGTTTTTGTTAGAAGTGTGTTTGTATTATACAAACAAATTGTGATGGCTTGAATTTATATTTTGTGAATAGTTTCAAATTCAAAGCTTTCGTGCTGTCTTTAAATATGGCTGCAACAAATGAAGATTATGATCAGGTGCTTTTATTTATCATAATCATGAAGTAATAATTTATAATTTAGTAACTCTCCGCATTAAAACTGCCAAACGTCCGTAAGTGTAGTATGTTTGACATAGAAGAATATTGAATCTCCTAATTTCAGCTTTCAAGACGTGGTTATTAAATCAGATGGTTTAGTTCACTTACTGCTGGCACGTTTTTACTAGCTAAACATATATACATACTTTTAGACGAAGAATAATTACGGAATACAACAATGCATTGTAAAATAAAAATTCAAGAACTTTTATTATTTTATTTCGTGACATATTAGCGTAATGTATCTTATTGTGAAAATTTGTTTGGGAATCTAAATAGTTTAGTGCGTTGAATGCTATAAACAGAATTTAAAATGGCATGATTACTAAATGTAATGGATCGTATATAAATATCATTAAATGATATATATCTATATGACTTAATTTTGCCAATTACTGTTTAATACTTTTTTAAAAATTTTCTAGTATACTCATGAACATTACATTATGCTTTATATTATTTAAACTATAATTTACATCGGTGAAAATGCGCTTTAGCCCACTGCTTGGCGATGTTACATCTTATGTATAAATTATTAGCAAATCTGTGATTCAAGCTTGACATTTTAGAGTTCAAAATTCACTTGATTTTACGTCATCATTCCTTTTATTGAAGTAATTGTTTTTTGAGTTGCAATTCAAGATATGCAAAATATTTTAATGAATAATTAAAATTAATCTTTAATTAGAAATGTGATTAAATTGTTATCAGCTAATAGTATTAGGATTAGATAATAGTGGAGACGGTCTGTTTTTTTTTTTTTTGCAATGAAAAGGGTGAAAAATCAGTTGTGGTTAGCCAGGATTATAATTGTGCATCTTTTGTTATTTGCTAGGTGTGGTAATTATGTACACTAGTATAAGATAATTGTTTTAAAAAGTTTGATATGTGTTGTCACTGTATGCTGCCAATCAAAATTTTCCTGTATTTAAAGGCAATATTTAGTATTGTTAAATTTCTGATATGAGTTTTAATTTTACTGTATTTAAATAAATATTATGTTTTAGTTTGAAGATGAATTACAAGAATCACAAGAAACACAAGCAGGAGATAAAAGAAAGCGTTTGTTTTCAAAAGAATGTAAGTTTAAGATTCTTTTTATATCATTTATGTAATTTTATCATATGCTGTAAGTTACAGGATCATACAGAAGTTTGTAAAAATTCAATAATTTTGTATTGCTATGAATTTGTAATGTGTAGTAATTTATTTAAGACAGAGTGCATCAAATTATAATTTTGTTTTAAGAATTTAGGTTAGCCTATATTTTAGGGTGCCCCTGGGATAATGCCAAGTTATAAGTGTTGTTTCATTTATGATAACCTGAGTAGTTAAATGTTATAGAAACTCTATTATGACATGATTGGTTGCATGATTGCAGTGAATTTGACTGATGGGAAGATATTTGTCAGAGCTTCTTTCTGCGTTGGATATCAGTTAGGAAGTACGTTGCATATTGTGTGCTTTGCATTGTAAAATAGGTGCTGGTGGTATAGAACAAGAGAGCAGAAGTTTTTTTTTTTTTTAAAGTGGTTTAGGACACAAGAAAAAAACTTTGTTAGATGCAATTCAATGGAATTATAAGTGTTGTGTTTGCACTAAGGAAATTCGTATCGTCGAACGCAAAGATCATTCAGATGGCTTTGAATGGGTTTCTCACAAGAAAGGTTCGAATGCACACCAGATAAAGTGTTTCATTACAAAGGGAACATGGTTTGAGGAAAGTTTTTGTATGCTCTTAAGGGATTTTGTGTGCCATAGACTGAAGACACTGAAATTTCTAAGTGGGGTAAGTGGATATTTCCTTTGTCTAATTAGTAGATGCATTTCCTTTTTTATGTTATTTCATTGTTAAATTGAGATTGTATATTTTCTGTTTGGCTGTGTTGTAGAATTGGGTGCTCCTTCAATTTTGATCGATGTGTACATAGACAAAGTCAGTGTGCAATGCCGAGTTTGTGCTATTCTCTGATTTTTTTAAGTGAAAATAGAATGATATGTACATGGATACTGAGTTTGTGCTATTCTTTGACTTGTTATTTTGGGTTTGTGTAGCGGTGATTTTTGTTGATTGTGCCTTGCTGGCCAATCACCAAGGGCACCCTTAAATAAATTTTTACCGAATTTTACTGTTTGAAATTTTTAAGTGCAGTTTTAGGTGGCACTTTATCTGAAATAGAATACAGGTATTGAGTATGTAGGTTATGAACAAGATGCATTGCTGTGGAAATCTTTAGATCAGATTAGCATATAGTTTGCATTCAAGATGAATAATACTTATTTGCAGTTAATAATAATAATATAATAATTTATAGGCAGCAATAATAATGCAATGGTATTATTGTAATAATACCACCATTGTAATAAACAGTTTAAATAGTTTCATAATCTGTTTGTAATTGTTAATTCAAATAGAATTGGGGGAGGTTATGCAGAGAAGGGTGGTACTGTTCTGTTTTTGGGGCCAGAGCCATCACCACATGTTCTGCTAAATTTACCAAGAGTTCATATGAAGTCGCCAATGTTTACTTTTAAATTCATTACAATGTTTACATTTTTTAAAAAAGTAAAAAAATCTTTTTTGAAATTGGCAACAAGAATTCAAATTCTAAAGATGTACGGGTAACTTGTAGCACACGAAACTAGCATCATTTAGCTGTAGGAAGGGCATAAAAATCGGCTTGAATTGCAACAGCATTTTCATTTGCTCATTAGAAAGCTTGAACATGATATTTTCAAATACATCTGCTTTCATATACATAGCAATAGCATACAGTAATATCTCACTATTGAAACAGCCTTTATTTTTTTTTATTGGTAATCTAGAGGAAAAATTGAGTGATTTCAGAGGCAATCACAGTTTTGGGTGTAAATAATGAAATGGTAAGCTAATCTTCATAAAAATCAAGGAAAAATTTACAAATGAAAAAAGTCAGGAAAAATATGTTTCAAATCATGTTGGTTAGAATATGTTACTTCTTTTCTTTTGACTTTCAACAACAGAAGTAACAGCTTTGTTATATCTGCTACTAAAGCCTATTCAAGAGAAGAGGATACCATATGTTTGGTCATCAAGAACTTCTACCATCAGCCATTATTATTGAACATTACCTGAAGAGGATCTAAGACTTACAGTAAGTGTGAAGCGAAAACAGTGAATCAATATTACTCATCCTATAACTGAAATTCAACATAGTTCATGTGTGAAGGTCCAATATTACTCAATTTTGTCCAAAAGGAGAGGGTAATGGAAGAAAAAACAGAGTATGTTTTACAGTCAAATACTAATATAGTGAACCTGGCTTATAATGAATGCCTGGATGTAGTGAACAAACCTTTTAGTCTTAACCAGTTTTCTGCAGATTTAATGTTATTTTATTAAGCTAAAGCAAACTTTCAGATGTATAAAAATCAGGTATAATGAGCTTTGTAAATATCTTAGGCGGAATTATTTTTGGTATTTCTTAAAATTTGTTTCAGAATTTCTGCAGTTTTAAAGTGAAAAATTACTAATCCTGGAATTCATACTGTTAGGATATTAGAACAGCAACAACAACAAAACTAAACATTAAATTCCCAGACTGACCTTTTTTTCCCAAAATATTCTAAAATGTTTAATTAATCATTAAATAATTTAATTTAAACTAAAGGGTGAAAATGCGCTTTAGCCCACTGCTTGGCGATGTTTTGAAAATCGCCAATTCGGCGCGTTTCGGCAAAACGTCTTTGCAATTGCAACCTTTCCGACACGCTCCGCGAAAACCTATTGTAAACAAAACATAGAATTCCAAAACTTATATTAGTATGGAAACTGTTCCCACAAAAAGATAATAAAATAATATGCAAAACGAACATTATGATCATTAAAATATTTGTCAGTTAGGTTTAAATTAATTATTTACATTTTATGTTGTAATACTTACACATTTTATGCCGTTACATAACCTTCCCGACATGCTCCGCGAAAACGTAACCAAAAGGGCATCGAAGAAAGAAGGAATTTTTTTTAAAAGGGCATTAAAATCACAAACGATACCATGTACACATCGTTCCGTTTTAACTTAAAAAAAAATCTGCGAATTGCACAATGTAGGCAATGTACACAAATGAACAAAATAAGCTAAAATAACGAAAATAAATTACAAGAAAATGCCATGTGCACAGCATTCCTTTTAAACTTAAAAAAAACTTCAGCGAATTGCACAATGTAGGCTACGTGCACAAATGAACAAAATATGCTAAAATAACGAAAATAAATTACAAGAAAATGCCATGTGCACAGCGTTCCGTTTTAACTTAAAAAAAACATCAGCGAATTGCACAATGTAGGCAATGTTTCCGTAGCTTCAAAATACCCAGTCAGCCATGTTGGCGGTTATACGGAGTTACCCATGTTCGCGTTTATTGCTCATTCAAAAACAATCGCCGCGAAGCAGTGGGCTAAAGCGCATTCCAACCAAACTAAAGATAAACAGGTTAAACTTTCTTAAGTTTTCAGATTAAATTTACTTGAGAATAAATAATGATAACCTAGTCTCTTTCTTGTTTATTAACTTTTTTTCCTCGCATAAATAAAAATACATATGTTTATAAATAATTATAAACTTCTTTATTTCTTACCACAGCTTGACACTTCATGACATTTCGATTCTGATAAAGTTTGTAGCCTTGGAGAGAAAATGTCTTCATCACGGATTATAGATGCTCATTTGTTAATCAGGTTCTTTTCTTATTAATTTTCAACTGTGAAAAAAAGCTGTTCATGTATGAATGTATTCCCAAAGCAAGCAATTATTCTTAGTGCAAAATTTGTTATTGAGCTTATTTATTTTCTGACAAGTATAAGGTTAATCAAATCTGCATCTTCAAATTTTTAAATGAGATTCATATCACATTTAAATTAATTAGCTCCATTTATAGATTTTCTGGTATGTTAATCATGTTCATTTTTAATGGTAATGAAAATAATGCAAACTCAAACTTCAGGTAATTAAAATCTTTGCAACAAATACACATTTGAAATGTATTCATGGGCTGCATAAAAGTGCTTTGGGTGCTGAATGTGCCCACTGGGCTGCCAGTTTGAAACTAACGCCTTAAGAGAACTTACTACATTGAGCCAAAGAACCATTGATCTATTGAGGCACTCTGTTCAATTCTGATATTTATTCTTAATTGGAAATGCATATTCTACTTGCAAATGTTTAACTGTAGGGATGGGTGTAAATCATGAATTTTGTACTAAGTAATTCTGTGTGTAATATTATTAATGTAGGTGAAGCTGAAAAACAATGAAAAAGAAATTTAGTAATTGTATGTAATAATAATAAATGTCTTTTAATATGCTTTAAAAAATATTATTAGCATATTTTGGAGATCTGGCAAAGCTAATCACTTTTTCTGTGTAATTCGTCAAATTATCAAATATAGTGAACTAAATTTTTATTTTGGAAGTTTGTTATAGTGGGATTTGACTGTGTATATATTGAATGAATATTAGAAAATCCAATGTTTGTCTTTTTTTTTTCCCATTTTTTCCCTTTTCCATTTTGAATTAGGCTGTTCTAAAAATGGTCTATTATCCATTTTTAGTATTAACACTTTACCATGGATTCTATTCTTAGTACTTGAATTGGCTGATTGCATAAGTTTGACTTGTATTGGCTGATTGAATAAAGTTTGTATTTTTCCTTCAAATGTGCTTTCCCTTTAAGAGTTCCAAGAAGGTGTCATTTCATATAGAAATATAGCACTGTATGTTTTGCGATAATCAAATAATACAATCCCACCCTTTTGTAAAAAATAAATACTTCTACTCTGAAATAATGATATGTAACATAAGGAACACTATTTATTTTATCCAAATGGTGCTGCAGTTGTTTATAAATGTTATCATTTCAATAAATTAAATATGTTTTAAATTATATCAGTTAGCCAAATCACTGAAAAATAAAATAATTTTTCTGAACTACTTTAAGAAATGTATTTATTGTATATAATCATTTACCTTTTTAAGCAATACTATTTTAATTTGAAAGATAAATTAAAAATGTCACATTAAATATTACTAAAAACTGCTATTTAACAGATCCAGTGGAAGATAAATTAATGATCAACATTATATGTGATGTGGTGGCAACGCTTGCTTAGTTGTCTAGATAATTAATGTGTGGTTCTGTAATGCAATACAATCGTCAAGAATTTTGAAAGACTTTTCTAAGAATGATTCTAATGACAAAAATACCTTTATTTCATTTTTCTAACGATTGCTATATATTGTGAATTCATTAAAATAAGAGGACTGTTGGATCGTATTGTTTGTATAATTTTTATATAGTTGTACATTCAGAATCTGTGCTAGCTTTGTTTATATACTTTAGTCAATTACTCATGACTGATGAATGTGAACTGTTTTTGTTTGCTTCACATCAGTTGTTTCATTTCCTGTCATATCAAACATTACTGGAGTTTCATCCATATTTTCAATGTGTGACAGTAAATAATTTTTTTTTTGCCTTCATAAGTTGCTACTATACTTCTGGAAACTTATCAATTTTTTGTCCAAATCTTTTGAAAGCCTTTGCAAAACTTTTATTTTTCTCATAGAACTAAATATTTCCGTGCCATAAATCGATCATGCTAACTCAAAGTAGCTTTAAAGTTTTCACTTTCATTTGCATTCTTTTTCGTCTGCTAAGACAAAAAATAAACATATGCTGTTTTTTGCTACAGTTAATCAATTCTGGTGGTGTTCTAGGACTTAGTTTGTAAAACTGTCTTGTAGGATAGGCCATTTTCTCAATTGTTTGTGCAAAGCACATTTATTCTTTGGCATATTAGTTATTATGATTTTGTTTTTCTTCCACTCATGTATGGAGGTTTCACTAACACCATCTTTGTTGCAATACGATTTCTAATGTTTTTCACAAAATTGAAGGACATTGCATTTGTAACCAACACTTGTTTGTTTCATATCACTGGAACTATATTACTTCTAAAAGTACTGCATCTACTGTATTTTAACTAAAGCAAATGCAATTTACTGAAGCCTCCGATGTTCTCTGTAAAACCACAGCTTCAAATGATTACAGAAACAGAAAACATCTTGACTTGTGATTTCGAGAATTTGTTCGGGTCATAAGTCCCTTCTTACTCCAGATTATGTCGTGCTATTCTCAAAACCCTAGAATAAGATTCTTGTACGTAACTGCATTGAATACAAACTACCCTCTTTGCAGAATTATTCACTCCCTGAAGCATTTTCCCCATACATAACCATTTATTCCACTTATCGCTTGTCAATTCTGTATACCATTGTATAAAAGCGTGGGAAAAATCTTCGAAGAAATGACCTCAAAAGATAGAGTATCATACATATAGCTTTCAGGTTTATTCATAAAATGGTGCATATTATATAGCAAATATACCTAAAAATTAAAAAATGCGGTTTGCAGTTACAGGTGTACGCTGTACGTCAGAATATACAGTAATTTAAAAATGCATGAAAAATACAATTTTTTAATTGAAATTTTTTATTTAAACCTGAAGAAAATGTGAATATATCATAATTATAATGTGCATCATATTGTGGTTTTAGAGTCCTTTTGATGTAAATTATATGCAAATTAAATTTTCTTTCATATAAAATCAATCTGTTAATGGCAAACATTTCTTATTGCTTGTCCATGTTAGTAAATACCATAGTATAAAAAGATCTGTTTTTTTAAATATAATTAATTAATGTAAAATTTCTAGCAAATAATTTCAGGAACTGTTCAACAGCTCTGCTGTGATTAAGGATTTCTTGTTAACACTCTTTGTTGTTAAAGCTGATGAATTTTGTTGCTGTACTTCTAAGTAAATTTTCTCTTTGGTAGTTCTCGTAACTAATCTTTTATCATAATCCAACTTATTGCTATGTTGTCATGAATGTTTGAACATTGGTCTTACAGTTAAAGTAATGAGAATAAGATAATAATATGACAAACTGTCCAACTTTGAATTTCAGCGTAACATTGTTTTAATTTACTACTTAACATTTTTGATTAATTAAAAAATTTAATGATATCTTGGTGACCAAGTGGATAAAATTGTTTAATAATTTAGTTCTGATCCCTGTCCTACAAAATAAAGTGATAATAGTTGTTTTTGTGTTTATCTTTACATATAATATAAAAGCCCGTTTTTGTTAGAAAGTTTATTAAGGGATATATTCATAATCTGAGCATATGTGAATGAGAGTCTGCAATATGTTACTTTCTTTGTAAAGTCTCATGTTAAGGAAAACCTAGGAAAAAGGTGTTTTCAGAT
Organism: Stegodyphus mimosarum; assembly: GCA_000611955.2. Classification (NCBI taxonomy): domain Eukaryota; kingdom Metazoa; phylum Arthropoda; class Arachnida; order Araneae; family Eresidae; genus Stegodyphus; species Stegodyphus mimosarum. The sequence continues at coordinate 364,122 of KK122154.1, forward strand.
TCAAAAGCAGATAGGCTTATAAATAGTAGTTGATATATATATATATATGTACATATATAAAGATATTAAATTCTTAAGTTGTACAGCCTTAACTACTGTATTTATTCGCATCTAAGTTGTCATTGACTCTAAATTGAACCCCGAATTCTCAACGTGTTTTCACCAAAAAATTCAAAATAGTGTAAAAAGGTTTATCGATATCCAATATTTATGAAATTAAAAAAAAATTAAAATGAGAGCTAATAAGAAGTAAATAATTAATTTATTTTACAGTATTAAAAACTTTTCAATACATAGGTGAACCTGTAATTCCTCTAACTGTCAGTATTATGTTCCAAAAATGATCCATGACTCCCACTGTCATGGCTGACTTCAGAACTGGTGCTAGCGTCACCATTTTCCCACACAGTTTCATCTCCCATGCCATCCAATGCATTTGTTATGCAACATTTTTTAAAAGAATATATCATTGGAAATTTTTTTATAGGCAACAAATATCCATTCTGCAATTTTCAAAGCACTTGCCTTCTTGATTTTCACAATTCCCTTGGTTTTCCAAATGCAGCAAGTTTTTGTACTTTTATTTTATGTAGTCCTTATATAGATTATTAATGTTTAAGTCAAGTGGCTGAAGCTGGCTTGTCATACCTTCTGGGATTATAACTAAATTGCAATTGTTTCATCTCAGTTTCTTCTTAGAAAGTCCTTCAAATGATCTTTGAACAAGTCTGTGATGAGCAATGTTTTGAGGATTTCGAAAAGCTCCTAGTCTTTCATTCCACGCTGAATTAGCCCAATCTTCCATAATTTCGGTAGTCATCCATCCATTTTTTTGAGCACTATGATTATGTCTTTGGAAAAATTTTCGTTTTTGGGCACTTATTTCCAATAAGAATTATACAGAGGTAATTTATGGCCGTCTGCTGTAATGCACAGCATTAGAGTGATACGTTGCTTTTCATATCCTGTAATCAAGATTTTCACCTCTTTCTCACCCTTTAAATTTCAGTATAATTCCGGGGCATATCAAAGTACAAGCTTTCATCCGCATTTCCAGTGTTCTTGAATTCATATGCATATGTTATCAGTAAACCTATGACGTGGCATTGAAACTGCCCAAGTTTATCGTCAAAATCTTCAGCAAGGTTTTGGTAGATTGAAGGTCTTCATCTCAAAGCAAATCCTTCCTTTCTCATAAATTTTCCTAACCAGCCTCTTGATGCTTTAAAACTCTCAACTCAGAAAGGGCTTCTTTTGCCTTGCAGTGCAATATTTGTATTATAACTGGCAATGCTTTAGATCGAGCATCACATACAAATTAAACAACACTGCCATCTACTTCTACTTCTGGCTGTTTTCTTTTTTTGGTCCAGGGAAAAACTTTGTTGAAGATCTTCAAGCAAAAATTGTTTTTTATGCCATATCAAATTTCTGGCCACTGCTTCATTTCTGTTTTCTTCCGCATATAAAATCACCTTCCTTTTCATACTTCTGTCATAGGGAACTTGTATTGATGCCATTACTGATGCCTTTGATGTTTAGGTGATTTAAAGCCCTCCAGCGACTGTATGGTAAAGTCCCTGTTCACTGGTAGTTCAATCCAAGGTTTGAATCCCACAAATGGGCTGGCTGCATGGGTGTTTTCATGGTTATCCTCATGTGTAATGTGTATACGAGCTAGTTTTCCTTAGAAAATCCCCTGCAAAAGCATTCCTCCCCATAGATAGTCCTCGTGGCTGTGTTGTAATCACATAAACCAAACCAAACTTAAGTGATTTAAAAGAAGCGTATACAAAAAAGTTCTTAAATACATGCAGACAACGGAGTTCGGGATAGACTGAATACTGAAGATAAACTGCTGAATGTGATGAGTCATCGATGCAAGTGGTCAGAATGGATGATTACATTTTTTTTTTCATTTGGAAGGAGGTGGAAACTTAATTTCCTCCATCCAACAGATTCGATTCTAAGCCTTTTCCGCCATTGATTCTAAGTCACACCTGATTTTCAGTAGCAGTAACCTTGGAAAAAAGTGTGCCATAGATTCGAATAAATATGGTGTATCTGTAATAGCATTTCATTTTAACTTGGAATCTTTGTGTGATATTCTTATATTTAACTCTCAGTGGCATGCCTTTTGCATTTGGTTATGAAGAACTGTATTTAAATAGCATTTTTTTTTTGCTAACTTTATATAATTAATTGTTTTAATCTCTGCTTTCTTAGATGTTCAAACATTGAGGTAATATTTGCATTATTAAAGAAAATAAGAAAACAAGATATTTTAAGCAATAAAATAATATATTCCAAATGATATTAAATCCATGGTCATATAAAGGTGCTTATATAGTAAAATAAGCATAATATAATTATTTCATCAAAAAAATTGACCTTAACATATTTATAAATTTAGATAAAGTGAAAAACAAAATTATTTGAATGTCTCAGAATTAGAAAAATCATTTAGTCTGTTTAAAATATAGGTAGATATTCAAATTTATTTGGTTTGTCAAAGTCTAAAGTGAATTTTTTATTTTTGTAGTGCGTTGTATGATGTATGGATTTGGAGATGATCAGAATCCTTACACAGAATCTGTTGACCTGTTGGAAGATCTTGTGATAGAATTTATTACTGAAATTGTAAGTAAAAAATTTTTTAAATAAAAGTGCAGTTATATTCAGCATTGTACGATTGTGTGATTTTTCACAAATTTGATGCTTTTGATAAACCTGTGCTACTAAAATTTATATCTGTGCGATTTGTTGAATTTTCTGTTGCTCATTTATTTTCTTGTGCTAACTTTTTACTACTTTAAAAATTTCACAATATTATGAAATGTGTGCACGTAAAAATAATGTATTTATGGAAATTAATTTATAATAAAAAGCAATAATTTATTTAAGCCTAAATAAAAGTTGGCAACTAGTAGTCAGCTAGTAGTGATGGTGGAATATGAGTACACATACACTGAGTTTTCAGCATTAGCTACTGTCTTTTCATGTGTTTGATTGATTACTTTCTTTAATGTTTTGGTGATCTCTGAGTAGGCTTGCAAAGTTTAATTAAGAGTATAACTACTATTTTAACTAAAATGGGAATTACAATTAACATGAGAAAATTCAGAACTGCCTTTCAAAATGCTTGGTTTAAAATACCCATGTTTGAGAATTTGTAAGAAAGAAAGCTTACTGCAGGATAGAAACTTACTATAAGCTATCTAAATATGAACTGGGAACACATTAAAACTGATAAAATAAAGCACAGTCTATCTTTAAGCCACAAGCAAAGTTGTCAACAAATAGTCTCATAATAGCTGCAACTGAAAGAATGAACAACATATATCAATTTGTTTTGAAACTTTCTAGATTGTTTTTTGCCATGCATCCTTATGATCCATCAACCATTTCAGTAATACTATTTTTAAAAAATGCCATCAAATTCATCATCTGAGATTAATGTTTACACAGGGTGAGATAACAGCGTTTATAAGAAATTAATTAGTCAGAATTTTCTCCAATATTCGATAAGTCTTTAATTGCTTCATGTTATAAGCATTTATACTTATGTGTACTTATGTGTATGTATCTGTGTGTATAAATCAACATTATAAACAAAGTAAAATATCAATGCATTGTTTGGACTCCTTAAATTTCTAAATATCAATGCAAATTTAACCATGGAAGAATGTAGCTTTCTTAGTAATCAGAATCTGATGAAATAAAATAAGTTTAAAATAAGTTTAACATTCAGCCCAAAAAAATTTTAACAAAAAAGCATTGATAATCGAAGTAAAGCAAGAAACAATTTACAAAGGAAATAAAACTTGTCAAAAGGATTAGTTCACCAGCGTTAACAATCCAAGGGTGAGGATGGAGTACTTGGCAGTTTATGTAAACAAATTAATTGAAAAATAACAACCTAAATGAATTGAGAATTAATTAAAAGAAAAAAATGGAAGTTTAAGGCAATGGGAAATTAGTAGTATGGTTTTAAGATTCTCATCAAAACTAATAGACATAATAAAACTACCAAGAATCGAATTATAATCTAACTTATGGAACCCACAGAGACTGAATTTGTGATGACATCGGAAGTTGTCAGTTCACATTAAAAAAAAAAAAAAAAAAAAAAAAAACTATGACGTCATTTGCTACTTTTCAGTTCTTCTGCTGCTTCTGTTAAAAAGTTTCGACCAACGTTGGCTATTTTTAATATTTGTGTTTGAAGCAATTTATTTAAAGTATATTTGGTGTACTGAAACTAAAACCACTGTTTTTGTGTAACATGCTGTTTTGGTTTTTGCAGTTTGCTGTTCTTTGTTTAGAAGTGAAAGAGGGTTGTGAAAAACATTTATTTCTGCTGAATAATAGACATGTAGTCCTTTTGTAAGAACTGCCAGGAATATTTCTTACCAGCATCTTTGCAACATTAAAGCATTGTATTTAGCATACTTTTGTGTATATATGCAACAACAAACAATCCACATATGTGTGTCATTTCTCTAATCAGTACCTCCTTTCCCCAAGGCCATTTTTTAAAGTTATAAATGGTTTTAATAGATTGTAAAATTTGCTGCCGAATGAGAAAAAAAGCTTTCAATTTCTTCAGAAATATAGTGTTTTGCAGAACAATAGAGAATATGACTGTTCACACTTTGTGAAGCTGTACTTCATAGATGACCCTTTCTTTTTATTATTATTTATGAACAAAACAGTATCCAGGAACCATAAGATAGCCAAACAAATGTTTTTTCCCAAAGTTGGCAATAAGCTGATGATTTTTTGTGAAAGCGTGGATAATTAGAAAATATCAAAATAATTTTTATTGTTGTATTTAGACTGTATATTTTTGAATTAACATTTAATGTTGAAAATCTTCTGTTTTATAGAAAAAAAAATATATTATTAATGAGGAAAGAAGCTTTTTTCTCATTGAGTAGTTAAAATTCTTATTAAACATCAAGTTAACAATTAAAACTGTAAATCGGAGTATATGATGCTATGCATATTTTTTATTTCCCACTTTTTTATTTCTTTTTTATTAATTTCACTAATTAGAAATGACCATTTTAAATAGGATCAGTGTTGCCAAAAATTTTTCAACTAAAGTAGCAGGTGAGGAATTGAAAAGTTGCAAAAAATAGTGCATGGTGTCGTAGATCATGTGATTTTTGGCAACATCATAGTTCACATGATCTCTGAAGTCATCCCAAATTCAGTCTGGTTTGTTCCGTAAGTTACGGACTGTTAATTTAATTCTTAGGAAGGACTTGTTAATTAGATATTATAGTTTTGACAAAAATTTTAGCACTGTATTGTTAATCATCCATTGTTTAAACATTCATTTTTTCTTTTAATTTATTCTCAGTTTTAATTTAGGCTTTTATTTGCAAATTAATTTTTTTATATCCATTGTTAAGTACTCCAACATTTTTGGATTGTTAGAGCTCTTGTGCTAATTTTAAGTTGGCAGTTTGTTTTTTTAATTAATTATTTTTTTCTTTATTTTAATTATTAATGCTTTTCAATTAGTCTTCTATTCTGCTTGGTTGACTTTTTAACTTTATCAGATTCTGATTGCTAATAAAATCCCCATTCTTTCATTGTTAAATTTCTGTTGTTATTTAGAAAACGATTTTGCTTTGATTTTGAAGTCATATTGATTGTTTAGTTCTTAGTAATATTATAATTAGAAGAATGAATTTCATTTCGTTCTTTGTTTGAGTACCCAATATATGGCACTCGGGCTACAAATCTCTTTGTTATCACCATAAAATTAGGGGAAAAACTTAATTAAACAAAATTCAAAAATCAATAAGCCATTAATGTAAATATTAAGGTGCATAACTCTGTTTTACACTTTTTTGCAATATTTTTGCCTGTCTGCCAAAAATACAATAAAATTTTTGCTTCATGAGTTCAAGGAAAAATTTTTAAATTGTGTTTTGCTCAAAAGACAAACAACTCGAGCACACGTTGTTTTTCACAATATTTTTAGTATAGATATTTTAAATTGCATATATTATCATTATGTGTATAATCTCCCCTACCTAGCAGAACTTTTAAGCATGGAAAAGATAAAAATAGTATATGCTAATAAATAAATGAAATTTGGTTTTTCACTTAATTTTTTTTACGGAATTTTAATAACAATGATGTATTGGAATTTTTTAGCTGCAATGAGATAGTTATTCCAGTTATGACAGACATTCATGCCTTAACTTCTAAAGTTTCAACTCTGTTTTGCTTAGACAGAAAGTTTTTCATTTTAAAATTAATGTAAAATTTGAGGTAAAATGTTTTATGGAACGAATTGAGTGAATACTCTCAAAGACTCATGATTCTAGATAATTTTATTTTCTTTGAAAGTAACTGTTTTATAGAGGTAGTGTAAATTTATGTTTCATTTTCAGAAGTGATTACCTCAAAAGAAATGACTGCGAAGATATCTTATGTCATTGAAAAATAAATTTTCCATATTGAATTTTGCATTTTCACTTTTTGTTTGATTCATATCACTAATTCTGATAAAATGTGTTTTTTTTCTTTTCTTTTCATTTTAAAATAAATTGATTAATATTTGAATTAAAATATATTACAGAGCATATTATCATATCATTCTTGATTAATTTTCTATTGCTTAAAAGAAAAAAATCATATAAAATTGTGCATTTTTTATTTTACGGTTATTTAAAGAAAGCTAAATTTAATAGCTTTTCATCGTCCTGTTCATTTTTTTGATCTGTTATCATTATTCCCCCTTTTTATAACTATCTGAGCTATATGTATGCATGGGTGATGAGAGTACAGAGTAAATACATTTTCTTCTAATGACATCTTCATTCTAAGTATGGAGTCTCGGTATTCCAAATGCATTCTGTTTGGTTTTGGTCTAAGCGTGCACTGCTTATTGGCAGGCTTTAAAGTATAAGCAAAACAATCAACCGAACAGGTAAAAACACCAGCAACTGGTGCTGAGAACTGCTTGCACTTGCTGTACAAAGGGTCACTCTGAAATTTTTAAGATACATATAGGTTTTTAAAATTATACTTCTATCTGTACAGTAGGAAAGATATGATTCTAATACGCTGGTAGTTTGTGAGTATTATGAGTGTATTTTTCTTCCTTGCTGTTTATTAATTTATGACATTTGCAGTAGTAACTTATCTGCTGTGTTTTCCGATGTTCTATCTTCATAACTCAAATTTTATGCATACTTTTGAACAATCGTAATTAGTCATTTTCCAGAAGAATTTTATTTTTATTCTTTGACAATGTTTATACATTTCTAGTCATACCTCCTTTAAGTCATGAATCATGTTGTACCAAAACGAAAAGAAATAAATTACTTAGTCAAAATTCAAGACATTTATAATTTCATTATATCAGTTCTGACATTTTTAACTGGATGATAAATATGCATTTATTTTAATCCAGCATTGTGTAAATTTTTATTTTAGCACACACAATATACCTGCATGCACGCACATGCATTGTCAGAGACAGGAAGAAATGCTTTATTTCTTTTACTGTATCTAATAAATTATTTGTTGCTTATTACTGTTTAGTGACAACATGCATTCAGTGATAACTCATCTCATTGTTACCACTTGTTATAAGTAGAAACTACAAAGATGAAAATGGATTTAAAAATTAGTTTTATGCATCAAAACTTTCAGTAATAGGGAGTTTCTTTGTCTATTATCTCATCAGATAGACCTTGTCCTCTCTGCCTCCCCCCAAAAAGAATTGCTTTGCATACTTTATTTTCTCTTCCTTCCATAACCTGTCTTGTACTTTCTTTGATGCCTTATTTTGTATGAGTGGTCCTGGATTACTGCCAGTAGTTGTTTATTTGAGAATCCTTCATTGTCAATCTGCCGTTGTTTTCTGATGATCCAGCAGAGTCATTGTGCTAATAATAAGATCCATTGTGGGTAACGGTATTCACTTTAGCAGGAATAAGATTTGTTGTGTCACCACTTATTTTTAGCCCAACGGTGCATTTGCCTGAATGGGCTATTAATCTCAAAATGGGATTTTGTGTCATCCACTATAAACAGTGAATCACTTTTAAAATTGTTGCCACCAAGTATTATTGCCTTGTATTATTTTTAAAGAAATTAAAATAATGAATAATCTTTATGAATGTATGTTCCGTGCATTGTGAAAAAACAATGGTATATAGAGCCATCCAGTTTTGAATAATGTAATCCTCCGCCTAAACATGTGCACCTGGGAGCCCTAATTCTGAATTTCGAATTTTATATGTGATATTTTATAAAATTTTAGTGAATTTTTGATTAAAAAACTCAACAATCTGAAAGCGAACAGTGTCAGTGCAAGCACTTTTAAGGAATAAAACATTTTTACTTCCAGCACACGAGACTATCAATTTCAAATTCTTAAGATATACTGTTCTTAAATATTTTGTGATTCTGCTGTTGAATGGAATTTTATATCATGTAAGTGCGAAGAACGTGATATTTAATAAATAAAGTTAACTCACAAAACTTTAATAATTAAGAGACAAAAAAAAAAGTATTACAATCCATCTTACTAAGAAAACTGAATCCCTTCCCCTCCAATGGCAGGCCTTCAACCGACTTCCGCTTGGCTACAACTAAGGGCAGAAGCGGTGGTCACTTTATTATGAAGGCACCTAATAGGAGGTACCAGCATGTGCCTCCTATGAAAGGACGTGCACTTATATGAGTAAACGAGTATGTGCCCTGAGTCCAAAAGACCCGGTTCCTGTTTTTTGAAGAAAATATTGTAAATCTTCAGAAAAAGTGCGAATCTATGCGAATTATATCTGCGAATAATAAATGTTAGATCAAATTTGAAAACTATGCCCATTAAAATTTTTAATTTCTCCAAATGCTTTTATAAAGTAAAATTTCTCAAAAGCATAGGAAATCGTATTATAAATTACATAGGGGGAAAAATGGTATACCTTTACTCTGTATTGATTCTTATATTCTTTATTAGCACTATAGAAACCTTTACTCTGTATCGATTCTTATTTTTTTTATTAGCAGTGTAGGCACAGAGAACAAATGCAACAACAAATGTTAGCAGCGCAGTGTTTTCATGTGTTCTAAATACAAATACTTTTCAAATTCAACGAAGCGTGCTTTCGTTGTTCTGTGCTTTTTTGCTGGGCAAATACTGCATTTTTTTTCCCTTTTCTTTTTTTCATTTCCGATAATTTTTTTCCAATGAAACAATTTATATCATTTTCAAAATATGTATCACTGTCTGAATCAGTATCATGTGAACTAAAAAATCATGATCACTGCTGTTCTCATTTTCTTCTTTGCCAGTTGATACATCTAATAACTTTTGCAGAATATCTTCATTGTAAGATAAATTACATGACATGTTTACCGCTTTCTATATGTTTACCGCTTTCTATACTATCACAAATTGACTATCTGATAGTTACACAAATAGGCGTGCAGGGTCTAAAAGACCTGATGCGATCAAATTCAGGACTTTGAATCAAAGCCTCAGTAAAAAAACTTAAGAAACATGTAGAGGTCGTAGGTCCATTGGACCCAGTGTGTGTGCTTAGGGGTTAAAAGTCTGAATTTTGAATTTTATGTTTCATATTTTGTAAAACTTAAAATGAATTTTTGATTAACGATCTAAAATTTGATTCAGTCAACGATCTGAAAGCGAGCAACATTGTACGGAATAAAACATTTTTATTTCTTGTGTACAAGATTGTTTGCTAGAAATTCTAAAGATGTGCTGTTTCTAAATATTTCGTGATTTTGCTGTTGAATACAATTTTATGTGTTGTAAGTGAGAAGAACATGACATTTAATAAATAAAGTTGACACACAAAACATTAATAATAAAAAAATGCACACACACCCAAAAAGTCTTGAAAATCATTTTACTTAGAAAACTGAACATTGATATGATGAACTGAGAAACGAGTGAAAAAATAGTAAATTGTGTGCCATCACTTAACATTGTATTATTAATTATAAATATGTGTTGCTGTGTTGCTTTTAAAATTTTCATAATTTTTTTGTTGAATTGTATATGGCGTAAGTGCGAAGCAAATGGTGCTTAAACAGTGCTTACTTTATTAAAAGATATGGGTTAACACGAGTGAGTCCAACAACTGGTGGACTGTGAGCTCAGCGATAGCTTAAAAAACTTAACAGATCCGTTTGGGTGATTGTTAAAATCTGAACCCTTTCAGAATTTACATTCGGTGTACATAAATCTGAACCCTTTCATAATTTTTAATACATGGTTTATGTTTTGGAATTTGTTTCCATAGTTATAATTTTTATCATCATCCTCACTTTTATGTACACTGCCTCTATTCTTTGGTATTGAAAGTCATATTTTATCAGTCAGTTTCACTAACTGACCATCTTTTTCCACAATATATATATTTTCACTTTTACTATATTTTATTATATAAAATTAATAAATTGCGTACAACTATAGAAACAGCAAGAAATGTATGAGAAAGCTATGGGCTGATTTATATAGGTGACGTTCGATCTATATTCAGTCTGTGACTGAATGCTAAACAGCAACCCAAAATTTTGTTTACCTGTAGAGTTAATCAAGGACAAAATTATTATTTTGCTCTTTCTGTGACACATATATAATACTAAAATAATTCTTTAAACAGCAAAAAATTGTGTCAGTTCTGAAATATATTGCAGACATAATAATATTAGTTATCCCATCAGGTACAATTCTAAGCAAATAAAACATCTTGTGTTATCTATGAATGTAATTAAGAAGTGCGTGCAACAAACAGCTTCCAGATAAAAGGCTACTGGATGAAAGCCCACAGAAAAATCCTACTGTGATAAATGCTTACATGACAAACAATCTCAGTTTTATAAAAGCATATGGATAAAATGAAACACAGAATAAAAGTCCACAGTACATATGATTTTCATGTATAGAATGCATGGTAGTAATTATAATAAATATTAATTATAATTATAGTAAATGGAGTATTTGAATCTCCATTTACTGTAATTTTTTATGTGTAAAAAATTTATCTGTTTATATATTTTTTCACTACTTTATTTATTTTATTAGGTGAGGAAAAAACTTTTCTGTTTTCTGATTAATAGGCTAGTTGTGAAGTTTTGATGATAAATCTGAAAATTTTACTTATTTCTTTTCTTTCATTATTTATTTAGTATGTGTGTGCATTTGTGAAAATGAAAAATATCACTCTGAAGTTCAGAATATGCCAAAGAGCCATTACATTATGACTGCCCTCCATCTAGAACAATGGGCTCGCCCAGGAACAAAACCATTGTGCGTACACGGCTGATGTTGGAGTATATAAAGTGGCTGTGCATTGTTTTTCCAAACATAGCATGATTAGCAACATAATGGGGAAAGCAGCTGATTTATCAGACTTTGATAAAGGTCAAATCATTATGACTTGGCAACATCAGTATTAGAAATGGCACATTTAGTGGGATGTTCACATACAGTTGTTGTGTGCACATATCGAAAGTGGGGTATGGAGTGTGAAGTGACAAGTTGTCGACAGTGCATTGATTCCAGAGGATAATTTAGATTGCTATACATTGTTCATCGTGACCGAAGAGCTACAACAGTTGAATCACCACCAGCTACAACAGTGCAACCCAGACAGTGTTTCTCAACACACTGTGCAGTGTACATTGCGCCTACACAGTGGGAGGCCGAAGCATGTCCCTACACCGATGGATCAACATCGCCAGCTGCGTCTTTAATGGGCCAAGAAAAATTGGAACTAGACGTTAGAAGAATGGAAGAAAGTTGCATGGTCTGACGAATCACGTTTTCTGGTCCATCACATCGACGGGTGTGTGCTAATATGAGGATTTCCAAATGAAACCCTGGCTTCCAGATGCAGAATTGGACAGAGACAAGCCTGTGGTGCGGGTATTATGGTGTGGGCAATGTTTTCATCGAGCACATTAGGACCCACAATCCTCACAGAACAATCCCTGACATCTGTGTGCTATGTGAACATCGTTGCAGACCAGGTTCAGCCATTCATGAAAACAGTATTTCTGGCAGGGGATTGTGTGTACCAATAAGAAAATGCACCATGTCATAAGGGTCGAATCGTCATAAGTGGAGTGGAGGAGTGGTTCGAGGAACATTTCAGTGACTTTCAAGTCTCCAAATTCCCCTGACATTAATCCAATAGTGCATTTGTGGTCCCACCGGGAAAATCAAATTTATGCTGCCACGCTACTCCCTCACAATGTGTGGGAATTGCAGGACCAGTTGGTGAGCGCTTGGTACTAGATACCTCAGACTACGTATCAGCACCTTGTGGAGTCAATGCCATGCTGGGTGCTGTTAGTTTTGAGGGCTAAAGCTGGTCCTATATGTTATTAACAGGGTGGTCATAATGTAATAGCTCTTCGGTGTAGTTCTATAGTTTTATCTTTAAACAACAATTTTTCTTTCATATAACAGGTATGTGTATGAATTCATAAAAAAAGTTACTAAAAATACACAATCCAAACAAGAATATTTTTTAAGCATGCAATATATATTGCTTAAAAAAAAAAAAAAAAAAAAAAAAAAAAAACCAAGCTCATTTTAAAAGGGTGGGCTACTTTAAAATTACTGTAATGATAGATTACTTTAAAATGGTTAAGAAATATTTCCAGATAGCTTCTGTAATATTACTATTTGATTTTTGAGTTATTGAAAATTTCTAAAATATTTGAAATTCTAACTAAATTTTTAGGTAAAATAAATCAAGAAATAGGCTAAGTAAAAATGAGAATTGGACTTTCAGCTACAAGTTAAATTTTGAATTATATTGTTTTCTATTACATAATAAAAATTTCTAAAATGCTCATAAAGAGTAATTTATTTCTCACTGAGCCTGAATGGATCTTCCAGTCACTTCCCCTTGACCTTTGATTTACAATGTAGCATACAGGACGGCACCACCTGAGATAAGTTGCAATAATATCCTAGTTTTTTCCTATAGTTTTGAAAGAGGGTAGCACAGTTAAACAAGATTGTCCTGTCTATAACTAATTCTTCAGTCAGTTGACGATAAATGATTCAACTGATTCTTCACTCAGTTGAGGATAAATGGGTCACTTAACTATAACAGAGTGAACAGTGTCATTATCCAGTCACTACTGCATGATAAAAGCCCACAAAATAAAATTTGAGCTCGCTAAAAATTTTAGAAATAATAATCGTTATGATTAAATGTGAAGTTATGATGATGTGAAATTAATCAAAGTACAATAGTTAAAATTTAACTAAATCATTTGAAACCTTGTTTTCAATAGTTTAATTAATAGTTTAGTTCTGTGAGAAAAAACAAAAATTTGTCAAAGCCTTCTGGTTGATTTGGACAACAAATTGATAAGTTTCCAGAAGTATATTGTTGGCTTACAAAGGCAGAAAAAAAATTACATACTGTCACATATTGGAAATATGAATGAAACTCCAGTAATGTTTGATAGGGTAGGAAATGAAACAATTGGTGTTAAAGGAATGAAAATGATTCACCGTGCACAGGAAACAACAGATAGGGAAAAATCTCACCTCTTTATAGTGCTTTCCTGCTTAGTAGACGATATAAAATTAAAATTCTTGGTTATTTTTGAAAAAAAGACTGTGCCAAAATTTAATATTTCCAGTGGTGTTTTCATTCATGTTCAAGAGAAAAGATGGAGGGATGAAAATGATGTGAAATTGTGGTTACGAAATGTTTGGCAAAAGCATCCATGTTTCCTTAAAGAATCCAGAAAGTCTTTAGTTTTGGAGGACATTTCAAATTCTATCTAACGAGTAATATGAAGAAATTGTTGAAAGAGTAGTACGTAGTACAGCAGTTATTCCAGGGAGATTAACACCATTAGTTCAGCCTTTAGATGTGTGTATCAAATAAAGCAGTCATAGAAAATTTTAAATGGCAGTGGAATATGTCAGTGTTAGAAGATGAAAAAAACTTTTACTGAAGGAGACCAAATTTGTCATGTCAGTCCCAGAATAGTACTTTATTAGATAATAAAAGCATGGAATGAAATTAATCTTAATATAATTCAAAAGTCATTTAAAAAAATGTAGTATATCTAACAATCTAGATGGAATGGAAGAGGATTATTTATTTATAGATCAGAGTATCAGTGATGGTGAAGCTGAAACAGAATTTGATGATGTGCCTGAAGATATAATGGATGACAAACTTTTCATGTTACCCAGTAAAGAAAATTTTTAAGTTCATAAGGTGTGCCATTTATTTTAAATAAACAACCTTTAAGTACATGTAGAAATCTAAGTTTTGTATTCTCATTTTTTAGTGTATCATTTTTATATCTGCTGTAGGACACACACCTGTAAATTTTGATCTTATTTTTTGTGTTAAAAGTGTGCGTATATGCCAGAATATACAATATATTTTTTTGATCCATGTGAACTTATATCAATGTGAACTTTTATCTCTTTGGACTTCTATCCATGTGCACATTCATCCATTGTGAGTATTTGTTACATGGTTAATAGTTCTTTTTTTCCCCACTCTGTGTGCTTTCATCCAGTGGGCTTTTATCCAGCTTTATTTTAAGAATAGATATGAATATTCACTATATGCTTGATATTTTCATTTGGAAAGAAGAGAAAAGACTGTAAAATGTAATCCATGTTAATAAACAATAGCATCATGTAGTGTAGGATTAAGGCATAAAATGATTGGATTAAACTGTTTATCCTTCAGTAAATATTATTACATACTTGATTGTCAGTCACAGCTTATTTTGACTAGCTTTATATGAATCTTTGCTCTAAAATACATGAATAGTTTTAAATTAAAATAGTTATTGTTTCTTCATACTTTATTTGTTAGGTTGCTAGGTAGGCTATTTTTCACTGCTAATGTTGTAATTAACTTTTTTTATTGTTTGCAACCGAGAACCACAACAATAGTGTTTTCCACTAATTTTATATAATTAGAACATTTTTATTGTCATTCCTATTTAATAATTATAACACTTGTTTTGCTTACCTTTGAAGTGATCAAGTATAAGAAATAAGGTTATTCTTCATAATTCACATGAAATAATGCATTAAATGGAAGGCTGAGATTTGTAGCAGTATCAAAAAGTTCTCTGTCATTTTGGAGAAAATGATGTTTTGCATATTTAATAGCATAAGAAATTTAACATCCTTTTTGTGAATTGATTACAAACTTTGATGATTTTTCGTATAGATTAGGTAATTAAGTTTACCAATTTTGGTAAATTAAGTTTTTTTTTCTGTGTTTGACTGCCATTTCACGGTCAAATTATGTAAGGAACTTTTAAAAACTTTTGTATAATCTTTTTTTTCCCCTTATAACTAAGTTTATATAAGATATGAAGGTAATTTATGTCTTTAAAATAGGAATAAAGTAAGCGGTTAGAAAATGCTGCATAATATGTTTGAGTGTGCTTTGAGGGTAAAAGTTAAATGTTTAACATGTATTGTTGACCATAATAGTATTTAATTTCTTGCTAAATGTTTTCCTATTTATTAGTTTTATATTGTTGCACTAGTGCACTGTGTTTATGATGTTCAGGATATTTTTACTACCAGTACTTATATGTTCATAGACTATTTATTTTATGATTTTTTTTAACAGACCCATAAAGCAATGGAAATAGGTCGTACTGGAAGAGTTCAAGTTGAAGATATAGTTTTCTTGGTTCGAAAAGATCCTCGTAGATATGCTCGTGTAAAAGATCTATTAACAATGAATGAAGAACTGAAAAAAGCACGCAAAGCTTTTGATGAAGTGAAATATGCTTCTGTATAGTAATTTTATGCTTAATAATTGTATGTAATATACAGTATTTATTTTTGATTAGACATTTGATCATGTACATATGACATTTTGATAAAATATTTTTTAATATTAAAAGGGGCAATTATTTATATTTTGAATAATTTAAAAAATTGAATTTGGATATGTGATGCAGTAAAAGGCAACTACCCATCATTCAACTAACCAGAAAGTTTAAGTAAACATAATATTTTATATTTTAGAAAAATTGTGGCTTTTGAAAAATTAAATGAGAAATTTGTAATGAGCTTGTTATAGTATTAGCATGTGTACATTGTAGAGCTTGTTATACTATTAGCATACGTACATTGTCTGCAAAAATGGAAGCCCATGATGTCACAATACAATTGTAAGAAATTTGTCTGAACCCAATTAATTCTCAAAAAACCAATTTAATTTTTGTAAAGAAGGATGTAAGTTCTGTTTGTTTGTCGCATTTTGAAAAAAAAAAAAAAAATTGGAACCTTGGCTTGGAAATTTGTCTCCCTATAGAACAGCATGCAGTGGAGTATTTTCAAAGGTACAGGATCTTGACATGAAATAAAGGTAAAATATTCAATTTTATTTAAAAATGGATAAATACTGGCAATGCTTGGGACAAATTTGCTGACATCACTGCTGTTCGGTGGGATTTCATATTCAGGCAAAATGTTTTACTTTCATGCTTAAGGCCTGTGGAATAGCTTGGCATTTTTTAAAAATCTTATGTAATTTTATATATGGGCTTCTGATATTCAAGTAATAATGGTAATTCAAGTAACAAAAAAGGTGCCTGGTTTTATAATTTTTGGCCAAAAATTTCTGCCATTCATTTGGCTTGAGGGGAGACAAAAATTCTCTATATTTTTACCCATTAAAGTGTTGAATGGAGAGGAAGACCTAGTCATCAAATCCAAGTGGTGATGTTCATCTCATTTTAGAAACATTTATAATTCTTTTGGAACAAATAAAATGTGAGAAAATGAAGTGGGCCTTTGCCAGGATTTGATATTTGGGTATTCTGTTTGCTAATCAGGTGTGCTAGTTACACTTTGAGGATATGCAATTGAGAGGAGGAATTTCATTAAAATACTAATTAAAATAATTTATTATAGTAGGTAAAAGACAATTGTGGGGTAGGAAGACTTTCTTTCTAAATAAATTCTTTAAGCTGTACTTTTTTTAATCTTTAGTAGGTTTTTATCAGAAATTTCTGCATCGGAACTAGCAAATCATTTAAATAAGTCTGCAACACTTTGAAATTATTGAAGTGAGAAAGCAATTAAAATCACTGAATTTTTTTCCATACCCTCATATCTCTCTTCAAGAAAACTGATTTTTTATTTTAACAGTGAACTGAATAATTGTTTTTCTATACATTTTTAGAAATCAACGTTTATAGGGATTTTAGTTTTTGCATACATGAAATATTGTTGTTTTTAATATTCTAAAAAGTTTCATGTACAATGCTTTTTTGCCATATGAGACAAAAAGCACTTTTTCTTTCAAAAAAATAAGCCTGTGTTAAATAGAATGCATATTTTATTAATGTTATAAAAGTACACCAGCTTGGATAATTTTTTTATTAAATATTTGTGATGAATTTATTTCTAAATGAACTAATTCTTTAAGTTCTTTAACATTAAAAAAGATTTAGTTAAAAATATTTTAATAGTACACTTATAATGTGACGGATAGATTAGTTCTTTAAGGGCTAATGCTTATCCACATTCAGCTGACCACTGGATTGTTTCTGCACATGGGCAAAAAAACTCAATATATTTGAATAAAGGGGTAGTTAGTTTTGCTGAGATGCATTGCTGTGTTTCATGTTTTGATAACTTGTTTCATTCTCTCACTTTTTAAATGCAGCATGCCACAAAAGCAACCAGAAAACATATAAAACAGGTCAGAACCTTTTTTCTGTAGTAAAGAAAGAATGCGAATGTTAACTTTTGAGGGAAAATTGTAGAAACATTCCTTTCTTCCATAAAATGGGAATCAAAATTTTCTTGCACACTTTCAGCAAGAGGTCCACTGTCTACTATCGGCCATTCAGGTTTTATAATATTTTATGAGAACTTAACTAACAAGGGGGTGCTGCTCTCACACTGTATAAGCCATTTATCTTAGGGCATTTGCCAAGCTGCAGTTGGCATGGCGGTAAGAGCTCGGAATAGTAATGCGATGATCGTGGGTTCGACTCTCTGTGTGGAGACTTTCTTTTTCTCAATTTTTATATTATTATTTTTCCAATTCAACAAAGAGATGAATGTTTTATTTTAATTATTTATTTGTACTGAAAAGGTAAAAATTTTGGACTTTCCAATAAAGGATTGTAATTGCATACGAAAAGACTTTGTACATGAAAATTCAAAACTTTATTTATCGACATTCGATGATTAGATGTGTTGGAATGATATTTGTTCTCTTGTACGTTAAGAGACTTAACTTGCACAAGAGAACAAATTTTTTCTGCTGGTTGACCTGTGGGGAGGACAAACAAATTCGCAATTATACGACAAACTCTTTCAAGATAAAGAAGGATTGCCAACATGTAGCATCAAAGTAATTCTCCCTAAATGTACCCTACTGGTGCAACACCCTGCGATGTATATTTTTATCATCAGGTGAAGAACTTTATTAAAAAAATAGAAAATGATTCTTATCTCATCGAGCAAGAAAAGGAACTAACTTCCCAAGAAGACTGCATAAAAATCCAATTGATTGTTCATCATCAGTTAGCCGCCCCATATTCGGCAACATGTTACATTATGCATGGTTCACTTCTAAACTTTGCAATGAGAGAGAATATGACCTACGATCATCGCATTACTACTCTACGAACCTACGATCATCGCATTACTACTCTGAGTTCTTAACGCCACGCCAACCACTAGTTGGCAAACGCTCTAACGTAAATGGCTTATACAGTACAAGAGCAGCGTCAAAATTTTTATTTTGTAAACGCTTGCCCATCTGGAGTTCCCACTTCGCATACTTTCATTTCTAGCCAAGCCCTGCATGCCTAATAAATTTGAGCGAAATCAATGATAACGAGTAGGGAGTGCGCCCTTGTAAGTAAATACTCTAACTAATGTAGACAAATATCATTACAATTAAATCAATACTTTACTACTTTAACTAATGTAGACATTATTTACTATTTATTCAAGTATTAACCATGTGAAGTAATGCAAGAACAGTAAATATCCTATGAAATTTGTTAAGGGAAAGCCTGCATAAGAATTTGCTGAAGAAGGTAAATTTAAATAAAAATAATGGTTTATTTCTGCATTTGTATCTTATTATTATTGTTTTGTTTTACAGTACTTTTTTTACATCTGTAGAGAAATTAGTCATTAATATTTTATACCACTAATTTTTAAACACATGCTTTGATTATTCTCCATCTGGTTCTATCAGTTTAAAATATAATACAGTAGTGTCCCCGTATCTGCCATCAATACGTTTCGAGATTTATTGTGCCTAAAGCGAGTGTTGTATAAAACAGGTTATTCATTTAACCTATGTAAATACAGTGGGATTTAATTGATAATTCATATGCTGTAAAACATTTCCAACTTCAAATGAAGTGTAAATTTACACTACACTTCTTTACATACTATGTTACTATATATACTATATTTTTATACATACTATACACTAATTTACATATTATACATTACAAGCTACACAGTCCAGTCACATTAATGTGACCATCTGTCAAAAGCCAGAATAACCACCTTTCGCAGAGCGGACTGCTGCGAGACGTGCAGGAAGAGAGTCACATAGGTCCCTGAAGGTGTTCTCTGGGATGTTGAGCCATGCCGACTCTAATGCCGTGGCCAGCTGCGCTAGATTACGCGGTTGAGGATCCATGGCGGGAACAACTCGATCGAGATGGTCCCACAGATGCTCGATTGGGTTTAAGTCAGGTGAGTTTGCTGGCCAGGGGAGGACGGTAAACTCATCCTGGTGCTCTTCGAACCACGCACGTACACTGGCAGCTGTATGGCACCTCGCATTGTCCTGCTGGAAGATGCCATCATCCTGAGGAAAAACAATGCGCATGTAGGGGTGAACATGGTCCGCAAGGACAGATGCGTACTTGTATTGATCCATTGTGCCTTCCACAATGATCAGTGAACCTAGAGAATGCCAGGAAAACATTCCCCAGACCATAATGCTCCCGCCTCCAGCTTGGACCGTTCCGGCAATGGTTGCAGGGTGGTTCCTTTCAGAGGTTTCACGCCTTATACGCCAACGTCCATCTGTCCGATGGAGCATAAAACGCGATTCATCCGAAAACGCAACCTGTCGCCACTCAGTGGACGTCCAGCTGCTGTACTGGCGTGCAAATTCTAGCCTTCGCCGTCGATGAACAGCAGTCAGCATAGGTGCACGAACCAGGCGTCTGCTTCGGAGGCCCAGACGCAGCAATGTTCGCTGAATAGTACTTTGGGAGACACTTTTGGTAGCCCCTTGGTTCATTTTGGTGGTCAGTTGCTCAACGGTAGCCCGTCTATCTGCCCGAACGCATCTCCGCAACCGTCGTTCGCCTCTGTCATCTATGGCCCGTGGTGCACCACATTTGCCATGTCGCTGATTTTGGACAGTCCCATTTTGCCATGCACGGTACACTTTTACCACGGCGGCACGCGAACAGTTCACAAACTCAGCCGTTTCGGAAATGCTTCCACCCTTGGCCCGAAAGCCAATGATCATGCCCTTTTGGAAGTTGGATAAATCGCTTCGTTTCTGCATTACGCCAACGATTGAAATGTTTTCCATAGCCCTCACACACCCTTTATATACGCTCAACTGCACTGTGCTGCCACCTGCCTTCTGTGATTGGTTATTTAACTCTGACATGGAAAGTACGTGGTGGTCACATTAATGTGACTGGACTGTGTATATATTAAATAAAATAAGGTTAAGTTTGGTTAATGACACTGTCAAAATATACGGAGGCTGTCTACTTATAAAGATGAATATCCTTTTAAATTGTCTCATATTCACATCACACATGTTGCGACCACGAAAAACAACCATGCAACCTGCCATTTACCTGGCTTTGAACTTGGCTCAAACTACCTGTAGGTTCTATTACTGGCAGTTCTGTTAGAGGCTATAATATAGGCTAATGTTGGGTTTTTAAATACAATAAAGTAAAACATGGCTGTGCATTATATTACATCCTTTTTCGCTGATACATATGAAAGTAAGGAATTCTGATATTTTGGTCTAATTTTCAAAAATTATATTACTTGGTTTATATGATCATGGCGAAGCACTCGGGTATCTATCTAAGGGGAGGGGTGCTATTATGGTGAATTTTCAAGGGAACATGGCTTGCATGCACATGAGTAAAACTATAAAAGTGCTCTTATAGTCAGCCCATTTGCCAGGATTCTAGTCATAGATCGAACTACGATTGTTCATTGAGTTTACCACTTGGCAGGTGTTTTGCCCAAAAGATTTTATGAAGAAACACAGTTTCTATTCTGTATAATAGGGCCTCTTTATTTGTGATTAATATTTTCTTACTGTGGTTACATGAAAAGACAAACTGAACATTCTATTTGTGCACAACATTGCGATATTCATGTAACACACTCAAATACATGAAAGCTTTATTGACTTTATGAGTGTACTTACTGTACATTTAAAGCTTACTTTTTTCCCTTCATATGAATCTCATGTATAGATATGAATCTCATGGATTTTGGTACTTAATATATTAGTACAACCACCTTGGTGCAGTTTGATGATTTTTATAGAAGGAAAAGTATTATGACTAGCAACTGAAAAAAATTATTTATTACATATATGCTTCGTATATAAATTGAGTTTTTACCCCCAAAATCAAAGAATAAATCTACTTTAAAGTGAGGTTTTGTTTCTTTCATTCTGGTGGAAATGTGTTGGTAATTGCTTTAATTACAGATTCAAAGCAATTTTTATTCTTTAGTGGTCCAATGGCAAAATATTAAATTCCTGAAAATATACTTCTGCAATTTCTTCCATTGCTGGCAAATTTCACAACCGTGTAAGCTTGAGTTTGAGACTAAAATTCATGGTTTGTGTATAAAAACCGTTGTAACTTATAATCTAATGAAAAGAACATAAGCAAAAATAGTTATGTTCATGATTGCCTCAATTTTGTGACTTTTGTTAAGGTTTGGTTTGATTTATTAGCTTTATTTGATTATGCAAAACACACGAGGGCTATCTGGCCAAGGACTGGAGTGCCGTCATAGAGGACTTTCACTGGGAAAGTGGCTCATGTTCATGTTACACACAAGAAAATCAGTAAAACACTCATGCAGACAACCTGCTCGTTTGTAATTGAACCCAAGGAGAACTATCAATGTTCAGCGACTTTACCACTTGGACCCTTCTGCTAAGATAGTAACAAGCTTGCGAATAGCAGCTGGCTAAAAAAACATGAAAAATTGTTGAATCAATACTTTATTACTTCAAGTATATAAGTATTGGGTTTATTCCATATATTTCCAAAGGATGGTAAAACAATAAAAATGTTACTTTTCCTCAAAGTTTATATAGGAATAATAGAATATAGTGCACTGGTATTGATGCTGTTGATTTGGGGCAAGATGAGGTGTATTTAGGTTGCTAAATTTCAACACATTACAATTCCTTCTTCTTTGGCACTTTTAAGTTATAAATGGATTATTTCTTTAATTTTCAAAAATTCATATTTTTTGCCACCATAAATTCTAGATAATTGAAACCACTTGTATTGAACCAGTGGATACAAGATAAGACTGTTGACAAAACCTTTTTTTTTTTAATTTCATCAAAGTTAGTATTAAGATTTTTTTCTTTAATGCTTTATGGTAATCTCCATGGAATATTTTTAGCACTTTGGAATGTTGTTTTGTATAATATTATAATACATAATTTGTAATTTATCAACTTAATAACAAATTCAAGTTTGAATTTGTGTTTGTGAGTGTTATTTAATAAAAAAATAGTTATTAAATAACTTCCTTTAGTAATTAATTAAAGGAAGGTGCATGAAAGCTTCTTGGTTGCTGATATCCTCTGAGCATTACATTTTAAAACAGAGAGTCTTCTTTTGAATTTAACGATATTCTGAGGAAAGAGGTTGCTCCGTTCGGGCTTTCTTGCACTGATGTTAGTTGATAATATATATGAAAAACGAGATGTAAAAGCATTGATGAACCGTAAGTTTTATTAACATGATCAATGGAACTTTCACTAAATTTGAATTGCTCCGCGATTATAATAAAGATATTAAAAAGAATCACTCCTTTTAATTTAAGAGATTTTAAAAATTTTAGAAGACATTGTATAATTGTTTGCATGAAAATCATTTGCGTCTTATGAAGATTCACGAAAATATGGAAGTGCCTAATACTTTTGGCCAAATCTGTGATACCTTTTAATTCTGATATTGAACTGATAATCAAAAACGTATGACTTGTATGCAAGTCTATGATTATTGAATGGAAAATATGGAAGTGCCTAATACTTTTGGCCAAATCTGTGATACCTTTTAATTCTGATATTGAACTGATAATCAAAAACGTATGACTTGTATGCAAGTCTATGATTTAGAACAGAAATGAATTTTCAACCTGTTAACTTGGATCGACCGCTTTTAAAAAAATAGTTTTCTACATCACCCCCTTACATTTTTCTCTATAATATGCAGCATAATCACAACGCAAATAATTGTTCATAAATAACTTTAAGATAACAGACTGAGAATATGAACAAAAGTTTAAAAAAAATTAATATTAAAGTGTAAAGCGTTATATTCGACAGTGCTGATTTGTCACAGGGTTTTGAATCGCTTACAAAGCAGACTTCTAAAGACTGTTGAAAAGTTCTAAAGACTGTGTTCCCCCCCATCCTCTGAATGCATTGATTGAAATCTTTGAAGCCAGCTTTTGCTCTGCGATGAAACTTTTTTCATCTTATCGCGTAGAAATCTGCGATCCTTTTACCGGCAGACTAAGATTCTAGATTTGAATAGTTTTCGCTTCTGTGATATTTTCTTATATCGAAAGAGCTTCTGCTGTATTCGCAAGCCTTGTGACGTTTTCCATTTTTCACTTTTTGTAAAGGGTGTCCCAAAATTCACACAAGGAGTAATTTTGATAGAAAACGCAGATTCATAATTAAAAATTGTTACTTTTTTATTGGTTTATATAGTACAGGGTTATGCATTAAATAGCATATAGGGTATATGCCCTCCACAGTTTTGCTGGCACATTATGAACTTTTTTAAAAACAAATTTCCAAGATCATTTTGGATAAATGCTTCTGAATTTCATTGATAAAGTGTTCAGTTTCCTCTTTGAAGGTGTGAGTGGTCGTGGGCCTGTTGGCATAAAAAACCCGATAGAAAAAAGCCCAAAGTCGCCTGGCGGCCAATTCTGATCACCAGAACGGGAAATACACGACCAGAAAATGTCTCGTGCAGAAATTGAATGGTTTCTCTGGCTGTATGTGCCATTGTGCCACTTGTTAAAATCATATGTCGTCCACATCCACGTCTTGCAATTTAGGCACAAAATCTGGATAATCGTGTCGCGAGAGCGAACACCATTAACTGTTATTGCCTGACTAGCCGCGTTTTCGAAGAAGAATAGTTCGATGATGTCTCCAGTCCCAAATCCTCACAAAACAGTGACGAAAAGGTTGTGGATGCTTTTGTTTCTCAACAATCATTCGTGGATTTTCTGAGCCCCAAATGTGACATTTGTGTAGACTAATTAAGCCATCAAGAGCAAAGTGAACTTCGTCTCTGAAGATGATTTTTTTAGAAAAATCAACATCCACTTAAATGTTGTTCCATAACTTGTTGAACGAACTCTTTTCGCTGTATGCGGTCATTAGGCTTCAGCTCTTGAGTCAATTGAACTTTGTTAGCATGAAGATGCAAATTTTGCATGAGAATACTCTATAGAGGGCTTCTTAAAATGTTCAACTCTTGACGATAGTGCCAAATTGAAGTCCCTGGACTCTCAGCATCACTCTCATGGACTGTTTCAAAGTTTTGTGTTGAACGACTTGTTGGAAGATGGCCTGTTTAAGATCACTAATTGCTCCAGCTACCTTAAATTTTTTAATTAATCTCTTCACAGTTGACGAAATTAAAACACTATTCGGATTATATTTAGCAAATTGTAGCGGCCAAATCTTCATTATTTTTAAAATATTGCTGAACAATGAAAATGCGCTGTTCTTTAGTGTAGTGCTCCATTTTTAGTAACCCTGAGCTGTCAGCTGTGACGCTGTCTTTTTGTTTTCGTTGACAATACTTTATCGCGCAAATGGCGCAAAATTCAAATCTTGCGTGAATTTTGGGACACCCTTGAGTTGCTATCAATGATCCTGTAGCTGAAATTTCTATTAAAGTATTCCGTAGACCTATGTCAACTGCTTTGGCCAAGTTTTTATTTTTATGTGCTTATTTTTTTATTGTTTATTTTAGTATTAATTTGGTATTATGGCAAAATACGCGACGGCTATCTGTTTCAGAATTTCATTTCGTGTACTCTGGTAGACAGTAACTATGCCTCGCATACAGGTGCGCGAACGTTATGCGCAGATGTCAGAATTTGAGAGGTCTTGTAGTTGGGCTCAAAGAAGGCGGTTGGTCTTATCGGCGAATAGCTCGCCATTTGAGCTAACATTTGAGCAGGAGCAATGTCACTATTAGACGATGTTGGCAGGAATGAGTGAACCATGGCCGCACACAGCGTCAAGAAGGAAGCGGTAGGCCTAGAGAAACGACAGAACATGAAGACCGAGCAATCGTCAGAGCGGCACTCACAGCCCCAGATGCATCATTATCATAGATTTTAAGTGCAACTAGTGCTTCAGTGACCCCAAGGACCATTCATAGACGGCTCACCGAAAGAGGACTGAGGTCACGGCGCCCCTTGCGCCGACTACCATTGACCTCTGTACAACGTCAAAACCGTGTGCAGTGGTGTCGGGGTCATTCGCACTGGAATGTCACTGACTGGAGTAGAATAATCTTCAGTGATGAGTCCCGCTTTGAACTGAGCCCCGATGACCAGCGAAGGCGAGTCTGGAGACGCCTCAGACAGCGGTGTGATACCAACCTGACTGTCTTCCGGCAGACAGGCCGACAACCAGGAATAATGGTCTGGGGTGCCATTTCGTTTCATAGTAGGACCGCTTTGGTAGTCATCCGGCGCAACCTTACAGCACAGAGGTACGTCGACGAAGTTCTAAGGCATGTTGTGTTGCCTTTCATGTCACACCACTCTGAGCTTACATTTCAGCAAGATAATGCTCGCCTCCACACTGCACATGTTTCTACTGCTTACCTTAGTGCTTACCGAACATTACCTTGGCCAGCAAGGTCGCCGGATATCTTTCCTATTGAGCACGTTTGGAGCATTATGGGCACTGCGCCCGGACACAGCCCTTCGACCTAAGAAGAACAAACGAAGATAATAGCTGCACTCGAGAGTCACAGCTGCATGGGCAGAGCTCCGCGGCCACCTCTGCCCTAAAAGTTGGCTCATGGCAGAGCACTGTTTTCGAATTACAAGAAACACTAAATCAAATGGAAAAGTACGAAGTCACCTTGCCCTCAGGGCGCCACTCCTTCGGGACACACGGATGTAACCTACTAGCGCTCCAAACACATGCTTTCGAAGACAAAGGCGCCAGTAGGAGGTGTGACCACCCAGCTGCGAAGAACAATCCACTGCTAGCTCCACCACAGCCGAGGGAGCGGACACGACAGTACCAGTACGGTCCCTGCCAAGCCCGAGCCCACCTGGGTACAATACCCGGGTTCTAGTCCTGTGAAGAATAAGGTACAATAGTACCTGACATTTTGCCCCCGTGGTTGAGACTGGAGCATTATGGGCAGGGCCCTCCAAGCAGCTCGAGATGTTGACGATCTCACGCGCCAGTTGGACAGAATTTGGCACGATATCCCTCAGGAGGACATCCGCAAGCTCTATTAATCGATGCTAAGCCGAATAACTGCTTTCATAAGGGCCAGAGGTGGACAAACGCGTTACTGACTTCTTCACTTTGTAAAGCTTTATCACTTCAATAAATCATCCAATTTTTCTCAAACTGTAATCATTTGTTTTTATGTACATGTACATCACTTCTACCGATTTTCGTCCCATTCGGATAACTCCATTTTCGTCCCATTCGGATAACTCCTTCTTGGTGCGTCTTTTTTTTTGTCTATCAGTGTATGTATATATAACCGATAGATTAGTGACATACAGAAACTGATTACATTATATATATATATATATATATATATATATACAGAAACTGATTATATATATGTATACACACATATAATAAGGTTTTTGGTTATGTATATATATATATAAATCAACTTATCTAATATCGGATTTACAGCGCACCTTAAATAAGTTTTCTTGTCTAAATATTAACAAATCTTCTTAGACGGTACAATAGTTTTAACTTTCAAATTTACCATCTTAAGTAAATACTTCTAATTAAAGAAATTTTCTTGATTAAATCTAAAAAATAAGGTTTGTTAAGCGATTCTAAGTTCATACCAATAGATGTAATAGATGCCTTAAGCTTTCCATTTTTAATCACTGTAGTTATTTTAAATTTATTTAATTTTTCTACAAATTCCATATTTTAATAGCAGAAACGTTTAAATATTTATTTATTCTGTTTTCCAATTACTATAACCGTATTACACTCTTCTCTTCCTTTGACTTTTGAACTCCCTTTATTCATATCTTGGGATTTCAACTTCCTCTTCATCCATTTCTTTTTCATATATTGTTGTATGTTATTCTAGTTTTCATGCATCTAGAATTTGTATATTGTTGTATTGTATTTATGCCAACTTACATTTAAATAAATAATTTTTATAAACTCTTGCATCAAAATTCCAGTTAACAGAAGATGTTTCTAACACCTTGGTATAGATCAATCTTGAATATGCAGCTTATTTTCCAATATAGTTCCAGGTTTAATTATTTATAAAATTAATATCTTCAGGTTTAATTAATTATAAAATTATTTATTTCAAATCATTTGTAAAGAAAGATGATCGCTAAAGCACGTTGTTTCCCGATTATAGCTCAAATTTATAATTTTTATAAAATTTTGCGGCAGTATTGGAATTAACAGTAAATACTCCTAATGCTATACATTTAGGTTCCAAGGATTTAAATTGCCATTTTCTTCGCTGATGCTTTTATGTTATATTCCTAATATTTCATAATGGCATACAGATAAGTTTAACTGGTTTACCAAACATATAAATCTGTAATTCAGCATGCCTTTATGCTTAAGAATATTGCATCTTCTCTTTTCTTTAATATATTTTTCAACATATAGCATCTGATCAGCCTAATTTCAAGAGGTCGTACATCGAGGCCGTAAAGTCACTAAACATTGCCAGTTCGAATGGAATTTCAAATCCCAGTGATACCCCAGCTATTTCTTTCTCTATACATATTTAATACAGAAAATTGTATTGTAAAAACTTCAGTTTACGAAGTAAAAATATTTAAAAAATTTAATCATATAATTAATTATAATTTAATTATAATTTAATTTTATTCATTGGTAATTTTCGCCTTTATCTTAGCATATCGCTTTAGAAATCCATTAATAAGAAAATAGTAAATAAAGAAATAAATCCGGTTTCTATGATTGGTGCAAATTATAGGCATGTTTTTCTAAAACCACAGACTTTATACGGATATCAATAAATTATGGATTATTTCGCCATCTAATTTGCGTAACATGTTTATTCCAGAATTTCCTGAAAGTACTATCCATTAACATGCTTATTCCGGAACTATACTTTAGTACCGAATAATCGTTCGAACGCCAGTTAACTGTATTAAATTTTCATATCAAGTTTAGACACTAGCCGCCCAACCGGTATAGTGGTCAGCGTCGCTTACTGCCTTGCCGAAGGGTCCGGGTTCAAATCTCGGAGAAGGCATGGATGTTTGAAAATGTATAGTGTCGGTGCGGCATGGCGGCACTAAATATGCGGCGAACCGAAAGTCCTCGCATGTGGTTTGGTGGAAGGAGAGAGGGGTAGGAGACCCTCGAACCCGTACCCCCGGGGTGCTCTCCATCAAAATTGCAGACGGAACTGAGCTAAATCGCACTGTCACCTGTAAGGTGCTCAAGCATGTTGCCAACGATAAGCGTAAAACTAACGCTCCTTGCTACGAGGAATTTCATGGGCTTGGGCTGATGTTGCTGTCAAGACAAATGAGCATAAGTAACAACAACAGTTTAGACACTATGCCTATTATTATTAAAGAAAGATATTAAATCCCTAATAGCATTAACAGATGTAATTTATAAGAAAGATAATTCGTATGCTTTACACGTATCTAATTTATAATACTATTATAACACTATTTTCTCTAGTACTGTTATTAATGAAATTTTTTTCCGATGCTAACATGTGTGTTTACTGGTACCTTTTATTTTCTCTGCTAGCTCTTACATTTATGACTATTATTCAAGTAAGTAACCTGTTTAAGATTAGATATTCCTTATCTAATCTTATTAGATAATAATTAAATCTTAATTACAAGTAAAGAATATCTTATAAGAATAATTAGAAGAAAGAGTAAAGAAGTAATAATAGTAAAGGATTTCTAATAAGAACAACTAACGACTGTTTAATAAGAATAATAAGTAATTATCGAATAAGCATAATTAACTCTTATTAGATATTCTTTACTTGTTCTTGTGATATATAATTCTATTTCTTCATTTTTCTTTTCCTGTTGGCTGCTTTTGGCTTCGAAAAATAAAACTAGATAGTAACCCTCAGCTTTTTGAAAGCGAAGGGTCTGCTTCTTCGGAAGAAAAAACTTTTTCGCACAGTTGGGCTGTGGGCAAACAAGGGGGAAGGGACTTTATTTCGCGCAGTTGGGTTATACCGGTAAGAAGTATAAAACCTTCGGGAAATACTGAAACTACCAAAGGCTGTGATTTGGGCTTGTAAATTGGACGGACTTTGTAAGCGATATTGATATTAGAAGTGTAAAAGCTTCTGCAATAAATTTAAATATTGCCCTTGTTAAGCGAAAAATTTTTAGGTGCCCACACTATAAGCAGGGCAGCTTGTATCCAGAGAAGATTATAGCGAAGCTTGACTGTATGTTTTTAATGCTTTTGGTTTAAAAATTTACGATATAGTAGTAATTTAAAAGGTGAATTGTGTTTTAAAATTTGGGATTATTATCACTGTTAACATAAAAATTAAAGTTAGCTTAAGTAATCACGTTATTGGAAATTTTCAAAGGGCAATAACTGGACGTTAATGTTGCAGAAGAAAAAATTGTAAAAATCACGAAAAGTCCATGTAGTAACCCATTCAACTGCAACGAAACAAATTCGAGCTAAACTACCAAAACGCATGCTCTCCATGGGTTTACCTACCACTGAGTGTTAAAAAAGGAATAATTGTGAGGTTGGTTCCTTTATGTATGTTCCTTGTAAGGTTCCTTTATGTTAATTAACCGGGCATTTTATGTTTTGGATCTTTGCTGTCACTTCTTCCTTCCGTTTTTCCCCCAGAAAGCAAATTAAACTCGCGAGTATTTATAGTGAGGCTTTTAGATTGTAAGACAGTGTGTTCTGCCTCTTGAGACCACGAGGTTGCTAGATCAGATAAGGTTTGTAGTCTTCGGATTATAATTGCGATATTGAATCTCTATGCAGGTTAAGTTGATTCAACTTCGCGTTAAACTGATTTGTATAGCTTTCGGCTACTAGTTTGCCGTTAAACTTGCGTACATTTGGCTTCTAGTTAAAAAGGCTACTAATTTACTTGAATTTAAATTTTGCATTTGAAGTACTGGTACTCTTTCAGTATGAGTGCTAGCTAAGCTTAATAAAAGGGTCTTTTACGCCCTTTTCAAGTTTCATTGTTATTTTAAACTTAGAGATAATTCTCGTCACGTCTACCAAGAGTTTAGATACAAGAATTTGGATGATTACAAAAACGTACCAAATTTTATAATATGTGTTAATAAATAAAGCTCTTTAGGTATATCAAAGAACAATCTGTAATTTTATAAGGACTAAATACTTGTCGAAAACGTAAAGAAAGCCAAATTATATTTTGTAGTAATCAATGGTTTTAATTTAATTTCTGTAGTAAAGTAATTTGTAAAGCTTTGTGAAATAGTCTTTATTTCTTATTCGGTATTTCATTTGGCTGCTGGTGTTGATCTGGCTTCGAATTCTGGAGAAGAGGGTGTACAAGGTTTTCGTGGTTTACTTCGTGGTTTTCTTGGTATAGGGTTTTCGTGGTTTACTTTCGTGGTACAGGTTTCTGTGGTTTCGTTGTACAGGGTTTTCGTGGTTTACTACTTGTAGATGTGTAAAGCAAGTATGAGCAGTTTGGCTTTAGTATATCCTCCACAGAAGCATCCAACCATTGAGAAAATAGTCTTCAGGGTCTTTACCATATCCAAATAGACAAATGAACAGTTGATTGATAAAAAGTTATCTATGAATGAGAAATCATGAATTTCTGTGATATTAATGAAAATTAAGACTTTACCGGCTTCTTTTTTTCCCGTCCACATTCTTTTTGATTAGTACACGAATGATTTAATTAAAAATTATCAGTTTAAATCGAGTCTTTTTACTTCCTTCTACGAAGTAAAAAGGAAGTATTGTAATCGCGACAAAAATTTTGGGTATCATATTTCAGTGAAAATATCCATTTTGAAAGCTATGGAATGCAATTTAACGATGTTTTTGCGTGACATGCGTACGTAAGGACACAATAAAAGACTCTCTCCCCCCAAAAAAAATTATAAAACTGATTTAAACTGGATTCTGATGAGATTTTTTAGTGGCGTCTATGGGTAGGAACGTATGTATGTATCTCGCGTAACTCAAAAACGATTAGCACGTTGAAATTTTGTATATAGGACTGCTATAACATGTAGATATACATCTCCTATTTTTGTTGCAATCGGCCCCACCAAAAGTATATATATATATATATCCACTCTGTTTCTCGGCTCAGTGAGCTCAGTTTTTTATTCTTATATATTGGTAAATTGTGCATTTTTTGTTTAAAAAATGATTGAATTATGTTGTTTTTATCTTCAGGTTAAGGTTTTTATGCCTTTAGTACATCTGCGTGCAAAGTTTGTAGAATTATCAACAATTTAAAAGTTGTTTAAGTGCGGCTAAGCCTAATCATTTTTCCAATGGCAGCCATATTTGTTTACATTTGAAACTTAGGAGAATAGTGGATTTGTTGCCAATCTAGGGAAACTAAGCTTCGCAACAACAAGATAACGTCTTCTTTTATTATTGCGAATTAAATCGTGCTTAATCCATTCTGGAATTTATTCGAGGAAATAAGTGTTTAGAATTTACTTCCTAATTTTGAATACAGGGATTTTTAGTTTTTATGTATTTTATATATTTTGAATTAATTGAATGAGAAATACTGAATCGTCTGTGAAAAACTGTTTCTTTATTTTGTATAATTTCTTTTGCACGTTATTTTAGATTTATTATAGTATCTGAATAGAACACGTGGCAATGATTATGTAACATACATAATTACATTACTCCTGATAACATACATAATTTTTGTGCATTCTGAATGATAAAATTAATGAGATATAACGCTGTTAAGTGAAGCTAGCGCCAGAGTGTCGCTATGATAAACAAATATAGTGACTTTTAAAGAGTGCATTTATTCTATTGTAGTTTCTGCGCTATCGATGAAGTAGATTTAATTCAACCCAGTAAGTTTAAATGAAATGCAAAATGCATATAATTTAATATTCCGTACAAGGAAGTCATGTGTCATGTGTACATCATGTGTACAGTCTTTGTGCACATCAGTTTTTTTTTGCTTAAGTGTCATCCAACAAAGCAGCATTTATGGGATGCTGCTGAACAGCGAAATCTAGACTAAATCGAATAAAATAGTCAAGCTATTTCGTTTGTATTTTTCGAGGAATAATAAACAAACTCAAATAATTGCGGAGTAGAAACTCTCTTTTGAAAACACATTCTTTGTTTAAAGGAAAAGAATGAGTAAGGTAAGTCATACTGAATATAAATTACTTTGTCTTGTGCCCCGCAGAGGATTGCCCTTTGGAGGTAACAGCGCGGAAATTGTCGCCATGAATAATGGAACTTCCTGGTGCTTTTAAAATTCTGAAGTAGGCGGTACAATGTATAGGAGAACATTTAACCAAACTTAAAAGTCAGATAAAAAGTAAAATAGTTGAAAAATCCTGAAGCTTTTTTAAAGGAGTTAAGTTTCGTATTTGGTGGCAAGCTGGTGACTGTATTTTTCATAGAGTGCAAAGAATTCATTTATTGTGATAGTTTTTTTACTTAGTTATTTATGCTAATTCTTTCAAAGAGCAGCGAAATTTGAAAATTGTTATTGACTGTGTAAAATGTCTTGAACTCATTTTGACAGTGTATTGAGTTTATGAATACCACGGTGGCTTGAATATGTTCTTGAAAATTAATCTTTGTAAAGGGTGCTTAATAAATGGATGGTGCGGTTTTAAAAATTAATAATAAATCGACGTATTACTTTATATGGGGGAAAACTTACAGCATAAGCAGCGGCCCCCCAACTGTCCAAGTTTTTGTTGCATTAATCACAATCCTTCAGTATGTGCACCCATGGTTACGTGGTGCACATCTACACGGGAATCAAGTTCTTTCCAAACTCAGCATAACATATCCTTCGTGATGGTCTGCAGTACATGCTTTATCTGATTACACACATCCTCAAAGGAAAAAGGCATTTGAGGTACATAAACTTGGTTTTTAACAAACCCCCAAAGAAAGAAATGGCATGGTATTAAATCTGGTGAACGAGGTGGCCAGGGGAGAAGGTTTTTGTCAGTTGTTGCAGCACATCCAATCCAGCGATGGTGAAGAATACGATTAAGAAGCTGTCGTACATTGCTGTGAAAATGGGACAGAGCACCGTTAAGTTGCAAAATGTAATCATCATAATTGGTGTGCAGCTGGTTTAACAGCCAGGTTTCCAACATGTCTAGAAATGAGTCACCGGTGCAGTTCCTTATTCGAAGAAAATCGGCTGTACACTTCTTTGCTGGACACATCGCACAGAAAAAGTTCACTTTTAGAGCGTGACGCTGATGATTTATCTGACTGTGTGGTTTCTCGCTTCCCTAGATACGGACATTGTATTTGTTCACCTTGCTACTTACATGGAAAGTGTCTTCATCGCAGAACATGTGTTCTTTTACAAAACCATCTTCCTCTATTTTTAACTGCATCTCTTCACAGATGGAGGAAGGTCCCTTTTCATTTTGTCTGCTGGTGTAACGTCTCTTCATTTTCTCTATTGCAAAGGGTATTCCTAAATATGATTCGTGCACTAATCATATTTTGTACGATTTAAAACATAGCCGCTTACGCAACACCTTCCACACCATATTCTTTGGCATGCCTAATTCCCTGCTTACTTTGCTTCCGAGGACAAGCGCCTCGCGCAGTTTTCCTACGTTTGCATCAGACACACAATGTCGACCAGAATTTTTGCTTTTACAAAGGCATCCAGTTTTTGCGAACTGTTGGTACCACTTCTTGTGTGATGGGTCATTTCTAAATCGTGCACAAAATTCACGCTGCTCTGCGGCTGCGTAGTAAGCATGGCAAGCAAACAGCAGGTAGCGCATGAGAAACTTGGACAGTTGCCAATGCTTATGGCGTAAGTTTTACACGGGTAAGGTAGTACACCGATTTATTATTAATTTTTAAAACCGCGTCATTCCTTTATAAACATTCTGTATTGCTGCTACTACTTAACAGAAAGTTTGAATGAAGAAAAAGGTCACTTTTCAGTAATAAATTCATCAACGGCATATTTTGATGCCCTTTTCTTTTATGTGATTGCTGAAAATGGTAGAATATCGTTAATCAGAAGTCGATCCACAGCCATAAAATACTTTCAGGATGGTTTGATACAAGAGCCAAACTATATATATGGATCTAACCGCGGTGCTGAACGGCCGACACACCAAAATGACTGACCTGGGAGGCTCGAACAGCCGACTAATCAGCCGCCTCGCCATCAGGGCAAGCAGTTTTATCTTCTTGCGAACGTTTGAAGGGAGTTGTTATAAATGCTGTTGTTTCATGGAATCTTACCACGAAGCTGAGTTCCCAGTCGTCAGTCGATAGGATGACGAATATGTGAAGTTCCTATAATTTCCCATTCTTCGTTTTCAGAAGAATGCAGTTATATAAAGTGTACTTGCTAACTTTTGAAAGGACTTATAGCTCCACTAGTTGCCGAGTGGTTAAAACAAATGAAAACTGGGAGTTCGACTTGCGTTTTTGGTTGATTTTCGTAGTTTTTTGTATGTGTAGCGTGAATGGAAACCAATTTTCTTTAGAAAGTCATCTGCAGAGGCATTCTTCCTCTTAGGCCAGAGGTTCTCAACCGGTGGTGAGAGTATGTGATCACATATCCAGGGGTGCGCTAAAAAAATATCAGTAATGACGGAAAATAGCATAAAGGATAATAAAAATCAGAACACTCAGAAAATTTAAATTTGACATTGATTAGGAGAAAAGAAATCAGTCTGATTAATTCCGATATGAATGTATTCGATGCAATTACGAAATGTGTTTAAAAGCAACGCATTCAATGTAGTTTATTAGTTTTATAGCGTTAAAACAAAAGAATTATAAGATACATTACGAGAACGCTGAAGGAAGGCTAGCGACTTAAGGTTCTTAAACGAAAAGTTAGGGACAATTACGGTCTGCCTCAAGGAGGAAGGTATCTGTCTAGCTCGTTAAGAGGTATGCAAAAAAAAAAAAAAAAAAAAAAAAAAAAAAAAAAAAGGGGGGGGAGGGTAATTACTGTCTTAGGTAAATAGCCCTTGCGTGCTTTGCATATTCAAATAACCTAATTGTCAGTCGATTGACGAATATGCTAAGTTCCTAATCTTCTATTCCTGTTTTTAATTGATTGCAGGTACATGTAGTCTACTTGCCAATTTTTAGAAAGACTCGTCCTAGGAGAAGTTTGTTGGTGAAATCTTACTACGAAGTTCAATTTCCAGCGTCCCCCAACCGGTATA
The DNA here is from genome assembly GCA_000611955.2 of Stegodyphus mimosarum. Taxonomy (NCBI): domain Eukaryota; kingdom Metazoa; phylum Arthropoda; class Arachnida; order Araneae; family Eresidae; genus Stegodyphus; species Stegodyphus mimosarum. Next base: position 400,096 of record KK122154.1, read on the forward strand.
GTGGTTAGTGACCCTGACTGCCGTAGCCACGGGGTGGGGAGCGGTTCGACTCCCAGAGAAGTTATGGTTGCAACTGTCCAACTCTTCATAGAAGGCAACGATGGCCACCTATTAGGTCCTTCCATAATGACATGGCCACCACTTCCTATCCTTGTAGTGGTACAAGGCTAATGGCTATTAAATAAAGCGCTTGATCATTAAGAAAAAGTTCAGTTTCCAATCGCCAATCGATGGAGATGTCGATAAATAGAGTTCCTGTATGATCCTATTCCTCGATTTCGATAAACTTAGCTACATATAGTATACTTGCCAACTTTTGCAGGGACTTGTCCTAAGTTCAAGAACAGTTTATTGATGAAGTCTTACTACGAAGATGAATTCCCAACCGTCAGTTGATAAAGATGATGGACTATGCGAAGCATCTATTATCTCCCGTTCCTTGTTTACGATGGTTTAGTTTGATTTATATGATTATCGCAAAGCATTCGAGAGCTATCTGCATAAGGGGAGAGATGGCTTTGTGAAGAACTTTCTAAAGGAAATTAGCTTGTATACACATTACATATGAACAAAACCACGAAAACGTCCATGCAGCCAACCCGTTCGCCGAGATTCGAACCTGGCCGAACTACCAGTGCTCAACAACTTTACCGCCCGGTAGCTGGGGGGCTTGTTTAGGATTTAAACGCTGCTACACGTAGCATGTTACTATTAGTAACATTTTATTAAAAAAGTAAAAATGTTTAATTTTTCTTAGTGACACCGTGGCTGAGTCTTCATTTTTCATCCCATTCAGAAAAGGACCATTTGTGTATTTTACTCAAGAATGCTATGATTATTTGTGAGACGCGATATTATGGTATGCTCACATATTATTGTATGGATACATGTCAAAATTTTCTAATTAAAATAACTTTTCCACATTATTTCTGTTTAGCACTTAAAAATTTGGCTTCTGCAAACCTTTGTCGCTTACCCATGCTATATTATATATATATAATATTGTATTAAATAACATTTGAACCATGTCTTATTTCCTTGAAGATTTCGTTGTTTTTTGGTTTACCAGTTCTCAAAATATGGCTTCCAGTTAGTACTTGTAGATGAAAAATGCATTTCAGGATTCGTCTCTGTGGATGTGAGATTACGGTTCTCTTGGTGCAGCAGAAAATCGAATTCAGGTTCTTTCAGTATGAAGCGAATATTTTCCAACTTAGATGTTCATTTGTTTTTCCATTAGCCATTCTCCTTCCTTTGCTTTATTCATGTCCACTAGGATCTTCGTATATCTTCCCTTTAATTATGGGCAGGCTGACTTTTACCTAAGTAACATTAATGAGGAAACTTGTATCGTTTCGAAGTTTCGTTATTATTTCATTAACATGTAAAGTGTTTGTTATGGAAAGATATGAAACTGACTCTTGTCCTTTTTGGTCCATGAACATAGAAAGATTTGCAGTTCATAAGACGGCGGAATCAAATATCATCTACGCGAATTAAATAAGATTCAGCTGAAATTTTGAATGGCCAAGTCCTTTTTGCTACTAAATTTAATACCTTTGCAGAAGTCTCATTTTATATTTGTTTCTAATGTTATTAGGTGCTGGGAATATTTGTTTCATTTCAGGAGTGCCAAGTACAGACAACATTGATATCCATAAATTTCTGCATTGATACCGACATGATATCCGTGCGTCGGCATTAGAAATGGAAGAATTAAAATAGTTGACGTTAGGAATGGAAGAACTAAAAATGTTTCTCAGAATAATCACGAACTTCATTAATGCATTTCTCACAAATTATGCATTCAGCTGCATTTCTAAGACAAACAATAAGAACAGACAAAATTTATATTTTACTTTATTTATAGAAATTATTTAGTAACTTTTAATGAGAATGCTTTTGTACCATATGAGGAGGAAAATATTCTTTGTTATTTCTTATCTATAAATAACATTTTGCTCTTTTCCAATAAGTCAAGTTAGGAAAAATATGTCCGGCATCGTAGCACAGTCTTGTTAAAGTAGATTTAATTTTTTCAATTTATCAGCTGTCGAAAATTCTTATGAATTTTCACATTAGGTTTTAAGTTTATTTCACCATTGCAATTAAAATATGTTCTTTCAAGTAAAAACTTCTAGTATTTGAATTTATGGAGTGAAGTTACAAAAAATGTTTTGAGATAATCATTTCTTGAAAAAAAAAAAAAAAAAAACATTGTATAACGCGATTATTAATTTATTTTTCGGTTTCTGTGCAAACTGATACTTCTCCCTTATCAGTGTGTAATCATCTGATTAAACTATCCAGTTACAGAGATCCTGAAGTAATCATTCAGATTTCTGATGCTATGGTATCGTCCCACATAGGGATTAAGTTATGAAGTCATGCGTTCTGCTTTGAAATAGCCGTCATATTTTATCAGTTTTCGTTCAGGTCTTCGTTAATGTATGGATTGTAAGGTATCTATGGTACTTTATTGACCATCCCATTAAAAAATGAATGAAATGTAACCCCAAATCAGTCATCTTTAATATCACTCACAGTAAACTGAACTCATTTTTAGTCGAAAATAAGACCGATTCTTTTATTCATTTTTGTTGAAAAAGAGACTAAGGCTTAATTTCAGAGGTTTTTTTTTTCTTCATTCACAGCAGCTTACATTTACTTCTTAATAACTATTTCTATTTATGCGTGTAGTCATGTACAAGAATCTACATTTATTCATATGTTGATAAACAAATATTTGCCTTTATTCAAGTAGTGTTAAGACATTTTCTTCTGGAACATCGTTAAAACGCTCACAACCAAAAACAAAGAAATGTTGAATAAATTTCTCTTAATCCCATTTTCTAATCTCTCATTTCTAGCAATATAACTCTCCTTAAAATGAGCACTTCTTGTCCATGTACAGTTTGCTTTAAGTGCACAACACAGCCATCAATGATTTTTATCCTATGAATTCTTTCCACAAATCACTATCTCTTGCAGGCTTGGTGTCACAGAATTTTCCACTTTGATTTTCTTTCCATTCTTTTTCAGTCTAGTCATTGATTCCCATGGGTAGATGATTCTTGAACAGCTCGTTTATTTCTGTATCAAGACTGCTTGCATCATTATTTGATCTTTTTTCCTGGGTTTTATGTCTTTAGAGTGTGATTTGAATCCTAGACTAGCAGACCTCTCTGCTCATGCTGCAAAACAAGTGCTAAAATTAAATCGACTCATTTTCCTATAGTTACTTATGCAACAGATTTTTTTTTGTTTCCAGAACATAAGTGCCTGAAACATGCTCAATTATATTTTTCTTGCTCTTAGTGATGATTAGAGGAGGGGTTTTCTTTCAGTCCAGATGAATTGCCAAAATACAGGTATCGCATGCACCTTCCGTAACAAGTAAAGGGAACAGAGATTGAAGAAGCACCTGTCTGATCAATTGTCATTTGAGATTCATTAAAATTCTAAGTTCATCCACAGCGATTCCGTTATGCAGTTGGTATCTAGAAAAATCGAAGCTACGATGCCATTCAAAGACTTAAAACAAATGCAAGTTATTTTCCCGTTAACGTACTTTTTTTTTCACGTATTTATTCCCCATTAACATTTAGCTTTTCACATCAACATTTAATGTGGCCGCTTAATATTTTACTTGACATTTAACATTTAGCTTTTTAAACTCAGATTGCCTGCATTTCAGTATCAAGCCTTGTCTCTTTTATTTGTAATAATCCCATCGCACACTATCATTCCATATGGGCATGCATATTAGTTCTGTCTACGTCTCCAGATTGAGTTGAGTGGTGAACATGTAGACAGACGTATAACTAGGGCTTACATTACAAATTTATTGAAAAATCATGCTGGCGCTTATTTTACGATGAAGGTCTTATTTTGGGAAAAACGCTGTATTAAGCAGAATCATGGTCATTCACCTTAAAGAAAAAGTGTCACTTCTCTGCTAAGGCGCCAGTCACCAAATGTACGCCAAATCGTCAAATGTGATAGTCAGTTAATATTGCGTTATGAACACTTATGCAGAGATAATTTATATATATTTAATGTGAGCAGTGCCAAAGCTGTACGTGTGCCGAATTAGTGTAATTTTTCAATTTTTTAAAGCGAAAACAGATCGCTGTGTACAAGGGGAGAACAACAGTTTTCGTTCTCCTCATGTACACAGTATCGCTTCAAGTTCAGTTTTTGCTTAAATAATTATCAGAGACTTGCACATATTAGGCATCGCGCACATTAAATATTGCATATATTATATTCATTGCATATAAAATAGTTATTTTCTCGATGAAGCTCAATGTTAGAGTTGCCACCAACTAGTTAGACTTCACGTCAATATTTATGTCTGACGCTAAGGTAGCAGAAAAGTTGTGCGTATTAATGGTAAAACGAAATCGAAGTTAAACAACCAGAACATTTCATAATTTAAATAAATGCTTATTTCTGTTCTAAAGAAACAGCATATTTATTTTTTCTAACCTCCATACTTGTTTGCAACATATTACATATTCTTTGACATAAAAATAATATAACAACCTTTTAAGAAATAATGCTTACGCAACACTTATCATAACATACTCGAAGTAACAACTTAACTTAACTCGTTGTTGCCACACAGCGAACCTTAATAACTATGCAAAGACATTACATCATGTTGCCAATTAGAAAATCTTAATAATTATATAAAAACATTAAACTATGTTCCACTACAAAGTACCGAAAAACTTAACTAAATCCGAGACGAAAATTTTGTTTTGCTTCTAAAGTAATCTCGAATTTTTATGTTATCGATATTATATTTCTTTTAGATTTTGTTTTCAACTATTACCTCATTTTTTAAATCATTACACTAGAACATTAACTTATTTTTTGCTCAAATAAGGTATAATTTCGAATGTAGAAAATTTAAAATATTATTTAAGACATTCCAAATAGAAAATACAGGGAATTAGAATAATACGTAATGCGTATTTCAAAGATTTTTCTTATAATTAACGAGTACCATTTTATTTTCAAGAATGGATTAAGTGTTGATTTGAAATCTGTATGATGAGGTAAAAAAATAATGTGCTGAATTAAGAAAGGGTGGATAAAGATTCTCTTGTGCTAAAAATTAATGTTTGCTGCACATATCTCCATTCAAATACAATATTAGAAACTTCAGATCTAGTGTTATTATATGTATGAACTAATAAAACGTTCTGTGTCAGTAATCCTTTTAACTACCTTCGTTAATCATTGTTCTAGTGTCCTCTGTCAATATAATGGCAATAGTCGCGTTTGGATAAGCAGGCGATAAAAAAATTTTTTATTCAATTTCTCTTCCAACTCTCACGAAATAGTTATTAGCATAAAAATATCGGATATGTATTTTTCATTTTTTATAGTTGCTGGATTTATTAAGAACAGAATTCTATTCTACGTCATCCTTGCATTTGCAGATAATTTAATACTCGTAGGACACTTTTAAAAGCCCACCACATGGTACAGTTTAATATCTACAAATTCCTTTGCATTTTCATGCATTTTTTTGCATTTGGTTTGCAAATACTAATTTCCTAAATCAATTTAAATAAAAAAAAAAGAGGAAACAATTCAAACGCATATCTTGAAAAGTATTGTGCTGCCATCTATATGTGCATCGCCGTACTATTAACTTTGTTGTTGTTGTTGCTTTTCCTTCGGTTTCTGACGGATTCAAACAATGTTGACAGTAAACTTTTCTCGTAAACTGTGAAAAATTAAAAGCAAAAGAATCTTTGTAATAGAATTGGAATGCATATTTTAAATGCAATTATAGAATTATCCATTTAAATTAAATAAATAATAAACTCATGTTGTTTTCGTGTTTCATATTTATTTTCTTTCCTTTTTTTCTGAAGTATTCAATTAAATAAATTTGGATGTCATTTTTATATGAATGCTTTTACTCAGTCTTGGAGAAAATATTTCACTTGTGAATTTATTTAAATTATCAAAATAATAAATTAGCGGTAACTATGTTACAATTTGTATTGCCAATGAGGAAAATTCTTCGAATCTATTATTTTTGGTTGGGCAATGTTCTAAAATATGAAAAAAATTGATTTTTAATAATCTTTATTAAGTTCAAAAATATTTTTATTGATTATAATTATTCAAAAATATTTTAAATGAAAGTCCCAAAAATAGATGCCAAGTGTAGTATCAGTTTCGTGGCAATAAACGGTATTTTTGTTTCGGTTTAAAACTAATATCGATTATAAAAATATTTAATAGTAAATAATTTAAATATATAATAAATAAAATAAATATATAATACACTGGTGTGCAAAAATTAAGGACGAGACGGTTTTTTCAATATAACTTTGTACAAAAGCTTTCCAAATCAACACATTTAATACCGTAAGATCCCCAATACGTAAGGACATGAGTAATGTAAGCAACACTTACTAAAAGAGAAATCAGAGGGATAAAAAGAAGCTTTATTGAAAAAGTAGCATGGAGCGCAATGCGACTGAAGGCCGAAACATCCCTGTGATGGGTGTCCAGCAAGAAACATCCGGTCTTTAATAGGGGATATGATCTCCCCTGACTGCTAGGCAGGTTTCACATCATTTGTGCATGCTGGATATGTGGTTGTTAATGAGCTGTTGAGACACTGCTGCTCGTTCCTCTTGTAGCACCAATCGCAGTTTCGGAATCGTTACTGGCGATAAGTTACGTGCTGCCACGGGTCTCCCTAGTAAGTTCCGTACATGCTTGACGGGATTTAGATCCAGAGACCTTGCCGACCAATCCATGTGTTCAATATCTTCACTCTCCAACAGCTCTTCGACAGTAACTGTGCGATGAGGTGGAGCGTTGTCGTCCATGAAGAGGAACTGAGGACCCATAGCCCTTGTGAAAAGACGCATGTAAGGAAGAAGAACCTCGTTACAATAGCAGTCCCAGGTGACGAACCTCCTTGGGAGATATGAAGGTCGGTCCGGCTACCAAGCATTATGTCTGCTCGAACGAGAACTCCGCGACCTCCAAAACAGTCCCTTTTGATGATGTTGAAGGGGTTATTGCGTGTTCCCCGCTCTGTCCAGATGTGTATGTGTCTAGAATCGCAACTCAGACTAAATCTGCTCTCATCTGTAAAGAGTACTCGTCCCCATTCATTGTCTCTCCAATTCCGGTGTTCCCGGCACCACAGAGAACGCCTTCTCCGATGGGCAGGCGTTAGAGGTACACACCGTACAGGGCGTCGTGCAAACAGACCACCACCGTGCAGTCTTCTGGCCACGGTAAAACGCGATATCGGTCGTCCAGTCGCCTGTGTCGTGTGTCTAGCGATTTCTCCCGCTGTCTGCCGCCTGTTTCTTCTGGCCTGTAAGGCAATATACCGGTCATCTGCGGGTGTGGTTCCTCGTGGACGACCACTACTAAACCCCCGGATAGCTGTTCCTGTAGTTTGAAATTGTCTCCAAAGTCGTGAAACGATGCTGTGAGCAATTCCGAACTCTGCAGCCACATTTGATCCACTGCGGCTTTCCTCCAACTTCCCAATGATTCAACCTCGGGTAAAAGCATCCAGATGTCGTCTAACAGATTGATTATTCGCCATTTCTCGCCGAGGCAGCAACTCGGTGTGAGTTTAATTGCTATACGGCGTGCAATCTCTTTGCCAGAAATACTGATCTTACACCGACAACATGCTTTATACTACTCAGACACTCCCCCATTACGTCTACCTGCATATCTGCTCATGTGCTACCGTACATCACCTTACTTAATCTCCTGATTGGTCTTTCTGTCCGCTCTGCCTCTTCGTTCAGCTGATATGCTAATTTTTCGACTTCGTCCTTAATGTTTGCACACCAGTGTATATACATAATATATATATATATAATAATTTAATATAATAAATATATAATAATTTATAATTGTGATGCATTAACAGCATGCTGAGCATCAGTACAACTTTATGTTACAGTGTCATCCATAATTATATACTTTTTGTTATTTAGGTGCAGCTCTGTCAATAATGATGTTACACGAATAATTTTATTGGTACAGCGTATTTCGTTTAACGATAGTGCGTAATTCTTACAAGCTGTTAGCTTGGCATGGAATTAACCTTAAAAAATCAACATGATGGTACGATTATCCTTTTCTGATTCTATTAGGCTTACGGCAAGAATAGAAGTGTGGCAATCGTCTATAGCAGAGCAAAGATACAGGGTGATCCAAAATCATCATCATGCGAGTTTAAAAAATTTAGGCAGTTCCAAAATGGATATTAATAGCAAATTGTTTCAACGAATAACATCCCTATACTGTTACAAGTAATAAATCACTCGAAACTTCCGTTCAGTTTATGCTGTTAGCTTTCAAAAACTTTTAGTTGGTACAAGACGGAGATGAGATTTCCTTAAGTAGAACGAGTTTTTGTGATTCAACATTACTTCGCTGCGTATAAATTTGATTACTATGCTGTCTTTCTCACATTCTTTGCTGGCGATTGCAACATTTTATTCTTGACTTCGTCCATTCTGCCCGAACTCAGAAGAGACGTTCTGTTACTTCATTTCTTGTGGCAAGCTCTTCCAGTTCCTTGAAATCAGATACAAAGCGGAAAAAGTTGTCTTATTAGTCTCACGAACATTTGAGAAAGTGTTTTAAACGCTTCAACAAATTTTCCGTAAGAATGTGTTGCGAAAAAACGCTCAATCATAAAAATTAGTCTGCTGGGAAAAATTTACTTCCATCTTGCTCTAAGCAAACGATTTTTAAAGTTAACAGCATGACTGAAACTTCTAGGGATATATAACTTGTAACATCCTTTGAAATATTCAGGGGTGTCGTCTACTGAAACAATATCCTTTAATACCCATTTAGGCATTTCCACAGCTTTTGAAAGTTGATGGGTGCTACTTCTGTATCATCTTGCAGATATTCGATATGTTTCCCTGGACGTTGGCCGGCTGTTAGCCGAAATAATAGGTTTTGTATGCTTGTTTGTATGCCTGTTTTTCTTTCTTTGTTTCTTCACTCCTCTTGGTCCTAATAGTCACTCTGAAAATCTAAAAGTCTCTGCAAATTTAATAAAATTCTTCAATGAAAATGCAAAATAATTGTTAAAAGTAGAACCTCCGCATATGTTATCATGTGGCAAGGAGTTCGAAAGAGAATTTTTTGGTCTTTCTCGTAGTTTTAGTTATCTGCAAAACATATATTACTGTATTTTAGATAGCGTACCTCGCGAATAGCTATTAAAAAAAATCTGAAAGCTTTCAGATGTTATAATACGACCTAAGAGTCTTTTTCTTTTAACTTTTTGTGTGTTACCTGTATTTATTAAATATCATGTTCTTCGGACTTAAACCATAAAATTCAATTCAACAGCAATATCGCAAAATAATTTAAAAAGAGCATATCTTTAGAATCTCTGATACACAGTCACGCGCGCTTTAGATAAAAAGGTTTTTTTTCCCGTACAGTGTTGCCATTGCTCGCTTTCAAATCGTTGAGTTTGTTAATGAAAACTTCGTTTAAGTATTACAAAATATGAAATAAATAATAAATCAAATTCCAAATTAGGGCTTCCAGATCCCCATATTTGGTGGAAGATAACGTTATTCAACATTTGATGGTTCTAGGTACCGTTGTTTTATCACAATGTGAGAAACATACACACATTTATGCAGATTCTTCATTATTGAATTTCTTTAAATATAACACAGGGCGATAATATTTGGTGGCAACAATCTGCAAAGTGAAACAAACATTTAAAGTTTTCAACGCAAAATGCCGAAACGAAATCAATAAGCCTTCTGGGCTAACGGCCTTTGGGCTAAAAAAAAGAATAAATTTGTATATTGATTTTCAGGCTTGATAAAAATGAAGTACTATTTAAAGAAGAAACTGACGAACTGTTTGAACTTTGTGAATGTTCTAAAAATCATGATATTGTTAATACCCCGCATTCTATATCATTAAATTTGATGGATAAGAAAAGTTCTATAGCATTTCCTATCATAAAATAGACAGTAACTAAACTAATAATGAGCGAAAATATTAATAACATTTGAGTAATTAAAGAATAATACAGACGGTGCCGTTAAAGTGAATGGTAACGTATGTTTAGCTGAATACGTTACCGTTATTCAGCTATTTCGTCGAATACTTAGTTATTCCATGAAATAGCTGATAAAGTCAGTTAAAGTGCATAATAAATTAATAGTTCCACTTTTTAACTAGTATTCTATAAGTTAACAAATGATAGACAGTTAAAGCTGAACCATGAGTGGAGTGATGTATGCATCAGGGTACCTGGATCACGGGGCCTTACCCCCTATCGAACTACGAATTCGGCTTCCTAATTAATTCATAACTATAACTCGATGAACTTTCCTAAAAACACTGATGAGAGGTACATTATAATCATATAATTTTACCAAACAACTTTTTTGGGTAATAATATATTTAAATTATCAACAAAGATTATGCATAGCCAAAATTTCACATGGTCGATTCCGATTCGAAAGCAAAGGGCCCGTGAGCTGTTGAGCTGGTGATTAGAAACTGAAAGCAAAGTTGTTACCGAAAAAAGCAAATGCTAACTTTTGGAGGTTTAAAAGTTAATGTAGCATATCAGTATAGCAGGAGCACTAACAATAGAAAAACACAGTGACTGCAAATAGTAAAGCGTGCATACAGTAGAATATCATAGGGCAGTGGTGGCTTATGGGTTATGGAGGCTCACAAAACAAATTTTGAAAATCAAATGTGCAAGTAACATACAAGTTAAAATACATTTGCGCTTTCACAAGTTGAAAGAAAAGCAGGCAATTAAAATGTAACAAGTTTACATTGATAAAAGAATTGTAACATTTTGTTTCTTACTAAGCAGTGTAAAAAAAAAAAAAAAAACCCTATTATTGCTTACAGTATATCTTTGAACGTTGATTACAAAATAGTACAATTTTTGTGAATTAAGTTCACTCCTCTGTCGTTTGAGGCAAAAATATCAGTAACATTTTAATTGAATTTAGACGTGTATTTTATCATCTTTTTTAACTGAGAGCATAGCTAGAGCGCCTAATCTGTCTTTGCTAGTGGTGCTTCTTAAAAATGTCTTAACTTTTTGAGGGGCAGAAAAAGGCAATTAACATTTTTAACAAAATTCTTGTTTTATTTACTATACCAGGTGTTACAATGAAATTATTTGCGACAATTACACATACGTTGCTAAAGATGCGTGGAAAAAAAATGACCACTTCTGGTGGTTAGTGTCAGTGCCACCGCCCACAGAACACATCCCTACAAATCAGTCTCTATGGTACTCATGAAAACAGTTTTTCTGTTTCAAGCACAGTGCAACTTTGCATGCGCTGCATTCCCACACTGTTCTTACAGGCTTTTTCTTGGTGCTGCAGAGTGCACATCGTCGTGATGTTGTCTTCGATGGTTGATGCTTATTTTCTTGAGGACGAATTGCTGCATCAACTACTGATTCTTGATTGCCATCTAGTGAGATACAAAGGAACTTCAGAAACGGCCAATCTTGAAAACCACTTACACGAGTGACTAAGACGTTCAATAGGAAAGGTGGTTACTGTAGGTGACCACCGCCCTTTAAAGAGCTAAGCCGTTTTAGACTTGAGAAATATCTCTCAGCTTCAACAGTGGTCAAATAGTAACAACAATTAGCAATAGTTTGCAGGTCCCCATAAACGTAGTCTGTACGTTGTTTCCTGTGATAAATTGTAGAAGACTAATGGTATCAGTCATATTCCTGAAATCTGATCATCTGTAAATTACCCCTAATACAGTTTTCAGACGATCGTTCTGTAACATGGAATAAAGATCAGTTGATTGATCTGAGTTAGAAAACTTTTCTCGTACTCCTGGAATTTTGGAATTTCGAGGAGAGAAACAACAGAGTAGTGAAAAATAAAGCAAAATCTCTTTTACTTTATTCGTAACAACATCTCATCTTTTAGATGGTACAGCTCTATTTATATAAATGTTTTCTCTCTTCTTTTTTCTTGAAGTTTCATATGACTTCTCTGTCACTACTTCCATTCTGTTCCTTTATTTATATAATGACTGCTGGAAAACGTTTACTTGCTTTCTAATGACTTGCTTTCTATCAGTTAGCGTTTTCTGAAGCTGGTTGTATAACACATCGATATGTGGCACAATATTGTGAAACACTGTAAACCGAAGAACAAATTCCGAATCATCTAATACACGGCGAATAGACCATGCTTGATTTTATATTACAGCTTATTTAGATGTTGACTCTATTTTTTTCTGTGCATTCAATCAGCAATCGCCTATATTCATACACTGTATTGATGATTCGTCTCTTAAAATTCTATCCAGTAGCTGAATCATGAGGTATTCTTATTCTAACAGTTTCATCTAGAACAGAAATTCTACGTGGAAAGTTATTGCAAAAATTAGTATTGTCACTTGAAAACAAAAAAACTCGAATTAGCTAACTCTGAGTATTTGTTTGCCCAACAATCAAATTGAGCTAATGTGTATAACAGTGCACAAATTTTGCTTTCTTGTTGGTACGCTGAATCCTGAAAACTTAACAGAAGCATGATGAGACTCATCAATCTTGCACCGTCGTAGCTCTGCGATATCAATTTGTCAGGTTTGTCTACTACTTTTTCCAAACTTGCTTGGATACATTCAGCTGTAGATTTTGCATCATGCTCAGGTAGATTCGTGAATTCCCAAAATCTCTCAACCTGTTGTCCGTTACATAAAACGTATCGAAAAACGACAACGAATTTTGGAAATGGATAGCACATCTGTAGTTTTATCCGCTGTTATTGAAACAAAACATGTTCCTGAGTTCTCTTTTTTCTGAGATTCCGACAAACAGTGAGCATACAGTCTAGTAAATAATTTAAAGTTTCTTTTGCGTTTCTTTAAAACATTGGTACTAGTGAGATGGTCTTTAAGAGACGAATTAAGTCTGATGGAAAGTCGATAAGATCAGTGAAAACTCCAGGATTTAATGAATCCTAGCGTTTATCATGACCTTGAAGTGAAGCTCAAGTGCGCTGCAGCATAGAATGCAATCAATAATTTTTGTTAGAACATAACGATTTTTGGGAACATTTTCACCGTGTCTTTTAAAATTTGAACAAAATGCACTATCGAGTTGTCGGCCAATTTCTATCTTTCGTAGAAAATTAAATTCTAAGATGGATTTTAATGTGATTGTGAGTATTCATGCTTTTATCTTCTGAGTTAGATGTGCTAAATCAGCAACGTCGCAACTTGTATTTGTTGCATATTTGACATTCTTCCAGCTTTTACAATGATTTAGAACTTTGTATTTCACAATAAAACATATTTTCAGAGATTCTTAGAATATTACACCAATCGTCATTTTCATAAATTCGAATGTTTGTTCCAGTCTAACGCATGCATTCAATTTATGTGTATACATGACGCACTTTTACTAAAAATATGCAAATAATATACAGAGCAATACTAATATAATTACTCATTGAAATAAAATAATTATTTTTAAAGTACTAACAAACAAGTCATTTTTAACTGTGAGATCGTCAATTACTCAAATAAATATATTATGTCAAATTAAAATTAATATTCAGCGCACGCCTTCAAATAAATATTTATCTTGTAAAATGAAACATTTCAGGAAGTTTCTACATTTGCTTTTGATTTCATGAAAATAATTTATTTTGAATTAGTTAGTAAAAATTTATTTTTCATTTATTGCATTCATCGGTATTTCTCATTCAACAACCCACACGCTTTTAAGCACAGATTAAATAACATTTTACGTTTGATTAAAATTCTCGAATTGCTTTTAACAAGTTTTATAAATAATAATTTTAGTGTATTCAGTATCTAAATTATATTTGGTAATATCAATATGTACGCATACCTAAAGATAATTCTATGCCTGAAAAACATATAAAATTTATGCACTCAAATTTAATGAACATTAGTTTCGTTTTCTGTCAGAAAGCCTTTTAAAAATCCTTCCACGCGAAAAATCAGTTTATTACCTTACATACAATCTTCGTTTAATTCATGTAATTTCAATTAAGTGCCTTTTAATTAAAAACCTAGAAGCTAAGCATCGTTCTCCAATTTGCTTGGGTGACTTAATTGCACGATGAATATTTTTGAAAATCGTAGAAAATTGCCATCAGCTAAATCTTCCTTTATTCATTAGTTCGCTCGATATTTTTCCTGCTAGAATCTCGAACCTAACTGACAGCTTAGCAGTTTACCTTTTGTATTCATTACAAGATTCTGGCAATATTGATCATTTTACATGAAGTTTATTTAAGAAAGGGCGCATTTTTGTCCCAATATTCTGAAGAGCGCATGCCGTTGACATGTGTCACATGTCAGACTTGTAGATTGTTCCTCTTATTCTCGTAACATTCTCTTTTTATTGGTAGTTTTTTGACAATATCGATACTGCGCGAAAACCGCAAATCTACAGAGTTATGAAACGCAGTTATGTTAAACAAATTCGAGTTAGCGTGGTTTAGTCAAATATAGCAAAGCGTGCGAGGAATATCAGCCTAATTGAGGCAATGCCTTTGTGGAGAACTTTTAGAGGGAAACTGGTTTGTATTCACATGGCGAAAACCACAAAAACCAACTATGCAGCCAGCCTGTTCACCTGGGTTCGAACCCGTGTTGAATACAATATTCAGGGGTCTTAACATAAATTTGGGAGACAAAAATTAATAACTGCTAAATAAGTAATTAAATTATTGTATGTTTATCTCCTTTACTTTTAGTATAGTGTAAGACATCGAGATATTAAATAGAAATGTACGGAAGTAGCAAACGATGTAGACCTGCTGTATCTGATGAAGTGTTATAAACTAAGTAAACATTAAATTAGTGTTATAAACTAAGTAAACATTAAATTAAAAGCAGAATACTTTTAAGTTTAATAAAATTACCGTAATAGCCATTCTGATCGGCGTAGCGGTTAGCCGTATGTCGAGCTCATGTTCGAATCCCGGAGAAAGCATGGGTATTTGTAAATGTACAGTGTTTAGGGGGCATGGGGGCAGTTAAAATACTGGCAAACCGAAAGTCTTTTCGATAGGTTTACTAATAGAGAAAGAGGGGTTGTAGACTCTCAGATCTGTTTCCCGCGGCTTTCAAGATTCTAAAATACAGAGAAACTTTTCCGCTTCCAAGAATGCTAAACTGGTCGCCCCCTGTGGGGTAACTTGGCCAACGTTCTCGATGGTGAGACGGATAAATAACCGATGTCATTTGGCTATTACCGACAAATGCATTAAGTTGCAAATTTGAAAACAACATACAACAGCAATATAATTTCAGTATTCCAAATTAAAGATATTCGTAATAGAGGAGATAAAATTTGGAGTATAAACAAATATTATATGAAGTGATATAAATATGCTTTTACAAATTAAACTATAATTTTTTGGTTCATTAACAGTTACTTAAAAGATTGAATTAAAACAGTTAATTAAGGCTATTGATACATTGTTTTCGTGTTATAAGAATTCATGTTTATATTATATTTCGTGTTTTCTCTTTACCTCTTCTTGGCTGTATTAATGTATTAACTCTTGTCTTTGAAAAATCTGAAAATTCTCCAGATTCATAAATTGTTCACATATGACTTTTATATGAATCTCTATGATTTTCTGATTTTCCAAAATCTATGATTTTTTTAATATATTTCATATATTATCCTCATATAATGTGATAAAAAAATAATTGTAGAAGATCTGAATTTAAACACTCTAATGCGAATTTAAAGTTATTAAGTTTGGGTTTTGAGTTGGTTATGCTTTAGCCGAGAAAACAATCTATGCATTTTTAGGTATTCTAATATAGGTCTATCTACTTCAGTCAGCAAAAGTGTTCTGAGAATACATTCTGTGGAATTATTAATTATGAAATCTGATATAATTCAATTTAAAAATAATTTTTAAAATAGGGCATTTAATTAAAGTGACAATTATAGAAATAGTGAAGCTAGATTATTATTTTTTGAATTATTAGAAGCTTGGCTTACCGTTAAGATATCTTCTATGTCGTTACTTCCGTTTACAAAGAAATAAGAAAATATTGCTGCAGTACTACATGGAATATTAGTCTGATACTAATTCTGCCCAGAATAGTTTCTAACTGCCAGTGGAATCGCAATTATCCGAATTAAATGGGTAGAGATTTCAGGAATTGCACAGCAATTATTTTTTTGTATCACTCGAAGTGTAAATGGTTTACCTATTCAGTGCCCAGCCCCCGAAAAACATGGAAGGAAAGCGCATGAAGAAAATATCGTAGTTCTAAAACATCGTAGTATAAAATAAAGAGAGTCAAAAACCTCGCAGATTTAAAACATCATGCAAAAAATATCATAGTTAAAAAAATCTGGAAGGGTTCAGAATTTTAGCCCAAAAGAGTCGTCCTCACTCAATTCGTAGTCTACCAGTCTGCTGTTAAAAACTCACTCCTGCTAACCCATTTCTTTTTGTTATTTTAGCTTTATTATTAAGTCTCATTTTTTTTTCGCTCTTACGTGATATAAGATTTAATAGCAAAATTGGAAAAAATTTAAAAGCAGCATAACAGAAGTTTAGAATTCACGATTCAGTGTTAAGTGTTAGCGTAACATTTTTCTATATTTTTTCAAGCGTTTCTGAGTTCATTACATCAATATGCAGTTTTATTGCCGCCCAGACGGTATAGTGGTTAGGGGAGCCGACTGCTATGCCAAAGGGCCCGGGTTCGAATCCCGGAGAAGGAATGATTCTAAGTGTCCGTCCTTTCATAGAAGGCAAGTGGGGCATCCCCTTTTAGGTGCCTAAATAACAAAGCGACCACCACTTCTGGCCTTACGTGTGGCCAAGCCGAAGTCGGCTGAAGGCCCGTCATTGGGGAAAGAAAAAAAAAAAATCAAGTTTCTTAATAAAAGGGCTTATAACACTGTTTTTTGTCTCTTAATTATTAAAGTTTTGTAAGTTAACTTCATTTATTAAATATCACGTTCTTCGCGTTTACGCAACATCAAATTCCATTCAACAGCAAAATTACAAAATATTTAAAAGCAGCGTATCTTTAGAATTTCCGATGGATAGCCTCGCGCGCTGGGAGGTAAAAATGTTTTATTTCTTTCAATGCTCGGCTTGCCACTGCTCACTTTCAAATCGTTGAATTTGTTAATCAAAAATTCATGAGAATTTTATAAAATATGAAATGTAAAATTCGAAATTCAAAATTAGACTTTCTAGGTGCCATGTTTGGTTGGAGGACTACGTTATTCAAAATTTCACGGCCCTAGGTACCGTCACTTCTTCAGAATGCGAGGAAAATACATACATACTTGCAGATTCTTCATCATTTAATTTCTTTAAAAACAATGCTGGGCGATAATATTTAGTGGCAACAGTTTGAAAAATGAATCAACGCAGAAAGTGAATCTACGCAAAATGCCAAAACGAAATTAATAGCTCTTCTGGGCTAAAAAATATCTGAAAACTCTCAGATTTTATATTACGTCCAAAGGGGCGTTTTTTTAACGTTTTGTGTGTTATCTTTATTTATTAAATACCATTTTCTTCGCACTTAAACCATAAAATTCAATACAACGGCATTATCGCAAAATACTTAAAAGAGCATATCTTTAGAATTTTCGATACACAGTCTCGTGCGCTGGACATAAAAATGTTTTTTTCCCCGTACAGTGTTGCCATTGATCGCTTTTAAATCGTTGAGTTTCTTAATCAAAAACTCATAAATGCTTTACAAAATATGAAATAGATAATAAAACGAATTCTAAATTCTAAATTTGAGCTTCCAGATGCCCATATTCGTGTGCAGACGTACGTTTTTCAAAATTGGATTTCTTTAGGTACCGTTGTTTTATCACACTGCGAGAAACATATATACATTTATGCAGATTCTTCATTATTGAATTTCTTAAAATGTAACACAGGGTGATAATATTTGGTGCCAATAGTTTGAAAAGTGATACGGACATTGACAGTGAATGGGAAGAAAATGCCAAAACGAAATAAGTAGCCCTTCTGAGCTAACGTTCCTTTGGGCTAAAAAACATTACTAGAAAACACCGCAGACATGAGGTTTTCAGACTTTAAAAGTTTTTAACACGTGTTCGCACTAACAGTCTAACATTATAAAAGAGATTATTAGTAATCCAAATTTATAAAAGAGATTAACTAAATAGTGACATTTGATAGTTAGTTACATGAGTTTAAAATTTTGTTAGCTGTCGTACATAACTTTAATCTTTTACTCATTATGAGGTTTTGAAGGCTTAAATTTCTTTCCTTCTTTTTCTATTAACAATCATTAATTAATTAAAAAATATTAACACAGAGATAAGTATTCGTCATTTCTTCTTGCGCTCACAAACCGTTACGCGAATAAGCATTTAAAATTTCTTAAGTCTGAAAACACGCGCCTTTTATAGGTGCTGTATTTTTTTTGCCACGATTTATTTTACAATGACGTTTTTAAAACGAGTTTTTTTAACTGCTTTATTTTCTATGACGACTTTTTAGAAGTGCGATCTTTTTTTAAATTCCTGCTATTAGCTCACACTTTCCCTATATCTTGTTCAAATTTTCAATCGTTAATAAAAGACTTTCAATCGTTAGTAAAATACACTCAAGTTCAAATACATTTTTTTTAAACTTGTAGTGGATGACACTTGATGTTAATCAGTTTTTCAATACAGTTTTTTCACATTAACACTTTTTTTTACTTAAAATTTTTTTTTTTTGTATTTTAAAATTTTTCTTTGTTGACCTAAGTAGGAATGGACTTTAAGAATTTTTTATTTAATTAATTATTAATCAATTAATTTTCAATCTTTAATAAATACTTTTTATTCCCACTCAAGCTAAAATGCATTTTTTTAAATTTGTAGTGTATGACACTTGATGTTCATACAGTTTTTTCATATATTAAAAATTTAAAAATTCTTAAATTTTTTTTTGTATTTTTAGAATTTTTCTTTGTTGACCTAAGTAGGAATTGAAATTTTTTTTTATATTACTTGTTTTGCTTTCTTTTATCTGTCGATGTTTTTTTGTAAGAAGATGTTTTCTTTTTGCGCTGTTTTCCTCGCAACGCTTTTGCTGAGATATTTCCGTCTGTAACCAGCATATTTAGTTAGCAATTAGAAAATCCGTGGTTCAAATCAAGACGACGGCAGAGTGGATTCTTTCTGTTTCGTGCTTCAAAAAACTTAACAGTGTTTGTATTATTAGGTTTCAGTGCGAATAATCATGTTGAATAGTTTTCAGACTCCATTAATTCAATTTTAATTTTCTGCACTGTATCGATTAATTCCGTTTGTGGGAAATTCGGTTAGTTGGACTTTATTGTAAATGCAATTATAGTAGTGTTGCGTTATTTCTAAGTGGACTGTAGTAGAAATTTAAAATACAAGCGTCATTACATTTTTTAATATTTTTATTTAACCTTTCGAATCTTGCTTCCGATGAAGCAGCGAAACAAAAGAACGACTAAAATTTTTTTAAAGCTACATTAGCGAAGCAACATAGCGTTGCCAGATTAAGCGATACAAATATAACCAATTCAATGCCGCAGACGATTAGCGTTTTTACAGAGTTCCTTTAAAAAGTAGGCTCTTTGTAAGCAAACAAGTTCAGTATTATGAAAACAGCATGATTGTAACTGTCGTCTGCGCCCAATCGGTATAATGCTTCGTGACGTTGCTGACGTACCGATGGGCTTTTTTCGAATTCCGAAAAAAGGCATGCATGGATGTTTGTAGGTGTCTGTGGAGTAGGAGGCACTCCAAATAAACGGCGAACTGGAAGTCAGTCCTCTTGATAGTTTATGGTAGGGTAAGGGGAGGGAGACCTTTGGACCGCCGTTTGGTCACTCGAATGGGGGAGGAGGGAAGTTTAACATTTAGCAAAAACCCTACGATACCTAATATAATACCTATGAGACTATGCAGATCCGACATTGCTTCAACCTGTACTTGTAACTGTCATGTCAAGTTTCAAGAATAATTCCTTAATTGTTATACGTGTTGTTAGTTGAACTCACCGAACAAGTTCTATTCTATGAATTTTCAAATTCTTTGTCAAGTTCCATTCTGTGAATCATTCAGAGATGTCTGAATTTAGATTAAGAAAGTATTTAAATAGCAGTGTCAGTTACTTTAATTTTTATTAAGAGTTATAAGGAATTTCTCCGCCTTCTTAGAATGCCTTTGCGGTGTAATGGTCAGCGCTCTCGGCGCGTATTCGAGAGGTTCGAGTCCCGGCGAGCGAATTGCTAATTTTTTTACATCTTCCTCATCAAAATAACCTAATGTCTCTACAGTGGCGCCCGAACTAAAAAAAGGTGGATGATGATGATTCGCCACCATCAGGATTTGGCGACTGGGTCCCCTAATCCCTAGTCGTACTTTAAAAGGGGGAGTATATAAGGTATTTCTCCGCATTCTTAGCCTGCCTTCATGGTGTAATGGTCAGCACGCTCGGCGCGTACTCGAGAGGTCCGAGGTTCGAGTCCCAGAGAGGGAAATGCTCATTTTTCACATCTCCCGCATCAAAATAATCTAATGTCTCTACAGAGTTAGGTATAATTTAAGCTCTGTCCTATCTTTGCTTTGATTTTTCAAATTCAAAGCACATTAAAAAGGGTTTAAAATCTAGCGCGTATTAAAGACAACCCACGCCCTGTGGGTGTGAAGGGTCACCATGCTGACTATGAGAATGAACGCCACTCTGTTTGGAAAAAGATAGTATTTGTCAGGGGCCGTTGTGATAACCGTTTGCTACTTGAAGTTGGCAACTGGTTTTCATAGTGATTAACTGAGGGAGTACTCAGTTTTGCTTGAAAAGATCTGATTTTTGGTAATTGTAAATCCAAATTCAGGCCGCCGAAAAGTATAAAAACTTATCGTAGAGAGAAAAAAAAATCGATTTTGTAGCTTAACATTCTGCCTTTAGTTGCAAACTACCGGAAATGGACAAAAAACGTTTTTTGAATTTTAAATCTGTGCCTGTGTGTAAGTTGGGACGATAACTTGCTGACAGTTCATTAGTAACTTTAAATGAAGTGCGGTTAGGTGAACATTATTCTTAAAAAAACGTTTAACTAGTCGAAAGAATAAATTTATTTTTGTGCAGCCAAATAATATGAAATAAATATAAAATGAAATGGAATGGATTATATGTAAAACTCTCCGCGAGAATGTGGGCATAAATGGCGATATGGCTCAGTTTTGAATTACAGCTCATATCAAAAATAAATAGAGCTTCTTTTGCTCATTTTTCTTTTTGTTCCATCGTTGAGGCGGACGTATACGAGCCAGGTGGCGAAGCCGTTAGGTGCTCGGTTCAGTTGATATGCTTGATGTTCGAGACATTTTTTCAGGCTGTTGGTTCAAGGGTTAAGATCTTGGTAGGCGTGAGCCTGTGTATTAATCAGCAGAATGGGTTGTACTGGCTGAGACTTATTTTTTGTATTTTTTCCTTTATTATTTATTTTTCCTTTTGCTTCCTTAGTAAATGGTCTTATTGTCTGCGTAGACAAAGTGACTAACAGGAGCTAAAAAAAAATACAGAAAATTGCTTCGTAGGAAGAAAGAATAAATAATTTTTCTCTTTGAGCCTTGTGAAATAATTACTTTTTATCAAAATTAGAGCAACCATTTGTTCTAAAGACGATGAAAGATTTGGAGAGTAATAACGTTTTCAAACAATTAAATTCCAATCAACTTTTACACGAGTAAGTATTTAAATGTTTCTTTTTATAATAAATGAAATCGTGTAACCACTCTCGTTTTTAATTAAACTTGAAACTTTCTTTCTTAATTGCAGAGAAAAAGAATTCCTTTTTGCTTATTAATTCATCGAATTAATTTTGCCCTAATTCATTTAAATGAATATGTTTTTTAGGGAAATAAATACGAATGCATTATTTTGCATATCCTTTAAAATTTGTTTTTTTAGTTGTTTCAAAAGGAATAAATTATTCCTGTTCCGTACATTCTTATAAAAGAAGCATTAGAGCGCGTATTTTTCTCAAAGACAGAAAAATTCCGCCATATTGTGAAAGATTTTAATGTGATCATAAATACAAAAGTCTCTTTATGACGTTCTTTATAAATACTGTTTCATTTTATTTTATTGGTTTCTTGAAAAGTTCGCGCCCAAAACAGCATCTAGAACAATGCAATGTATAGAACATATAAAAAAAACCATCTTTATTCAATGATATACATATATATTATGTTATAGTACAACATTTTGCTATCTACCATTCATGGATTGAATATTCTTATGCCTAACTAAAGGATTGTTTGAATTATAACAAAACTGCCTAAAGAAAGAGATGCTTTCCACATAGAAATCTTTCTAAGGGAAACTGTCCCATATTTACTTTACTCATGGAGATAATCGCGAAAACTATTGTACAACCAACCCATTCACCCGAATTTTAATATCGCAGGAAATTCCCGGTGACACTGAATAGCTTAAAAGAATTCAATCTTGGGCTATTAAAGAAAGTTTGAAAGAATTGCGAAAATATTATAGTACGAGAGAGCAGAATTTAGAGATCTAATCTAAACTCCAAAGACTTTTATCATGTCCGCAAGAAGACATATGGTATAATACTATTGTCTTATTACAACAAATACGTGTTCTATTAGATAAAACAAGCCATTATATTGAGAGCTTTAATTCTTTTACATATAACTTTTGACAGAAGTCGAAGAAAGAACAGTATACATCTTACACGGTTTCATGAAATGCTGATCAAAATACAGGGTGTTTATAAAGTCCCCGACCCATTTTGATGTTTAATAACTTATAAAATAATGAAGATATAAACAAACTTATGGCATTTATTGATGGAATAACTTATGTATTTTCCTTTTCAGGTTTGAATATCTTTACTTTTGTAAATATCGTCTGCGCGTGTGGCTAATTTCAGATAATTTCATTTTCCAGTCTAAATATCTGTACTTTTCTAAATATCGTCTGCTTATTAATTGCATTTTTCTCTCTTTTGTTTTTGTCAACTATTGCCTATTAGTATAGGCTCAGGAGGATGGCCTTTGCAACAGATATGCTAAGGAGGATAGAAGATGATGTTGAATTTCTGAAGCGCATAATGTTCTCCGACGAAGCATCCTTTCATCTTGCTGGCATTGTTAATGGCCAAAATGTGCTTATATGGGGATCTGAAACACCCATGAATACCGTGAGGTACAAAGGGATTCCCCAAAGGTTAATATGTGGTGTGGACTAATGCACGACCGAGTACTGGGGCTTTCTTTTTTACAGAAAAGACGGTCTCATCAGTCGTATACTTAGACATGTTGGAAAATTTCATATTTCCACAACTAGAAGAGCTTCAGCCACATGTCGTTTTGCAACAAGATGGTGCACCACCTCATTGGGGTACCATCGTTCGTAGTTCTTTGAATAACCATTTTACAGGAAGATGGATTGGGCGAGGAGGTCCAATTTCTTGGCCACCCAGACCACCTGATATAACGCCGCTGGACTTTTTCCTTTGGGGATTTGTAAAGGAAAACGTTTACAGGAGGAGAGTGTCGAACATTGATGACCTAAAAGCCAGAATTACAACCGCAATAGCCTCTGTGGATGCCGACATGCTTGCCGGTACCTGGCATGAAATTGAATATCGACTTGATATTCTCCATGCGACGAAGGGGGCACAAGTGGAAGTTCATTGACAAGGGTCATGAAACTATTTGAGTCTATCTAACCATTTATGTTGTTAATTTTAATCTATCTTTATTATTTTATGAGTTATTGAACATCAAAATGGGTCCAGAACTTTATAAACATCCTGTACTTTTTGGATGTATTTCTGCTTTAAAATTTCTAAAGAAGTATTGGATGCAACATTGAAACTAGGAAAATTTCTTCCCCAAATTCTTATTAATGATATATTTTCATATATAATCTTCTTAAAAAACGTTAGTCTTTGTTGCCTTTCAGAAGTCTGTCACATATGGCAACATAACAAAGCAAGATTTGTTTTTCGGGAAATTGTACGAGACCTATGTTACATCGCTATCTTGTTGTGTTGTTGTCCTTTATCCTGCCTGATCAACAGTAACATGAGGTCAGGTCTTTGAAATCGCAGCAAATTCACGAAATTCATCGTAGAAACAGATGAAGATTGCCCTCGTCGTTGCCAAGAGCTTTGGGCCCCATGCAGGTGACAGAACAACTTTCATAGTTCTGCCCCTCAATTTTGATGCACTAGCATCCCGGGGGAGGGTCCGAGGCTTTCCTACTCCTCTTCCCCACCAGTCTCTCGAGAGGACTTTCGGCTCGCCACATATTTAGAGTGCCCCAATGGTGCACAGACAGTATACATTTACAAACATCTATGCCTTTTCCTTGATTGGAACCTGCGCCCTTCGGTTCGGCAGTCAACGTCGCTAATCACTATCCTGGTTGGGCGGCACATCGATATGTTGCGTTCTACGGGTTCGTGTATTTGGAGCGATTGACGACAAAACTTGATGAAGAATCAAAACACAATTTATTCGTCAGTATTAAAAGGACAGTTCTAATGACGTGGTACAGTAGGCGAAAAACTACGACAAACACTCTGAAACAATCAGCAACCACAGCCTTCAGACTATCAGGCTATAACGGTAAAGACAGCTTCACGGCAAAACACTAAATGCAGCTCCCGACTCTGTCGATCACTGTCGGCACTGACGAGACACTCGGCACTAGTTTTCCAGCCTCAACGATGCACGCTTTCAATGCACTCCACGAAGCGCTGATGAGGCACTAGACTAGACTGCTACTTCGCTTACAGGCAGGGTATATAGTTTTTGGCCTGCCTTCGAGAACCTTCTAGAACCGGCAAGAATTCGTTCTAGAACGTTCTCCATCCGTCTATGGAATATCGCGAATTTTGTCGCCAAATGGGCGATTTCGCGCCAAATATGGCAACCCTGTACTCCGCTGCCCTTTTATGGCAATCCTAAACGCCTTGCGGGGAAGCTATCTTACCGCGGCTGGACAATTCTTAACAATATCTTCATGTCTATTGGCATAGGCAAGTTGCGGAAAGGTTTACGGATGGTGACCTTTGACAGGCTGAATACTGTTGCTGAATCCTATTGTTTGACATGGAGCTGTTCAATTGTGACACAGGTCATCTATTGCTGATATTAGCAGTACAAGTCATCGGATGCTGACATCAATGACAGTTTGACCTTTCATCTAATGATTAGAACCATCACTGGTATGCAAGCATTAACATTTATGGTAAATTTAGCTTAGGTCAGATTATTTATTATTTTAGCCTTCGATAGGTTTTAATTTAATCATATGGAAACAAGTAAGTCTTTTAATTTCCTCTTAAACTGTGTCCCGTAAGGAGCGGTGCATACGTGTTGTAATTTTTATTACCTATAACTTATAAGATAGTAGCTTTCAATAAAAATTTATTTGTTACTAAGTTCAAATAGTTATTCAATTTTTCTAGAAGTTAAGTAAAGGCCTTATTTAATACTCTTATGGTCTAGATTTAACAGAATAAGTTAAATTGGTAACTAAACCCCACAAGCTTGTATGACGTTTAGCTTTTAGAAATAAAGATGGCCGTTGTAAATTCAGGAGACAACAATCATTCTTCTACAATTTTGAATACATCGTCTGAGCGAATCAATATCATTTAAATTAAAAAAAATCATTCATCCCCCCGGAGAGTGAAAAAATCTAATGTTAACAGCGAAACAGATTGTTTTAACAAATTATTGATTTAAAAAATAAACAACTTCAAATTATGTAAACAAACTAATTAATCTCAAACATAACTTTTTCATCTCTTTAACAATATATACTTCCTAAACAAAACTATTTTATTTCTTAACAAATTATATTTTAACTCAACTTATTATTGCACAGAAAAATGAATTCTACTATTCAGATCAATCAATAAATTTGCCATCATAAATTTTCATTAAACAGAGTTACACTTGAGACGACCCTTTCTAGGTAAGTTAAGAATATTCAAAACTTGAACAAATCTAGTACAGATTCCGATTACTTCAATCTCAGCAAAAAAGGTATGCTAAAAAAATAAATTTTAAATTTCTGAACAACGTTTCAATTCTTTAAAACAAAATCATTTTAAAATTAAGCCAGTAATAAAGGAAAATTTTTAAAATAAGGGAAACCTTTTTTTTGGCTCTAATCTATTATGTAGTTAATTATGAAATGGTAAAATTTAGCGTATTTATTTATTTAGCGTATTATTTAGCGTAAATTAGTAGCGTATTTCTTTAAGTTAAGAACGAATCAAGTAAGAGAAAACTAAAAATCTTATCTGAGTATTCCGCACAGCCAGTCCCCTTTTAGAAAAATGAAGCCGCCGATGTTAAGTTAGCTGGAAATGTTCTCACATGTTACGATGTTGGAAAAAGAATACGTTGGAGACGATTTGAACTCTCAGGCATGTTGAAGAAGCGAAGAGCAGGCAAAATAGTCGTCGGGGTAAGCTCAGGTACTAAAGGCATGATGCTAATGCTCTTCCATATTTCGATTCTACGACTCAAATTATGCCAAAATGTCAAATTTTATAAAAATAGCACGAGTAGTTTTTAAACAATTAGTACGAATAGTTTTTAAAAGCAAACTTTTAGCTGCTCAAAATGTTAGTTGAATTTGGTATAAATTTATTGATCTCTCTTTTTTTTTATTAAACTTATTTGATTTTTCCTTATACATTTCGAAATTTAGGTTCTTTCCAAATAAAATTCGCCCATTTTTATAATTTTTTAAAATTTGTATTTTTAAATAATTTTTATAAAATTTTCGAAAAGAATTTTGAATTATAATCTATAAAATTTTTACCATCCTCTTAAAGTAGATGTATTTCTAAGTATACCTGCAAAAAATTAGAATTTTTATTCAAAATTTCCGAAGATATACGTGAATTAACACGTAGGCGCGTTTTGAAATTTGGCATATTTTTTGTAATCGATAACATCAAATGTGGTTTAGGCACTTTGTTAAAATTATTCGAAAGTAGGAAAGATGTGACTTTTTTTTCCTTTATGTACAATGCAAAAAGAGAAAGGAAAATAGGTTGCCATATATTAAGAAGTTCACCAAGTGAATTAATTATCCTATTTTGTTTCCGTCGGTTGGTTTATCATTCCTGCACCCACCGATTCCACATTTACATTACTGTGGCTTGGTTTCGTCTAATCTGATCACCGTTTTCTCTGAGGGATAATCCGAAATCGCTATAAATCACAATTCTTCTGTCAAATTTAGAAACTTCTTGAAATGATTATCGGTCTTTTAGATGAGGCAAACTGCGGCTTTCCATGTCAAGGAACACGAAGAAAATATAAATTAAAATTGCCTTCTGTTTTCTCTTTCTTTTAGATAGCACCAGTAGTATACGTAATTTGCGTATGCTCTGAGAAGTTAGTTCTTTGCGTGTCCTGTCAATGCGTGCAAATTTGAATTCTATTAGATGCCTTCTTCATAGTGTTCCATTTCGGACTGCTAGAAGTATATTTTGGGCTATTTAATCGACATAGGTGTTCATGATATTTTAAGACACCTATCATACATATCATATAGGAAGATAAGATATTGGTTTTTACATGCTTTCGTCAAACATTTCTGCTGCCAGCCTTTTGTCAACTGCAGTCACCATCTGCTTGAGATATTTGTTGTCAGCAAAGTGCTTTGTATCCAAAAACTCCTTTAATGTGTAAAACGAGAGTTATCACAGGAAGTGTAGAGGGATCAGTTAGGGTGCTTTTAAACCTCTCACCAAAAATTTTGAAACTGTGACAGACGGTCGATCGTGATCATGGGAGGAAATAAACATTTTGGTGGAAAGTTCGCATCAAGTAGTTTCAGCAAAAACAAAAAACAAAGAAGTAGAGTCAGAGTTTTTTGTCAGAAATATGTTACCGAGGGTAAACACCTTTCTCAATGGCTTGGTAACAGAAAAGTGGGATGAGAATTTACAGAAACGTGGTTCTAAGTATGATAATTGTCTCAATAATACTTGCTGTTAGCAACGCGTTTTTTTGCCAATAATGATATGGAATAACAGTCCATGGTGGAAACTTTCTAAATAAAAACCTTTCTTCAATTAGCTTCATGTGTTTCTTTTTATATTACGGAACGGACACTATTTTCTTGCTTTACTTGGTGATATTTACCTTCGTTATAAAATGATCATGTTTACATTTTTAGAAGAAGAATGATGTAATGCTTTGATGCAGATTGATAGTAAAGCATATTCTTTAATGATTCTAAGACAATGAAATCTTTATAAAAAAGAAAAATAAATCTTCATAAGAATACCAAAGAATTGCAATAATAATATGCATTAACATTCTTAAACGGACTTCCTTAAACTGTTACTCTGTAAAAGATTTATGCAAAAATCATAATAACAATCAAAAAAGGAAGAAAAGCATTAAAAATAATGATGTTGGATTTCACCAATAAAACTTTATTGATCTGCATTCTTTCCCATTTCAAATCTTTATTGTAGTTACATTTTAAGGTACTGCTGAATAAAATATTACTTTTGTTATTTACAGTTAATAAAAAAAACCAAGTATTTTACGTAAAATTTTAACATTCTTGCCTTCACAAAATCTAAAGCAGTTCTTTTCTAGGCAACTTGAAATTAAATTACTGCATTAGTAGTAGTGCAGATAAGACCAGTAAAAAGGCAAGAGAATACTTTTATGCACGTTCCTCTTTTTATTTAGAAATTCCCGGGGCATTTATGATCAGATCCGTAGATCTGCGGTGAAAAAAGAACAGAAGCAACTTCTAAAATACAATCGATTTGCCTCAATAAGAACGGTGGAAATTTAGCCAATCGAATTAGGCTTAGGAAAGAAAAGGCAGACGAGGTTTCTCTTTTTGTCTTTTTTGGTTTACAGATAATGTTGTTATTGCGGTGGAACTTTAGAAGAGCTTTATTCTTGGGAATGTTTTATTGCTTTTGTTTTCTTCGATAGAAACAAAATCGGAAATTTGTGTACTTTTTCTCTCTTTTTTTTTGGAAAAAATTGGAATGGAGTGAAATATATATTGCATCAGAATATTTGCGATTTACATCAAAGCAATGTTTTTAGCATGTAGTATAATAGAAATGATACGTACACAGGGAATTATTCTTTATCTTCCTTAGAATCTAATGAAGCTTCACACAGTTAGAAGATTGTATATGGATTGCAGAAAAATTTATCATAGAATTTCGATTTTCCGATTTAAGCCACTTCGAATAACTAAAAGAAGCGTGGGAAGAAATACGGATATAAAATATATTGTCAAGTTATATGAAATGGTAATTTTTAGCCTCATTTTGCAGCTTAGATGGTTAAATATAATGCATAAGTCAGGAAAAAAAAAAGCCAACCTCATCCTGCCGTAAATTTTGAGCAGATTTCACGGGCGATCAGGCATACGTCCTTCTTCAGTAGCAAGAGTGTACTTTGCTTGTGACCTCCATGTGGCCACAAGAAGACGAGTTTCACGGGTTACTGTTTGCTGAAGGCTACGTGAGAGAAGTCTTTTGCAAAAAAGTCCTGCTGTTTATGCCACGCTCATTTCTGCGTCCTCTTCACAGATGAGATTCCCTACAATCGAATTACTGATTCCGAACGTGCCACATGCCTTCTGGAGAGGACCAGAAACCCTTCAGCTGTTCTTCTACATCCTAGAAAGAGACTAATATACCATGGAAGTTAAATGGCCGGGCGCGCAGATCCGTATTATTAACAAGAGGCTGAACTTAGAACGCTGTTTCGAATTCTTTAGAACAATGTAGGGTTCCACTCTTTCACAGTTCAATGTGAGGAACCTTGTACACCGATAAGCGAATAATCGCTTGAGTGAGTGAACAGAGACGTAAGACTCAAGAAGAGTTAATTATTCTTTATTTCTCAATAAGGATCAATACAGTCAGCTCCTATCTCAGAGCGTACAGGAAAGCCTCCACTTGGGCATGAACTCAAATTAATGAGAATTAAAACTTAACTAATGCTTAACTGAAAGATATAGTCGAAGCTATCAGGATTCTAAGTAGTTGACCCCTAAATCTCAATTAAATAGGCGAAACTATCACGGACCTGAAATACGGCCTAGCGTAGTAATAGCTTAGAGAGAGACGTAGCCCAAAGGCAAACGCGCGATTGTCAGAAACTCTGGCTCTCTCACGAAGTCAATGAAGCATCGACTTAAATACTACTCTTATTCAATTGCATTAAACGCGTTTCTGAAAATACATTCTGGTAGGAAATTGTAAGCTGAAGCTAGAAGAGATAGGAAAGGTGCATAAACTTAAACAACAAGATTAATTCCTGATGCCTCAATGAACACTGAATTAGAGACACATGGTTTTAGCAGGATGGAGTTTCTGAACATTCTCAACACACGGTTTTACAAATCGCTATAATAGTCGCGACATCGCAATAGCCTACTGGAATTGCTTTGGAGAAAAGATTTTGCTTGACCCCCTTCTCATAGCTCTGATTTATCGCTACTTGACACCTTCTTATGAAACTGTGTTAAAGTCTACACAGATAGATTGCTCCTGTTATCGAGAGCTTCCATATGAGACTTCGTTCTGAATTCGTCTGCAATTAACAAAATTTCGAAAAATTCATCTTTTACTTTCCGTTATTCTGATGTGTAAATTTTTGAAAATTTGAAAAAAAAGAGTTTTTTTCCCGTTCAGATGTTTTTCAGTTTTTCAATGTTAAACCTATATTCTACATGTATGTTTTTGCATCTGAAACAAGAACTTGCCGTAGATTAGCTGAACTTATATGAATATAAAAACAATTATTCTTTCCGAAGTTTTTTAAACATCGTAATCATCGTAATGAAGGAGTAAAGCGGTTTCTGTTATTTTCATATGCAATTTAAAGCTTATATGATTTTGTAATTACTAAAGACAGTTTGTCTTAGTATTTGTAAATTTTCTAATGCAGAAATAATACAGATGTATTTCGAAGAATGGTTTAGATTTCAATATCTCTAGCATAGAGAATTTTGGACCATTCCATTATTAGAACTTTCATAGAACTATGATTTAGAGAAAAATCATAAAAGTTTATAACAGATGAAAAAAAAGTGTATAAATCTGTATTTTAAAACTAGGCAGAATTTTAAGAATTTTGGACCATTCCATTATAAAAACTTTCAAAGAACTGTGCTTTAAGCAGAAAATCTCAAAAGTATATAAAAATGAGAAAAAAGCATTATAAGGTGTTTCTCTCACCTTCTTCGCATGCCTTCGTTGTCTAGTGGTCAGCACGCTCGATGCGTAACCCAGAGGTCCGTGGTTCGATTCCGGGGGAAGGCGTTGCTCATTTTTCACATACTTCTGCTTCCGAAATAACCTAATGTCTCTACACTGGCGCCCGAACTAAAAAGGTGGTGGGAGATGATTCTCCACCACAGGGATTTGGCGATTGGGTCCCCCAAACCACAGTCGCCCTTTAAAAGGGGGAGTGTATAAGGTATTTCTCCCACCTTCTTCCCGTACCTTCGTGGTGTAGTGGTTAGCACGCTCGATGCATAACCGAGAGGTCCGTGGTTCCATTCTCGGCGAAGGCGTTGCTCATTTTCCACATACTTCTACTTCCGAAATAACCTAATGTCTCTACAGCATATCAATCTGTATTTTAAAATTAGGCACAATTTTAAAGGGCATGAATTTTAAAAACCTTTGAACGGCATTAAACTCGTATCGTTCTTCTTTAAAAAACGAAAATCTTTTGATCCATTTTGCAGAAAATCCACCATTTAAATGCAAGAAATAAAATTAACAGCAGTAAAAAGTAAATGATAAATTTAGCAAAATAGATGTAATGTGGAAAATTAAAGGGAAAAGACAGAAACATTATTATAATGAACAAACCTGAAGGTGTGTTTGATATTTTCTTACTCAAATTCGTAACACTAAAAACTCCTGCAGTATTCATACTCAAATGTCTATCAGAATAGTAGTTCAATAAAGCATTTTCGTTACTTCACACACATCAGTATATATCTTAACTTGCAATGAAATGCTTTTGATAACAAGCATCTGTCCTAAAAAACATTTCATACATACTGCATCCACAAAGCTTTTATATCATATTCAGCCCTTAATGCTACATTCTAAAGATAAGTAATTCTAAAGATTCTAGTAGTCTAAAGATAAGTAATTCTAAAGATTCTAGTAGTCTAAAGATACAAGTTCAATTTTTGGGCGAGAACACAGTAAAAGTTTCATGCATGTTTTTCTGCAAAACCTCGTAATGCCTTTACAAGCATGATCAATCAGACCGTATTCAGTAAGGTCTAATATTTCTGTAAATTCACGAACACAACTGGGCAATTATTCTTTAACTTAGTGAGGTTTATTTGTGTCAATTAACCAGTTATTTTGTATTCTGGGCCTGTACTATCACTTCTGTCTTTTCATTTTCCTACTAGAATGCAAATTAGCTCGAGCATATTTAAGTGAGGATTTAGGCTTGTTTAGACAGACCACGTTACTACCTTTGTATTCTAAGATAAGAGTTCTTGTCTTCGTTGTTGCTTTATTCTTGCCGATAAAGATATTATTCGCTCGTTAATTACTCCGCGTGGCCTTTGGTTAATTGATACTTAGTTTTAAATTTAAAATTTTACTTTGCGTTCTCGCCATAATTGCTGGGTGATTTATGAGCAGTAGATGGGGCTTCTGTTCAGCTTACTTAGTTTTAAATAAAAGAGTATTTTATACCTTTTTTACGTTACTATTTTCATCTTAAACATAGTGATAAGTCTCTTACAGTTTTATTGAGGATCTACCTGAAGTTGCATTTAGTAAAAGGCATGTTCCTTACAACTTTAACTCCCAAAGGAGTCAGATATTTTACATCTACTCATGGTGAGATGGACAGGGTGTCGTCAAATGATGTTTACACTCTTTGAATGTTAATATCAAAATAGCAAAAAGAACAAGTATTAAAGTTTTTTGATGTTACAAATCTTAATGCTACCTATGCTCGAAATGACCGCCTTAGGTCAAAATATATCGCCTGCAACGCTAAGGAACAGATAAAAAAACAATAGATATCTGTTAAACAGAAAAAGAAGAATACATAGTCTTAATTGCACATCACGCGGTGTCTCGTATCCGTGCCTTTGTGGCGTACTTACTGGGAGTGTGATACATCATCCGCACACTTCATTAATTGTTGTTCTTTTACTACTGCATCGTCGTTTCTTCATATCATATATAATTTGTTACTCCCCAAGCTTGTAGAGTCCTCCACAGATTCTTAAAATGTCTCTTTTGATATTTGATAAGGTACTCAAGCTTTTCATTCATTCTCAAGTTTATCACGTGCTTTTTTGATGCACTCTCCTGGTAATAATGGCAGAATAACAAATTGTGACTTCCATCATATTTCCATCTCCCACGCGTTCTCATATCCCTAATAATAGTTTAAAATCATTTACACTGTTTAAAAAATCTGATGTGCACACCATTTGACTTCCTTGCACGGAATATTAAAATATACGCATTTTTTGCTGCATTTCATTTAAACTTATTTACTAGAATTTCATTAGAGATATAGTTCTCATTCAATTAATTCAGCTCTCACTTCGCGGCAGGGCAAAAATAGATAAAACCTCAAAATATCTTTATAAAAATATTGAAAAATATAAAACACCAAATACAGTTAAAACAGTTAAAAAATAATTTTTGCAATTAAAATTACAGTTTCTAGGCAAAAATAAGCAATTCACCAAGCGAGCAAGAAGGCAGATTTTTCGGTGCATAAAACTGAAAAATTGCTTTTGATCCCACTCTGCAAAAAGACACTGAAGGTGCAGAAGTTCAGTGTTCACTTTGCGACAAGGCAAAAATACATGAAATCTCAAAATATCTATAAAACTAGGAATTAAACCTTAAACACTTATTTCCTCGAATAAATTCGAGAATGGATTAAACATGATTTAAATTCCCAATAATAAAAGAATGCGTTATTTTTGTTGTTGCGAAGCTTAGTTTCTCTAGCTTGGCAACAAATCCACCATTCTGCTAAGTTTCAAATGTAAACAAATATGGAGGCCATGATAAAAATAATTAGGCTTAGCCTCACTTAAACAAGTTTTAAATTGTTGATAATTCTGCGAATATTGCATGCAGATTTACTAAAAACCTGAACAGGAAGATAAGAACAACATAACTCAATCATTTTTAAAGCAAAAAATGCGCAATTTGCAAACATATAAGAATAAAGAAACTGAGATCAATAAGCCAAGTAACAGAGGGGATAAATGTATACGTAATATTTATGTACTTTTGGTGTGGCCGATTGCAACCAAAATAGGAGGTGTACATCTACATGTTATAGTCCTATAATACAAATTTCAACGTTCTAGGCTACTCGTTTTTGAGCTATGCAAGATACCATACATATATACGTATGTACAGACACCAGGAAAAAAACACTTCTGAATCTATTCTAAATCAGTTTTGTAATTCGTTTGGGGAAGTAGTGTCCTTACGTATAGCTGTCACGCAAAAACGTCATTAAATTGCATTCGATAGCGGTCAAAATGGATATTTTGGTTGAAATATGGTGGCCGGAATTTTTCGTGATTACTTTACTTCGTGCAAGAAAGTAAGAAGTCAAAGCATTATTTTGGAACATTATGTATTTATTCTGCATTTATTAGATAGATTTTGCATAAATTTATGCTTACACTTTTACATTTAATTTTTGATGAGTTCCATTCATTACGATTATATAAAAAGATCATTAAAGAGACAAGAGAAAAAAAACTTTTGAATTACAGGGTAATATGGCAAAACATTTCATGACCTAAAAGCGATCATGCCATTCGAATTAATAATAGAAATAATAGTTATAATATTAAAAAATCTTATTTATTGTTTTCGAGTAGAAAAGTCATATTACTTTTGTTGAGTTTGTTTAATGAATTTTTTAGAATAAAAAGTCAGATAAAAAGATGAATGATAAATCAGAGAAACGCACTTTGGTTTTTTGTGGATTTTTAAATATCAATAAAGTATTTCATTTCAATGAAACAAGTGATTTCATACTATGTTTTTGCGTTGCTCTGTAATCGCATTAGGGTAATGAAAACTCTCAGAAATATTGTGCCTATTCTCTATTTTGATATAAAAATTATTAAATGAGCCATTAATTAAAACCATTGAGCTATAAGGAAAAATGAAATTAAGGGTCATTACTAGAATAAATTTTTATGCCACTTGACGAAATGGACGAACTAACTAATTTTGTTCATTAATTAGTTAAATGATTATTAAGTTTTTCTACATTTAATTCCGATTAAGAAAAAAAAAAGTGAAAAATGCATTCTTTCAGTTTTTTGTTTAAAATGTATAAAAAACTCATCGCTGCATTTCAACTTACAAATAAATGCCGATTTTTGGATGAGAGCTTTAAACTTCTTAACTATACGCATTTAACATTTTCAAGTTGCTTTGGTTTTATTCATTTTGTATTTTCCTAGTACAAGTTTCTTTTTCCTGTATCTAACTGTTTTTCTATACAAGGCATTACGGAATTAGTAATATTCATTCTTCAAAGTAGATAACGATGGTTTCGTATGAACAGGTTATAAGGTATTTTTTCCCACCTTCCAGCATTCCTTTGTGAAGTAACGGTAGCTCACTGGGCGCGTATTCGAGAGGTCCAGGTTCGAGTCCCGGGGAGGGGCTATTGCACATTTTTACAAGGCATTACGAAATTAGTAATATTGATTCTTCAAAGTAGGTAACGATCGTTTCATATGAAAAAGTTATAAGGTATTTTTCTCCACCTACCAGTATTCCTTTGTGGTGTAACGGTAGCACACTGGGCGTGTATTAGAGAAGTCCAGGTTCGAATCCCGGGGAGGATTGGGCACATTTTCCCTTCTCCTGCTTCAAAATAGCCTAATGACTCTACAAGGTAAGCAAGTGTTTAGAGACATTAGAATTTTTAAACCAAAAAGCATCACATATCAATTGTACCCTTGCCGGGATCTGAACCACCGATTTGCTAATATATTACTGGGACATACTAACCACTTATATAATAACAGTATGCGTAAGGGAATACGATAACTTCTTATTGTTTGCGTTACTTAAAAGGCCACTAGAAAAAGGCACGAGATCCAGTGACGTCAACAGCCAAAAACCAAATCAAAGGCGGCGACGAATAATCGTCTGTCATATCTTAGTTCGGAAGCTATTTTAGATATTACTAGGCATTTCGAGCCAAGAAATATAAGATATCCGCTTTGTTCTCAGCGATATTCAAACCACGGATCTTTTGACTATTAGCTAAGCTCAAAGAGGCGTTTTTTCATTTAAGCACACATATACGTTTCGAAAGCATTTGAGATAACGCCCCTTCGAGCTAGAAATATTTAAAAACAGCATTTTCTTAGAATTTCCGATAGACAGTCTCGCGCACTGGAGATAAAAATATTATACTGTGACAGTGTTGCCATTGCTGGCTTTTAAATAATCGAGCTTCACAGTAATAGTTGTTAATCAAAACTAGATAATAAAACAAAGTCGAATTTCAAAATTCAGACTTCCATATGCCCATATTTCTAGTGGAGGACTACATTATTCAAAATTTGATGTCTCTAGGAATTATTGTTTTTTTCACAATGAGAAAAAAATACATAGATTCATACAGATTCTTCATTATTTAATTTCTTTAAATAAAATAATAAAATACTTTAAATAAATAATACAGAGCGATAATATTTAGTAGCAACAATCTGAAAAGTGATCCAACGCTTTTAATGATTCGACGAAAGTGCCGTTTTGAGACTAATAGCTCTTCTAGGCTAACAACCCTTTAAGCTAATAAAGCTTTCAAATCATAGCTTTTACTACTGCGAATTAAATAAGTTAAAATTAGCTTACCTAAACACGACAAAGCATACGAGAAGTATATGCCTAGGGAAAAGAACGCCTTCGTGGAAGACCTTCTAGGGGAAACTGTTTCTTATCCCTGTTATACACAGAGAAAATCAAGAGAACATACTTTCTCGTTTGCCAAGGTTCGAACCCTTCGAATAAAGTCGAAACAGGTTTGAGTAGATTTTATCATTCGTCTATTTAGGAACTAAAATGAGTAAAAATATAAAATGTTTGGAAGAAGTGATAAAGTAACTAAGAAAATAAGAATTAAAACCACTTGATAAACGGTAGGAAAATATATATTTGGTATCGCTATAATTAACTCTGATATTTTCTTATCGTAATATGGCAACACATAATTTTAATCCCATCTAATTAAAAAGTAACAAATCTCAACACAAACGTATAAAACTTATGCTGAAATATATCATACCTATATTCATCATACTAGCAGTCAGTTGAATTAAATTTTTACTTGAAGCTAAATTTTGGAGTTTTTTTCCTTTGTTATTGACAATATTATTTATCCTGTCTTTAGACATCGAAAACCTATGGCTTTCACAACTATTAACTAGATATAGTACATACTTTTCTTCGGAAAGAAAAGAACCATAGCCTTCCATCCATTGCTTCTTCAAAAACAACATTTTCCATGAAAACAAAACTGTCAAGTAGCAGACGATAATTTATGCTTTCGAAAATATAGTAGCAGTTAAAAAAAACTCCAAGCAGAAGATTTTTTTTTTACAGCAAAGCAAAATCGTCTAAAAAGGTGCGAAAAGCCTCTGTATTTCTTTATGAGGAAAAAATATTCTGTGATATTTTTAGAAAAATACTTCGCTTATGCAGAAAAAAAAAGTTAAGTAAAGAATAAAAAAAAGAAATGAATAATTGCTGTACATCTGTTGAACAAATTAAGGAAGAAAGTTTAAATTATTGCTACTATATACAGCTTTAAAGCTCTTTGGGAAGCGCATGATAGAAATTAAAGGGATTAAACAAAATTGAGAGAATTCGCTAAATGTGAAAGAATCTGATTTTTAGGAACTAACAAGATTTTGGAAAATTTTAGAGGAAAAAAAAAGTCGTAAAAAGATTCAAGATGGCTAACAAGGATTCACAGAACATTTTTCTTAATTAATAGTGAAAACTAACTGAGACGTTTTAACAGTTCTAACTGATATTGGTCTTCATTTGAGACGGCGGCCTTGGAAAAGCGAGATTTATTTATAGTTCAACAAATATACCGGTCATTTTCAGAAGTGATGAGATGCTTCACTATATTTTAAAATTTAGTATGTAATTATTAATGTATTTTCTGAATATTATTAATTCTCAAAGAAGGGACACGTTTCTTTTTTCCTCAAAACTTATCGACTTAAAGTGGAATTTTGTTTAATTTCAAAAAAATTCCAAGCAGAAGAATTTTTCACTAATTCTCTAATTCTAATTCGCTAATTTGTACACTAATTCTGTGATTAAATAGTTTTCTGAATTATATTGTAATAGTAACGGAGCAAAATGTTTATCATTAGAGCGATACGTCGCTTTTAAGCAAATGAATGTTTGTCAAAATGATTGATGCCAAATAATTCTCTTAATAAATAATAAAATGGAATAAGCTAATATCAAATATAAAACGGAAAGAACATCAAAGAAAGATGTAAGTTTTTTATTCGTAAAGTTATAAGAAAAAAATAACAAAAACTAAAAAAATCTGAAATGTTTCAGATTTTAAATTTAAGTCCAAAGGGACGTTTATTTAACATTCTGTGTGTTACCTTTATTTGTTAAATACCATGTTCTTCGCACTTAAACCATAAAATTCAGTTCAACAGCAATATCGCAAAATAATTTTAAATTGAGCATATCTTTAGAAATTTCGGTACACGCTCTCACGCGCTGGAGATAAAAATGTTTTTCTGTACAACGTTGGTATTGCTGGCTTTGAAATCTTTGAGTTTGTTAATGAAAAATTCGTTAAAGTTTTAGAGAATATTGTTACGAATTTCACATTTATTTGGCTATTTATTTAGAACTGTAATTAAAATTCCTTTTTATTTTCCCGTGCAACGCACGCAGACGATTTTTGAAGAGAAAGCTACGTCAAAAAAAATAATAATAGCATGCATACATTTATGCAGATTTTTCATTTTTTAAACTTTAATGCAGAGCGATAACATTTAGTGGCAACAATTTGAAAAGTGAATCGGGCATTCAGAGTGAATCAACGCAAAATCGCAAAACGAAAGTAATAATCCTTCGGGACTAAATCCCTTTGGACTAAAAAATAAAATCTGAAAGGTTTCAGATTTTAATTACGTCCAAAGGGGCGTTTATTTAACATTTTGTGTGTTAACTTTATTTATTAAATACCATGTTCTTCGCACTTAATTGATTTCAAGAGCAATATCGCAAACTAATTTTAAATTGAGGATATCTTTAGAAATTTCGGTACACACTCTCACGCGCTGGAGATAAAAATGTTTTTCTGTACAACGTTGGTATTGCTGGCTTTGAAATCTTTGAGTTTGTTAATGAAAAATTCGTTAAAGTTTTAGAGAATATTGTTACGAATTTCACATTTATTTGGCTATTTATTTAGAATTGTAATTAAAATTCCTTTTTATTTCCCCGTGCAACGCAGACGATTTTTGAAAAGAAAGCTACGTGAAAAAAAAAAAAAAAAAACTAACAAAGAAACATAAGGACTAAACTGAAAAGGGATACGCCGTTTTTTGTGAAACAACGCAAAACGGCCAAACGAAAGTAATAGTCCTTCGAGACTAAATCCCTTTGGAC
Source organism: Stegodyphus mimosarum (assembly GCA_000611955.2). Classification (NCBI taxonomy): domain Eukaryota; kingdom Metazoa; phylum Arthropoda; class Arachnida; order Araneae; family Eresidae; genus Stegodyphus; species Stegodyphus mimosarum. The sequence goes on from KK122154.1 coordinate 439,903, forward strand.
TAAAATTCTGATGTATATAACACACGACTGACTTCCTTGTACGAAATATTAAATTATACGCATTTTCCATTTCATTTAAACTTATTGGATTGAATTAAATCTACTTCGTAGATAGCGCATAAACCACAATAGAATAAATGCACTCTTTAAAATTCCCTATATTTGTTTACCATAGCGACATTCTCGTGCTAGCTTCACTTAACAGCTTTACATCTCATTCATTTCATAACTCAGAATGCACAAAAACTATGAGTGTCATCTGAAGAAATATCTAATCGTTGCTACATGTTTTATTCAAATACTATAATAAATCTGATATAATGTATAAAAGAAATTAAACAAACAAATAAGAAAATTAAAAAAAAATCTGAAAGGTTTCAGATTTTAAATTACGTCCAAAGGGGCGCTTTTTAATATTTTGCGTGTTACCTTTACTTATTAAATATCACATTCTTCGCACTTAAACCATAAAATTCAGTTCAAAAGCAATATCGCAAAAGGATTTTAAAATGAGCATATATTTAGAATTTCCGATACACAGTCTCACGTGCTGGAGATAAAATTATTTTTTCTGTACAATATTGCCATTGCTCTCTTCGAAATTCTTGAGTTTGCTAATCAAAAATTCGTTAAAGTTTTACAAAATAGGAAATCGATAATACAAAAAATTCCAAATTTTGTGGATAACTTTCACAGAACCAGTATCAAAATTATGGCTAAGTGACCAATTAGGTTTAGTTATTGGTGATTCGTTTATTTCTTCTTTTCTAATATAGGATTTGTGTTCGTTGAAACCAAACTTTATATATCGTTCGTTTTCGAGCTGTTCCACCAATTAATCTCTCTCTATATATATGGTTGTTGCTTCATCAAGGTTTGCAAACATTTTTGCTCCTGAAGAAGAAAGGCTTGTAGTACTTCGTCTTTCACATCGATAAAGCTTTGTTCAAAATCTAAGCCTGTCGAAGGTTCTAAGGCTAGTCTAAATATAAGGCTGCTTTTTAAAATTTAATTTAATTATATTTGAATCTAATTTTAAATTTTACCAATACTTTTTTTCCCAATAACATTTCTAATAATATTTTAAATTTTTGAGAGACAAAATAAATTAACTGCAATATTACAAGTTAATTTATTAACTGATAAAACCACAGTGTCATTACAAAAGGATAATGTGTTTTTAAATGTAGATGTGTACCCTCTGTAAAAATGATGTTGATGTCAATCAAAGTTATAAATTTGAGAGTTTCTGCTGACATTGCAGGTAAAACTATTAGATAGTTCTTACCTATACTTGATAATTTTTTTATAATATGTGAACTTTATAAAGGGCCGAAATTAAGAAATTGCAAGACCAGTGATTTCTCGTTTGGATTACCTAAATGAACTCTTCGATGACAGAATACTCTTTAAGCATTATTCTGAATGATTTAATAGGAGTAGTTACTCATGCCCTTAGTAATTTTTAAAAGTAAATGTCTCTAATTTTTATGTGTGGGTATCCCGGAAGAATAAAATATACCGAAATAAGTCATGCACAACTGATAAAGAGAAAATGCTATCAAGAATATCTCTTAAATATCAGTTGGTATACTGATAATTTTTGTTAAGGTTTGCTAAGGTGATGAACACGGAAAGATCTTTAACTGAGAATGTCATCTGATATGATTTGCGATATAAGTTCTAATGAAAACTTAAAAGGTATTTTCTCCCTCCTTTTTGCATGTCTTCGTGGTGTAACGGTAGCACACTCGGCGCGTATTCGAGAGGTCCAGGTTCGAGTTCCGGCAAGGGTATTGATCATTTTTCATGTTTCCTGCTTCAGAATAACCTAATGTCTCTACAAACATACATGATTATAACTTTATTTCTCCCAAATGTTTTCGTGATACTTGCATTTAAAAATCTACCCCATTTTATAATGAAAAAGTAGATAGGAATATATTTTAATACGAAATTTATTGATCATTCATATTTAAGTTCTGCAAAAATTATGCAGACAGATTCTTCAACTGGTGAATTAGATTAACTTGAAGTTTTTCCCATTCACCAAAATGTCTTTCTATAATTATTGATATTAATTCGAACACAGTTGTCAATAAAGCCTTAAGACTTCTGATGCTCTAACTTTGACCCACCAGGGGCAAAACGGTAAAGTCGCTGAACACTGGTAACTTGGTCTAGGGTTGGAATCGTGGGGAACAGGCTGGTTGCATGGGCTTTTCGTGGCTTTCATTATGCTTAACGTGGATACCAGCCAGTTTTACTTAAAGAATCTTTAACGTGGCATCGCTCCCTTTGGCGAATACCATTGTGTGCAACGTTATAATCCCCCCCAAAAGAAATTAGTTTTCGCATCGTATTTGTATTATTTTCGACAGATGGCTCCATCTTCGTTTTCACTTTGCTCTGTCCATTGTTTTGAAGATATAAAATAGCTCTGCTTTTCCCATTTTTCTTTGCAAAAATATTTTTGTTCAGAAAAAGAAGGACCTGTATCTTATCACCCTCGAAATCGATAAACTTATATTCAAAATCTATGCCAAACTAAAGTTGCTTTTCTGCCTAACTTTTGTTATTTTTGTATGTTTAAAACTGAATATATTTAAAGGACATACATATAGGCAACTGAAGTACAAAAAGTTTTCTTTTACAAATTTTTTTGACGTATTGAGGATAGAAAGGAAATTCTAAAGCATACCTTTACAAATTTGCTATGGAAGAAAAATCTTTTGCATAGTGCGATTTTTGCATAACATGATTTTCACAATTTTGTTTCATTTTTGAACAGCCTGATTCTTTTTGTATAGCATGACTTTCATAACTTTTTCATCATTATCAAATCTGAAAAACCTTTGTGTGCTTTATTTCATGTTCCAGGAAACTGCCCTGTTCAGTATGGTGGTTAGCAGAGTCGGCTGCTATTTCGTTGGATTCTGGTTCGAATCTCGGAGAAAGAATGGATAATATATAGTTCTTTACGGTAAGGGCACTTAAAAACATTTGTGCCATAAGTCTCTCGAGAGTTTGAAGCAGGTGAAGATAGGTACGACACCTTTGGGTTCTCGATCGCCCCCCAAAGTGCCTTTCAGGATATTCGGAATAAAATCCGGAAGGGCTATGGACACTGTTGTATAAGCTTTGGCCAACTACAGGGCTTGATTTCTTCTTGCCATGATGAATTTATGGAACCTGATCAAGATTATGTTCAAATCAGAAGGATAGCTAACAACAACCACAAGAACAAGGTATTCCCGAGAGCTTTTTCAGATCTGAATGCATAAATTTCATTCAAAAGTTCTAAAGAAGTGCTGATAAAACACTATATAAGCAATTTTACAGATATATAGCTCAGATATTTTCTAGAACTGGACAGTTCAGTTTCATTCCTTTGCAATAAAATGAATACGGTCATAAATTGTATGTTTTGATTTTCTAGTGAACATAAAAATTTGATTTACACTATATATACATATCCTTGAAGCAATATGCTAGTTTAGGAGTTAAAATGCTTTGCGAATGCAAAGTAATATTTCATGAAGAAAATTAAAAGTTTGAAGCTAAAGAAACGAGTGATGAGACAAAAACCTGAAACTCGAGAAAATGTGGGACAAATTTTTATTTTCTCTTTATCTGTATTCTATCTATTATATGTCACTTTATCTATCTTCTATCTATTATCTTCATTTTTACATTTTCTCAAATGGGAATCCTGAAATGTTCTCGAGTATGTCGAATTTTCTCAATTTCAGATCATTGAAATCCTTCATAATATAGTAAGTAATATTAAAAAAAAGATACTCATACTTAATATTTAAAGTTTTTAATTAGAGTAAAATTTGAAACCATTATTTAATGAAAGCGAAACCGAATGTAAAAACACAGTCTTAAAAATACACCTATGTTTATTAAGAAGATACAAAGGAAATTTAGTAAGAGAAGTATATGATTAAAACTCGTGATTCCCGAAGTTCATTTTACTCCATATCATTTAACAAAATATATCGTATTTAGACAAAAATAAGATCCCGCTTTTTATGCTACACCTTTAGTTCAAAAATTCGGTAGATCTTATAATCGGGTATTTTGATAAATGAAACTCCAGAATGAGAGGAAGGAGATTAACTATAAAGCTGCATAATATAATTACACTGTTCAAACAATAAATAAAATACACAATTATATATATATATATATATATATATATATATATAATGTGCGTGTGCATAAGATAAAAAAATATGTAAATTTCGAAATTATACTTTAAACTTAATTCTCCTTCTCTGTTCAAAAAACAGTAATAAATTTTTTGGACTGCGTCATTTCTAGATTAATATATATCACATGGCTTGCTCAACGCTGATGAATTAGCTAATTCGGAGCCTAAGCTCAAAATTTTGAGGACGTTTCTTTTAACAAACAATCTAAACCAAAACTATATCTTTGTGAGCCTCCCAACCGTATAACTGCGCACTTTTGCTTCTACCTCTGATGTAGGACACTGCTTCTCTGCTGTCTTTCTATCGGAATAGTATTAAAAATGTAAATATTCTGAAAATAGGCACGAGTGCCAAGTGAATTGTGGCCAAAAATGTTAATTGGAATAAAAATGAAATTTAATCACCTCGGCTGCCAAGTTTCCTAGCCATTACGGATTCAACTACTGCTTCCATATTGGATAGTTGCGCACTTTTGCTTCTGCCTCTGATGTTGTTAAGACACTGCTTCTCTGCTCCCTTCTGTGATGATGTGGCAACATTATGTTGTGTTCTATACCAATTACATAAAAGAACACTCTAGGCGTCGGAAAGAAAGTCACATGGGCCCAATAATTGCTGGCTGACACTAAATTATAGTACATTGCGTTAATAACCCTAGAAAGAGAATTACATAAAGTATTTCACTTACCCACTACTTGATACAGTGCTTTTCAATAAATACATTAGTGACGACATCAAATTAAACTATTTAATCATTCATGAATGATAATATCTTATTCTAGGTTAAATGTGGTATAGAAGAACATTATCACTTTAAACAATAGCTACACACACAACACGTGCATCCAATTACTTCCGGATATAATCTGTTCACATCGTAGGCTATCGCTCTTTATAAACATTAATTAATTCTCACTGACACTCGTGCTGTCAAGCTGCTCGCGATGTATCTCTTATTTTTTGCAAAAGAGATTAATTGAGATAGAATTTACTTCGGTCATTAAGTTCGAGCATTAAGCCTTTTCAGTACATCACACGTTTTGCAAAATACGCGTCACGTGCTTCATTTACGGCGAAGGATCGCACAAATGTGCAGAATAATAAAACCACGATTACATTCACAAATGTTGTAGAAGAACATCGCTTCGAAACTTTTAAGAACTTGCAGACTTGATTCTTTTTCGTCCTCTGCACCACGTGCTATATCCTTTTGCCTCGACGCCGTCTTACCTTCTCACACTCCATTACGGGAAGAGCGAGGGCTGAAAACCCCACTCTAGCTTTAAACGTCGTCGTCAGAAAGAGGGCGAAAAATCAGTTTCGCGAAAACGTGCAGTTATTCGATGACGATTTAACTTACGATTAAAAGGATGATGATTAAACGCATCAGTGAGAAAATTGTGTTCTCTCACCTTCCTATCACTATAGTATCAAAAATGAAAATATTCTGGAAATAAGTACGATTAGAGTGCCAAGCGAGCTGTAGCAGCCTCATATGTCAATTAAAATAAAAATTAAATTGGTGAATGAAATTGGATGGTCACCGATATACTAGAAAACAAATAGATAATTATGTATCATTAAATTTTCCTGATATTTCCTCTACAGAATGGTGAAATGCTATATTTCCTAAGGTAGCTTACCATTTATTCTAATCGGTATCAAATGAGTTCTAATGAGGACCATGCTGTCTGTCATCAGATGTACTCCAGCACATTTTTTCCTTAAAATTTATCCTATAATGTAACAAAGGTCTTAAAGTTCAAGATCTTTATTTGAGTAAATACGTTATTTCAAGTTTTTTATGTTTTGATAAGAGCTGTTTTGAAACAAAAGCAATTGTAGAAGATAATTTCGAGAATTAGCAAACACAACTGATTAATATTTAACACTAAATTCTTTCAAATTCAGGGCCTCTATGAGGTGATATTGTTGATCCTTGTCTACGAGAATCGTTTTTTAATCAATGCATCAATGAAAGTGAATTTCCAGAGATAAAAGTTTAAGAATCCTTTAGGCTAGGATTCGAAGGACCTCTAGTGGCGATTAAAGCGTAAAGATTCGAGTTTTCGAGTATCGATCACGAGTAAGATTCACGAGACTTTAGGATTCGAATGTGCCATCCCTTTTTAAAGCATTCCTGACTTATTTTAACTTTACGTTTAGGCTGATTAATTGAGCTAAGAGAATTTTTAATTTTTGTTTATATTTTATTGGGCTTCAGCTTTGTTTTCGGTCTAAGATGAATCATTTTTAATTTTTGATTTAAAATGAGGTATATGCAATTCTTTCTTTGAATAAATTAAAAATATTCCTGTTATGTGTCTCTGGGGTGCAAGGTCAACATGTCCAGCTAGCAATGAGTTAATTTATTTCTCTTTTCAATGGAGCTTGTGATTCTACAATTTAGACATTTTAGGAGCAACTTTTCAATTATCAACAGTCTTAATTTCACTGCAACATTACCAGAAAAATTTGAAAAGTTTAAAAAATGTGCTAAAATCATAAAAGTTTTGTAATATTCTGAAACAAAGAGAAGGAGAGAAACAAAGAGAAATAATTTTGAGATGAAAAATTTAAACATCAGACAAAAGGAAATAATAGGCACTGAAAGATATAAATAGTGTGTACAGTATTCGCAGTGTTGAAATAGTGGTGCATATCATCAGAGTATCTGGGTACCCTACCCCTAATGGAACATGTTGACATTTCGAATTTTAGGAGACCTGTTTGGGGTATGAAAGTTAGATTAATTACAGTTACATAATACAAAAATATAAAAGTAAATAATAAATTTTTTAACATATAATTATATACAATACTATATGAAGATTAAAATTAATAGTAATGGAAAATCTAAGAAAATGGGTAACATCTAATAATAGAGTGAAAACCTTCGACGCCACCGAAAAAAACAAGTAGACCTCGAAAATGCTCCGAAAAAGCCAGGGGGGCTTTTCGAACTAGTGACTAAAAATCTGTAATAAAAGATTAGCACGAACTCAACGGTGCTTTTACAATATGTGGTAACAAAATTGCAAATTTATAAGATAAAACATACATATACGTAAATTTTAAAATTAAGAATTATGCCACTGAGAGATATTAAAGATGGATATTATATATTTCAGATGTTTAACACAGCAAGATGTGTCTTAGATTAGAGAGGTCATTATAGTCATAATTGCAGAATTTTATGGCCGAGCTCCTAATATTATTTTGCCTGTCATGAAATTTTTTGGCCAGGTTGTACTAATGCGTTATTAATTGGACTATTTTAAGCTCCTCGTGCATTCTGTTGTTTCAAACATACCAATGGGAGTCTGATATTCATTTTAGAAATGAATTTTGTGCTGTTTGTAATCTCCTATGATTAGTTCTACAGGAATACGCCCATACAGGGCATGCATAACATAGCACGGGGCACATAATAACATACCACGGGGACTTGTAAGTAAGCAGCTTGTTGTCTAAAGATAAAACACTGTTTCGAGTAATTAGGGGGTATGGTTTAGCTTTACGCATTCGAAACTTTTGGATGATAGGTGTGGTTTTGGTGATAATGTGCTTAACATTTGTAATAAATGTAAGAGTATTAGAGGGTCTGTGTGAGAGTATTATTGAAAATCATCTGAAGATGAGAGATCTGCTTAAACCATGGAATTGCTGCGCCATGGAATTTTATGTTATACTTGATGTTTTTCTTTTCGTAAAGAGGATGGCCTTTGTCGTTTGCATATTCTCTTCTATTTTCGATTTCCTAAGCCAAGTCTCTAATGCACGAATGTGTTCTTGTAAGTGCTGGATGATTTAACGAAGAAATGCACATTGTGCACGCTGTGCCATCAGCGTTTATATGCAGTGTTAGTTATTAAAAAACTTGAAGTCATGTTGTAGACACTATTAGGTGTTTTTGAAAAACGAATCGCTCCCTCACCGAGATTTGAACTACAAAACTTCCAGTTCCTAGGTGGGCAAATTAAACATTTACGCTACAAGAGCATCAAGGGGGAATGCAGTAATTCCTTACATTCTTTGCCACTTAAAAGTGACTGAGGAGAGGCACGACAGCCAATCGACAAAATCCAAGTGGTAATTATAAAGTTTTAAAATAATAGTTTATAAAATAGTTTTACTAATAGTTTATAAATAATAGTTTAATAAAAGTTTATAATAATAGTTTATAAAAAGAGGTACAGTATAGTAAAATAAGGAAAAAAGTGTGATTATCATAATGGTATTGATTAATAGGCAATTTTGCCACAAACCTGAATTAGTGAAAAGGTGCAGTATCTGAGAAATATAGTAAAACGCAGGGCAATAAAACAAAGTAGACGGTTATGTAAAGATACAGTTTTTTGTATTTAAAGTATGGAACAGAGAAATTCATCAAAAAAGAGACGTTTAACTTTTTCAGATAATTATATTTGCCTGAGAACATGAAAAAAATAAAAAAATCTCTTTTTTTCCCAAATGAAAAATAATGCCATTTATTTATTTAAAAATATTTTATTAAATGAAATTTATTCACTCTTGCAGATATTTTTCTTATGAGTTCGTTCGAATGGGCCATTTCTTCATTATTTTCCAGGAATAGTTTTATGTTAATTAGAGCAAATGTACGTAACCCAATTATAATCGAAAAAAATGAAATTAAGATAAAAGAATGAAAAGAACTGGCGGAGGAATCATAATTTATTCGCATAATCTACATTAAAGGTTACGTTTTGAAAGGAAAAAGAAAATGCTGAAAAGAAGAAAAAGAAAAAAGATGAAAAAATTCCATTAAGGACATTACTACCATTAACAAGAACTACCACATGACTTGTGAATTTTTTTCTTTCGACGTTTTAATTTATTTTTCTAGGAATTTCACAAGTCAAAGAATTAAATAAACTAAAAAAAGTAGTGAAAATAATATAGCATTAACATTCATCCCAGTCACTTTGGCACTTTTTTCTCAAAATACTTTTTTTTCTTTTTTTTCATTCTGTTCATAACTTTCGAATAAGCTATATTGCCTTTAAGGGCTGAAGGTGTAAAAAATATTCAGGAAAGCAATAAAGTGAGCATTAGGATACGCTCATAACACAGAAATGAGGGAAGTCTAAAGAAAGACGTAAAATTCGTGTTTCTTCATATCTAATTTTGTCTTTTGGTTAGTAGATTGAATAACTACTGGCTGTCTTCCGGGTGGAGTTGAATAAATCCTCGTGGAAGCCTAAATTAGACAACTATATAGTTTCTACAGAAATAGCTTGAAGCATTCACGAATTGGTATTTAATATACTATAAGAAATTACTGCATTCCTCCACGCGTGCTTCTGTCTCCCTTCTCATGACAGTAATGTGTGAAAATAAAGTTGATTTCTTTTACAACCCCTGGCTTTAAAATCTAAAAGTCTGTGCAAGCCCATCAACGCTCGAACCACGAAACTGCTAAACACTGGTAGCTCGACTTGGGTTCATAGTCTGGGGAACGGACTGACAGCATAATAGCTTTTGTGTAACATGAAATACGAACCAATTCCCCTTAAAAATCCTTCGCAAAGGCATCCCTTTCATTAGTTAAATAGCACTCGTGTGCTTTGCCATAATCCAAGTAATTCCAGTCCAATTCACCATCCAGTCTAAAAATATCTATCTATCTGTAAATTATATTCTTGTTATTTTAATATGCAAGACCTTATTTTAAACCACTAATTATAATGTGAATACACCTTTTTTACTGTCATTTTAATCTTCAGACGTGCGCATGTCCTCTAGAAAATTCAAATTGCATATGCGGAGGAGAAGAGAGGCACTAGATCCAAAGCTGTAGATTTTGGATTTCCTTCCTTTAAGCGTTACTGATTTTAATTGGATTTAAGATGCTTTTTAAGTTACGATTTCTGCCGATTAAGATTCTGAAATGAGGTATCTGGTTTGAAAGGAAATAAAGGCCTGTCTTTAATTCCTCGCGAAGAAATAAACTTCCAACTTTGTACGTCTAATAGAGCTTCCTTGAACACCTAGGTTTCCAAATTTCATTAATCTACCTCTTTTAGTTATGGAATTATAAAGATCTAAAAGGTGCCCTTTTTATCTGACTGATTCACTCATCAAAAACCTAGACGACATTTAAATGACTTAGATACTTGAATCAGAACATACACAATCAATAAACAAACAAATCATATCTCAAACAAAAAAAAATAAAATAAATTTAAAATTATTTTCGATCAGAAATTTTAAGTTTGGTATCTGTGAGGTACATATTTTTGGCGGTCACATTTTCGAATTGAGATATATTGACAACTAAATATTAAATTCTTAGACTGACATTTCTTGCAAATACTTCTAACATGCTTAATTAATCATTCAATAACTTATTTTAATTTAAAATAAAAATAAACAAATTATGAAAATTTTCTGAGCTTCCAGCGAAAATTTACCAAAGGAATAGAACTTGAGAATAAATAATAGGAATTTATTCTCTGACTAACAATATAGTCTTTAATTTATTAAATGCTTTTTCATAATATAAGTAAAAATACATAATATTTATCTTCATCATGGACTGTATATGTTCATCCATCAGCCGTCTTTCTTACTCACCCGTGAAGGAAAAAAAACTGTTTTCGTGTAAATGCATTCCCCTCTCCAAAAAACGAATATTCATGGTGTAAAAATTTGTAACTGAGCTTATTTATTTTTTGACGAGCACGAATAAAATCTAATCAAATGCGTATCTTCAAATCTTTGAACAATTAGGTCGCCAGTTTAAGACCGCTGTTTTATATGAGCGAAGTTATAAAAGATAATGTGTTAATTAATTATGTTTCCTTTAACCATTGTAGAGTCATTAGGTATTTTTAAAGTCGGAGAGATGAAAAATGAGCAACGCCTTCGCCGGGAATCGAACTACGGACCTCTCGGCTACGTGCCGAGCGTGCTGACCACTACACCACGAAGGCATGCGAAGAAGGCGGGAGAAATACCTCCTACCATTAATTAATGTAGATTATTTACTGACGTAATAAGCTTAGTTACGTTGTAAAAATACACTCACTTGAATCCAAGTGAACTTAGATTCAAATTATCGTTTCAGATTGACTGATCACTTGAAATTTAAATACTAAATGTCTTATAAGTTATAATATACTTACCATACCATTTTATGAAATTGTTTCTAGTGAGCACACGAGGGATCTCTGTCTAAAGGAAGGAATTCCTTCATGTACGACTTTCTAAGGAAAAATAGCTCATATTTACTTCTGCATGAAGAAATTGCAAATAATCTATGCAACACTCCAGTTCGCTGAGATTCGAACTTGAATTCTAAACACAGGTAGTTCGAGTTGAATTACCTGTGTTTAGCAGTCTTATTAACTGGGCTAGTGGTGGGAGACAGTTATAAAAGAAATAGTCTGAGTTCTAGTCGAATTTCGCTATACAGAATTTGACAAGCGAGAAAATTTCATATTTTTGCTCCTTGAAGGATAGTTCTGCGTCAGTCTCCTTCAAAATTCATAGAAAGTTTTAATTAAACTAAAGCCAATGTATGACTGAATTTTGTCTAATTTGAAATCGCCTACTTTTCCTATACTATACAACAAATGGTTTAGTTTCTTCTATGTTTTAACTTTCTTTCCATGTTTTCGGTTTAAATTTGTTTTTCAACGTTGCTGAAACGAAAATAAAGTCAATTCTGACGTTGTTTTGAATTCTTGGAAAACATATAAATGTAATTTGAATTGTATTATGCATAAAAGCAGTATGCCTCTGATTGAAATGTAAATTCTATGTTTTTAACTTTTAAGAATTACGGCGATAAAAACTCAATAACATTCAACTGAAACTTTTACCAATGCCGTAAATTTTAATTTGTTTTATGTGCTATTGAAACAAAAAAGGAAAGCTTCTATCCCCCAGAACTAAAGCTCCAAATAACGTGATAAATGACACCCAAGCTGCATCTGTGGAGAAAAAAACAATTTGGTGACAAAAGCACTGGCACCAGACCCTCTTATTTACTCGATGCTGTGATGAAAAACACCTGATATTCACCACCTCCAGGCGTTTATTTGTTGATGTCTACCCCGAACGTATATAATCAAGTTAATGGTGCTGGTATTGCTTCCGCAGTCTTCTATCTTTGTGGTACCTCCGTGGAGTTTTAATGAATCAGGAGATGAGGCAAAGTAATGAGGTGCCGCTTCTTGCTATTGGTTTTGTTTGCCTGGAATGTGCTTTATTACTGAAATTGGTCACGCGGGGATATGATTTCAGTCTGCTGCTGAGCAGGGCGAAGGGATTTCTCTATTATCCGGCGATTTAAGAGACATTTGGGGTTGTTGGGAGTTTAATTTTGGCTGGTGTTTTAAACATTAAGATGTAGATTATGGTAAAGTTCTGCGCAAGGTTTATTAAAACGCGTTTGAATGTGAACTGGGAGTGTTGAAACTGCACATTCTTATCGAGCAAAGAGTTTGGAAGTGGTAAAAAGTAACGGTCGAGAAAGTATATTGCAATAGTTAGTGTGTAAATGTTTGGTGAACTCTGCCCTTATTGGTTTTTTATATGAATGAGTCCGGCTGAAAATTCACTATTCATTTATTGATTCGGGCTATTTCTTAGCAAAACTAGTTTTGATAGTTTGGACTGTTTTAGTCTTATACCAAATACTAATTATTACGAGCCACATAAAAAATGAAATATTTTGTACCTTAAAATATGACTTTCAATGTTGTAAATAACAAGCAAAGTAAAGTTCCTATAAAATAATAGGAAATAATGATATGCATGAATGCAAATTACATTTCTGTACATCTACAGAAAGTAAAATGATTTTAAATTCATTATTCTATGCAGAATCAGTCAAAACATTTATATATCATTTAACAGCTGAAATGTGTATATGTCTTTTGAAGTTAGATCAAATGATATTAGTAGTATGTAGTCTGATTTCATCTCGACAGGTACCGATTCTTACATGACCGTAAAATGAATACGTAACGTACGGCAGTGAAGAAGCGTGGCCAGCATATGATTGTTGTTTGAGGAGCACGAGAGTATTTTAAAGTAATGTTTAAAGTTTAAGCATATTACTGAAATGCCAAATAAAGGAAGGCATAAAGTTACAAACATTTTTCAAAGCAAATGGACAATTACACATCTTTGGAACAAGTTTGAGATACATGGTATTGTTTGTGACTTACATATGGGAAGGTCTGCAGATATCACAGAGCAACGAGTCCGCTTCATCAGCTGTTGTACAGGGAACGTACGTACGCTCTCCGCAGAAATTTATCACACAATGTGCATATAAGACAAGATTCAGCAGCGGAGTAGTAGCTTAACTGAATGAGAATTTGCAGGGACATTAAGTGAAAAATATCATTACACTTTTATTTGTAGAGAAGGTAAAGGATGCCGTGTACCTCAGAAAATATGCCACACTAGGAGACTTTATAGATTTAAAACGGCATATGCAGTAGTCCTCATTTGGCCGAAGTTGCTAGGGCAGAAGTTAGTTGGATTCGTTTATTTGATTATGGCAAAGTACACGAGGGGGTATCTGCCTAAGAGAAGGGATGCTTTCGGGAAGGACTTTTTAATGGAATTATGTAAAGACTTATTTGTTTTTAAACTAATCAGTTATTGTTGTTATTTACCTTTTCTACCTTCCCTCATTTCCATTTCCTGCCAGAATGTTATTTCAGTATCGCGTGATATGCAAAGTAGGGTAGAAAGATTATATTTAAACTAGTGTCTGAGTTTCTTCAGACACAGCGTGTTCTACTCTTCGGTCACGTTATTTCGCTGATTTAAGCTTGCTATTTTATGGCCGTGTTTATTAACTGCCGATTTGTGTAAGCTGGTGGTAGAGCTAAGAGCCAACTGGCGTGAATTATCTCTGTGTATCTTGGGCTGATTATTTAATTTAGTTCTAATTTCATATAATTTCTATTTTGAGTTGCAGCCAAAAGTATTGGCTAATTTTGTAAGCACCAGGAGGGCTGTCTATAAATCCTTTCTGGAGTTGAATAAAAGGGGCTTTTCACCCTTCGTACGCTTTGCCATTGATACAGTTTGAGCTTAGCGGTACAAACGCTTCACAGTTCAAGGAAAGTAGCTTAGTAGGTAAGTAAGTAAGTAGCTTGGTAAGAAAGTAGCTTAGTAGGTAGCTTAGAAAAGTAGTCGCTTGACAGTTCAAGGAAAAGTCTAGCCAGCGAAGTAACTTTAATTTAGCTAGACTCTTACAACTGTTTCGTATTATTGCGTGCATACAGGTTTGTAATAAATTGAATGCGCAAGTCCGATAATAGGTTAATAAAATTTATTCTTATCAAAAGAAATACATCAGAACAGTGGAAATTTCCTCGGAGATATTCGTACAAGTGTTCACAATATCACGTAGTATAATCAGTAGTTATATATCAAACTGTTAAAAAGGTTAAATACAAAGCAATGCAAAGCGCATCTAAAGAGAAAGCTATCTCGGATATCAGTTCACTCGACACTAAACAACAGTAACTAAGCAACTGAGAGCAGATGCTCTCTCTTCGGCCTTAAATAGTTTTCAAGCGGCCGTGCAAGATATTTCTAGTACTTTATGCTTCTCGATATTTCTGGAAAGCAAAAAAGTGTGTGGAATTACGGCTACAGCTAACATATTGATCAATTACATTTATTCAATTTAAATACAAATTACCGAGATATCCATTTACTCAATGTTAAATGCAGGTGCCTCTGAATTCTTATTTTTCCGGCATAGCTTTCTTTTAAAATTTGTCTGCCGCTGCACTGCTCGGGGAACTATAGCAATTTGAATTATATTTCTACTAAAATTACCCGTCTAAATATAAAATTCGTGACAGTATTTAAGATGGAGAAAAGGTTCGGTGTTGTAGTAAGTATCTGGCGATAAAGGTTGTTAAACTGAGCACCTCCAATAAATATAATGGTTTAAGATAATTTGTATTCATCTCGGGATGCATGAATAACTTTAGTTATTACTTATTTATAATGTTATTTTCATTAACATTATGAAGAATTAAAATAAATAGGTGAGTCCAAAACTAAAATTAATGCTGTGATTACGTAGGGATGCAGGGTGATGGCAACTCAATATGTGTGTCTGGAATGGCATTTGTACTGACTTTTGCAACAGTTAATTATCTAACATCAGCTCTGCTCGCTTGTCTGAATGATCCCTATTCGACAACGAACAGGTACGTGCTTACGCAGAAAGGGTTTCCTTACCTGATTTCGATCACAAATCACTGTACAGGTGATTACAAAGGTAATATCTCGACAATCCCCAATTAAAAGCAATAAAATTATAATCGATAATTGTAATTTCAGTTATAGTTTAGTACAATTATTATGATATTAACTGTTATTACGTATTTAACAATAATTAATAATATGTATATGTTTGAGGTTTCTATTTTTTTCAGTGTTTTAATGATAATAGAATAGAAAGTGTTTAAATCTTTAATTATTGTTAAGTTTTAATGCATCATTGCTTAAAGATAATTTAAGTTATAATTAGTTTTGAAGTAAAGTTTGTAAACTATTTAGTTTAATCACTTCATTATATTATGACCTGAACTTTACTGTCAATTCTACTTTTCGTTAGTTTTCCAGAATTTGAATAAGACACGTACATATATATATATATGAACATAATTCTTAAATTATCAGAGAGAGCTTTGGCAGCGAAGCAAACCTTGAACTATTCCCTCATCCGGCTCTGAGAATAAAATTATCCGGCTTTGGACTTTTGCTAGCTCAATTACTCCTCCAGTTAATTAGATTTAAGCCAACATTTGTTATGGTATGCATTTTTAATGAGTGAATTTATATTTAATTTTAAATTACACTTTTTGTGTTACTTTCGAATCTCGCAAGTAGCGGAGATCTTGTGTAACAGAAGCTTACATTGTTAAGTTGAGGTTTAAATAAAAAAAGTTTCGTTGAACCTTTTCCTAACTCTATTGTTACTTCGGTAGACTAGCGGAAGTCGCTTGACGCTCTCGGTAAATTTCAGATAATTAAGGATTGAAATCCTGTAAGTTGCAACATACATTACATACGAGTAAAATAAAAAGGATTCAGAAATTAGAAAATGAAAAAAAAAACGGACTTTTTGCATAGTTATAGAGAAGTCATTAATAAACAAAGAAACAATATTGGATGATGCATTTCTAAAATATAAACTCCATTGCCATATTTTCCACAATGGATCATATAATAAATGAAAGCAGAAATCCGAACATCTTGAAAAAATATACATATTTATGCTAAACTTTGAATATTCATGATTTGATTTCCTGTTACTTTTCGCGTTTATGGGAGGTAATGGGTCTAATTAATTTAAAATTCTAATATCTTAATTTTTCATGTTTCATTGCTGTTTCTGTGGACAGATGGCGCTGCGCTCATACTCCGCCCTTTGTGTTTGCTACAAATACGATCGCAGCTCCTCCCTTCGTTGTCCATGATCTAAGTTCTTATCTTGCTCTTTTCGTTGCTTTATATTTCAATTGCATCACTTTATTTTACACTTTTGAGTTGTAGTATATACTTGGAGTATTGTAGTAAATAGATCGCTACTTCGAGTTGCTGCTTAGAACTATTAGTTCTATTTCTGTTACTTTGGTAATGTACTACTTTGTCCATTGTATAACTATTTATTTCTAGTTTCACTTCCCAGCATGTCCTTCCCTTTTGTTGAAACTCTCGCGGTTAAAACTGTTACCAAACACCACGTGATTTGCGCATGCGCGCAGCGAAAATGAAACAGAACTATAACTGAACTTTAGAACTCGTAAAGGACGTTTCGGTTAAAGATGTAACCAGTATCTTCTCTCTGTGTCGTGTATGTAATTAATTAGTAATGTAAATTAAACATATCTTATTATCTTAGAAGCCTCTTTTTTTGAGATGAGTAGTGCATTTGATGTGTGCAATTAATAAAAATATTCCCGGATATACCTTTGGGGAACAACGAGAAAGAAGATCGTAAGAAAAGGTAAGCCTTACCTCTATTCTAAGAACCATTATCTTGTTAATCATAACATCTTTACTGTGATTAAGTTTTCCGAATAACTATGAGACTATGACCTCCACCTTTACCTACCCTCCTTAATTTTCCCCTTGCGTAAGCTTCACTTGATTTTTTTACATGTGATGTGCATATAGGGCTTTAGTTTAAATACCTTTCGGCAATCAAATTTATGGCTTTAAAAGCACAAACATTTAGCATTAAAGCATAAACCCTTATTCGCAGAATTTATTTCTTTTTGATGAAGAGGCACTTCTACCTATTCGCCCTCAAAATCAATAGAGTTTTAACTAAATCCAAATTCAAAGCTGTTGTTTCGCCTACTTTTCGTTGATAAATTAGTTGAGTCGAATTTACGAATCAAGATTTCATGTTGCTTTGCCGTTTTCATTTCTTCCCAAACTCTCATTCAAATCATCATATCATTCATTATAATTGCAATAATATTTAAAAGAGACAAGACTCGATTTTTACGTACGTATCTGTTAAGATAAACTTCTAGCACTAATCTGTTTCGACAACATATTACGTAAATGCTCAGTACCTTGTTTCCATCTAACTGTTAGGATAACTAAATCTTTCCATCTGATGGTGGCTTCCTTTAGGTTGGACATCTCTTTTCAGATCTAGAAAATCAAACGTTTCCATATTTATGCATAGCGTTCAATATAATTTTCAATTTGAAAACAGAAAATACATACTATTCGTTGATGGTACGCATTAGTTAAATCAAATAGTTAAACTAGTTAAATTATTTTTATTTTTCTATTTGTGATTGCTTGTTCAGTTTGAATTTTTTTTATTCAATGGTGGTTAAAAATTCGCTTGGTATTGGGGGTAAGGTAAGGTTATTGGATTATGGCAAAGCTCACGAGGGCTATCTGCCTAAGGGATGCTTTAGTGTCTTTCTAAGAGAAACTGTTTCGTTTTCACGTTACACATGAGGAAAGCTGCGAAAACTCTTACAGGTTAGAATATTTTCATACTTTCGTCGGTATACTGCCTTACAACAGGAGATACTTTCGCCTGCTCTTACCAGTACCCTAGAGATTCCCGTTTGAGGCCTAACCTTTGTGAAATCTGCAGTTAAATATATCTTCTAGATGAGTGGAATTTGTCGGGGAAGAAGTTTTGAGCCTTTTGTATCTTGAAAGCAGACGGAGGCTTGGGAGCTAGTCAGGCGAGTTCTTTCGACGAATCCTCAGATGTGGGGGGATCACGGATCATCGGGCATATAAGTAATCCACAGTCCTAAAGAGGACTTTTACTACTGTATCTCACTTTCGGGCCCTTCATGAGAAGAGAAAGGTATTCTGATGAATACTTGAAGAAACGATAAGCAAAGCATGGCATTTTCTGTCGGAAGAAAGTTCTCAATACTGTTCAGAGTCCTGCTCCGGAGGCAGCCAATCAGAAGACAGCATAGGTTCCACTACGTGCAAGGTGCAATATCTTAAAAAATTCTTGAGTAAATAAGGGAATTACATAAAAATATACAGTGAATTGTAAAAAATCAAGAAAAATCTGCTTTATATATGCTAGGAAAAATATATACAAGTCCCAATTTAAAAAATTTGTTCGTTCGGCTGTGCCCGAACACAGAATCTAAAGCCAAGGCCTAGACCACTCAACTGCGTTCTTCGCCCCAAGGATGCTAAAAAAGCAACTTAAACGAAAAGTTCAAGTGCTTTCAAAGCAAAATTAAGCTTGTCATTCTCGTTTTTGATATTGATGAATTTATGATAAAGGTCTTTGAGTTTAAAGATTAATGATTTGAATTCGTCAAGATTGGATATATTAGGTAATTTAGATTTCTCTTCCGTGGAATTATTAGAACTTGCTATTTTTGCATAAGTGGTATATTGAGTATTCTTATCTTCTGACTTGCTATTAGTTAGTTGAGGAAAATCTTCTTTAGAGGGAATTTTTTGTTTATTAGTACGATTTTGAAATTTCTTACTTGGGTGTTCAGGGCATTCAGGATGAGTAGCGGCTTGATTGCCTAAACAGAGCACGCATTGGGCCGGAATTTCTGATTTCCCTTTGATGGGGCATTGATATGATTGATGCTGGTCGAGACATCTGACGCATCTTGGTGCATTGAAGCATGCCCGTAGTGTGTGAACATATCGTTGGCACCTGAAACATTGCACAGGTCCAGGTCTGCTCTTATATCCGACAATCTGCACTCTCATGTCAGAAATAATGTGCGTTACTTGACAAACTTCCTTTTCCTGTGCAGTGCGAGGTGTCTCAAGATAAAGGGCAGTTATCATAGTGGGAATGCCGTTTCTCATTCTCTGTATTTGATTTAGCTTCAACACAGTGATATTATCTTTTTCGAGTTCTTCTTTGATCTCCTCGATAGGAGTATTAATGGTTAGACCTTTAACAACAACCTTAAAAATTCTTCTCGCTAGTTAAAGTAAATATATGGAACGGGATCTTTTGCTTTTCTAAGTCATCTTGGACGAGGCGATAATCATTGATATCAAATAGTTACAAACGGTTGCTTTCTTCTTCTACTTTACTCTCCAGTTGTTTTACTCCTAAAATTTCTTTAAAGTGCTTTCTGAAACTGTGCCAGTTAATTTCCTTATCTGTAATAAATAATGGCGGAATAGCTTTCATATTATCTCTAAGTGAGGTTTTATTTGTTTTAGATGCTTGATTTTCGTCTTTTTTATTTTCATTTAATTGTGAGTTGGGAGGATTAGCCTTTTCTTCTTCCATATTAGTTTCATTATTGTCAAGCCTTTCTTCATTATTGAGGCTATCAAATCGTGAGCTGGTGCTAACAGATTGTGATTCTACTGAAGAACCGCTGTCGCGTCGTGATCGCTTACTTCTCTTTACTACGGACGAATCAGAATTGTCGTTAATACCGAAAATCGTATCCATAGCTTGTTTAGGCATAATCGTTTTCTAAGTTCTTGCTGTAAAGATCTACGCATATCCACGCTTTCGCGGAATACAGGAAGCTGTTTTACATCTTCGATTGCATTTCTAAGTTCGGCGATGTGCCGTAAAAGTGAGTCAATCTGTCGTAAAAGTGCCGTAAAAGTGGATTTAGGGATGCCGCTTTAGGTTTGTTCAGGCAATTGCCTGCATTGTTGATGCCTTATATTAGACATATTAGCTAACCGATCGTATTCGCAGGAATAAAATCATACTTACAAAAGGTCAAGGAGCAAAGAAACAAGGAACTGTCTCTAGGAGCTCGAAAGTTTCGCTCAAAAATGAGATGTGGGTGCTAAAGCATTTTATTATCATAGACTTGAATCTTTAATATTTCATTGGTAGAGAAAGACACCAATACAGAATATAAAACTAAGCAAAAAAAAAAGCTCACCTTAGTTTGGCATAGATTTTGAATTGAATTCTATTTATTTCGGGAACAATCAGATATAAGCCTCTCTTCTTCAGGGGAAAAGAAAAATAAATTACGAAAGTGAAAGTAGCAACAATCCTATTTATAACGAAATCGATGGGCAGAGGCATGGGAAGACGAATCTATCGAGACGAACGGCAGCGCCATTATTCAGAATTGCATCAACTTAGATCTTTATTCCGTTTTCCTCGACAGATGGCGCTACGTTTATTGTCCTTCTGCTTTATGTATTTGATTTTGTTATAATAATTGTGGTTGTTGCATCCGTTGGCTTTTTAATTCTTTTTCCTGTCGAAAAAAAAAAGGACCTGTAAATGATTATTCTCCGAATCGGCAGAGTTTTATCAAAGCCGACGTTTTCATTCAATGTCTAATGTTTATTATATAAGATTTCTGAATATTTTGACGAGACACAGTGGAAATTTCTCTTGTTCCAATTCGAAACATATTCCAAAATGTCATTTTAATTCTTCTGTGTAAGAAAGAACAACCCATGCCGAATGTCATTTACTTTCACATTATAAAAATTTCATTTCGTTTAGCCCCCATCTTAAGCCTCTTCTGAAATTAATTATTTCTTTCCATCCAGATCACTACCTAGAATAAGTCTTAAGCTTCAAATTAGCAGCACAGAAAGTAGGATAATTACTTTTACTGCAGCAAGAAGAATACAAGCGTTTGCTTGAGTTTCCCGAGAGATAACACTAAATTTATTCTTGAGGTGTTAACAAACGTATTGCAGAAGAAACGGAACATAAAATCTGCTTGCGTATCAGCGCATTCCCAGGATACCCGAGAATTAATAGTGGAATCTCTGTCCGTACGCATTCCTGAAAGTTCTTCCTTCCCCATATGCCAAGTAGCGCCATCTGTTCGATAAATGAAAACAGCTACAATAGTTACTTCTAAGTCTCTACGATTTCACAATATTTGCGGAATCGCAGAGGCTTAGATATATGTTCCGGTATTAAATTAATTATAGGAAGATGTATTTATCAAAAGATGAAAAGGAATTACGAATTAATTATACCTTTTAAGTTTCCTTCACTTCATCCACAACTAAATCTCAGCGAGCGATCATAAATCTAAAGGGAAGTGTGCTTCTCGTTGTGCCGATGCATTAGTTATCGAGGAAACTATGGGGATGTATAAAAAAAATGTGCGAATACTTTTGAAAGTAACGAACGAGGATTAAGTTGCTAACCAACCCTCTAAACTCTGGATAAGGGCAAAATTAAGAAATTCGGTCTTAGTATTGTTAGGAATTATTGAATCTCCTGAAGCGATATCGTGTGATGTAACACATACAACTATTAATTGGAAAATCAGTGGTTCGAATCTTATCTAGGGCATAGTTTAGATTTCATATTTATTTTCCCGAAAAAAAAAACTAATGAATATGATTTAGATTTTAAGTCAAAAAGCTCAGTGCGTATCGAGAGACAAAAAATGAGAATGATCTCTATTCATCGGAAGAAGACGCTTTTTCATAATTTTCTTTTTTGAGTTACGTTAATTTAATAGACTGAGGCAGTCTTAGTCTATCATATCTCTCTCCGAATAACCTGATGTCTTTACAGTATGATTTCGATTTTAAGTGAAAAAGCTTAGTGAGTTTGTAGAGAAATTAGATTTTTGATGCTGAGAGGCGGGAAAAAAATTAGCAGTGCCCTTGCCAGGACTCGAACCTCGGACCTCTCGAATACGCGCTGAGTATGCTGACCATTGCATCACGAAGGCATGCTAAGAAGACAGGAGAAATACCTTATATACTCCCTCTTTTAAAGGGCGACTGGGGATTAGGAGACCCAATCGCTAAATTCTGGTGGTAGAGAATCATCATACTAAGCCTTTTTTAGTTCGGGCGCCACTGTAGAGAAATTAGGATTTTTGATGCTGAGAGACGGGAAAATTTAGCAATGTCCTCTCCGGGACTCGAACTTTTGCGGAATGTGCTGGCCATTACGCCACGAAGGCCTGCCAAGAAGGCAGGAGAAACCTTATAAGTTTCGAGAGATAAGAAGTAAGAACAATCCGTGTTTATCCGAAGCAAAATGCGTTTATATAAAATATTCGTGTTCACTTGCCTTATTGTAACGGATTTATAGCGTCGTTTATTGAACAAAATGAAAGAACTACGGAAATGACTTCAAAAAGCTGGAAAGAAATTTATTTTACTAAGTTGTAGGGAATGATCATAACCCGCCCCCCGTACATACTCTCGGGTTAAGTATTTAACACATTCAGTTAGCAACTGAAGGTACATCGAGGGAATTCCATAGAAAACATAGTTAACTTAGTAAGTTCCTACAATAAAATGCATAGCAAATTATGCAAATTAAAACATTAATAATAATTTTTCAAGGGCGGAAACATGGATGATAATTAATGTGGCTCGTAATGTAAAATCAAATAGATGTTTATTCATCATGACTTGCGGTGCATTCATGGTTACTTTTATGTGCATGACGCTCCAACTCATAAGTTTCTTTTCTATGTATGGCAACCTCGTTGTTGTTCTAAGAAAATGAAGTCAGCCATTAGATATTTAATGTTCTATGCGTTTGAATAAAATTGTTTGATTAAAAAAAAGGAACCATCTAATTAACTATAAATTTGCTCAGAACATGACATTGTGCTGTTTTCCGATGTGATTGTGTTTGATCTTGAAAGGTGAGTTACTTTTTTAAATCTGTGCTTGAAGTTTGGAAAATTTCTTTCATTTCTATTCATCAAAAGTTATTTACTCGAGTTATTACTTGCGTGATGAAATGTTATTTCTTGCGTGATGAATATTTTAATAATGAAAAGATCACCAGCAAGAGCGAACTTAACGAAACTATATCAGAGCATAAAAGCAACACTTAAAGTCTTGATAGATTGAAAATATTCAAGTAAGATTTTAGAAGGCCTTTTCTCAGATATCAATTAGCCACTTGGTAGGGGAGGGATTTTGGGAAAGCCTCACTGGAATCACGAAAAATCTCTTTAGAAGAGTCTCAGGAAGAGCTTCGTTGAGTTATGAAACGTTGATGAGTATCTTTTGCGAATGTAAACTATTGTTAATTCAAGGCCTTAAAGGTGTGTCTGAAAAGTTCGCTGAAGGGTCTAAGCAAATAAAAGAGAGTTACAAAATACCTTTATTCGCCTTCAAAGTAATCACCATTAGCTATAACACACTTCTCACGTCGGTTGTAAAGCTTGAAAACTGTCAGCAAATGCTTCTTATGGAATCCCTTGAAGCACCGTGGTCATGTGTTGTTGGATATATGTAATGTTTGCGAAACGTATGTCTTTCAAGCCTTTTCTAATTTAAGGCAGGGAAACAAAAAGAATTCTGACAGCAACAAATCTGGAGAATAAGAAGGGCGCTGGAGAACAAAATGATAGTTCGATCCGAGTTTGTTTCTGCTCGTCAGTCAGCGTGCGCTGTACAAACGGGCACAAGTCTTCAGCTTTTTCAAATGTTCGTAAACAATAGTACTTACTCTGTCTTTGCTTATCTTCAATGTTCCTGCCACCATTCTAAAAGAAAGCCGCTGATCATCCGTGGCTGTCTTTGAGAATTCCACAGTTGTCCGACGATTATGGGAAGAAGTATAACATTCAGTCGTCCTTTAAATGAAGGAGACTGTATAGCAACCAGGGAAATGCATTCGACATGTTTGCTTTACTGGTGTACGTGGTTAGTATATTCAGCTAGCTGTGAAAGGTCTGTGATTCGAATACCGGCGAACAGTCAGTTAATTTACCATGCTTACTTGCTTTTAGAAAACCTAAAAGTTCCTGCTAGATAAGCGTTTTTATAAGCTGAGAGCTAGAAATATAATATACTACATTGTCTATTTTCATGAAAATTCTTACGAACCATGAAGGTAAAAAAAGATTTATTTATTTTTTGCAGCATAATATTTTTTACCTAGTAATGTGTATTTGAAAACCCAGTGCTCCAAAGAATTTTCTTCCTCCTTTCTTTGTGCGTTTGGAATGTGTGCGTTTGGAATGTTTCTTTGTGCGTTTGGAATAGAATCAAAAGGTCGGGAGTTTGAATCCCGGAGAGGGCACTTTTTTCATTTTGCCAGCTTCGACAAACCTAATGACTCTACATATGTTCCAACCGAATTCAGACATAATCTTTTAATATCAACTCTAACGATTGGCTTGTTTCATTGGGCTCAAAACGTTTCCCTCGTTTTGTTAATCTTTTTCTATAAAGAATGAAAATAGGTATCAGGTTATGATTGGATAATCTGCTCTGTGATGAAACATTAAAATGCAGCATAGTTTAGAGAATGGGAAATTCTGGAAACCTTTTCTTCGGGTTCGTTCCTTCTTATTGAACGAGAAAATGATGAACAAGTAAGTGAATGAGATAATTAAGGGAGAGGGAGAATAATATATAGTCATTCACCATTTTCCAGTGTGACAGAAAGGAACTAGAGCGGATGAAAGAAAGTTAAAATAAGTCTTAAAACAAGACATAAAGGAAGGGAAAAGTTTTCCCCCTCTTTTCTACCTCTCTTTGAAGAAAGAAAAGCTGGAACAATCATCAAACCCAGAAGAAAAAATTGAAGATACAAAAAGAACAGGTCTCAGAGAGACAGAAAAGTTTATCTTTCTTTTTTCACAGAAAATAAATGAGAGAGAAAGACTCATTTCCATTTTATACTGATTTTTCTTTTTCCACAAAAAGGAAAAAGAAACGGACAACTTATATGCCCTTCTCCTCTTTTTCCTTTTCTGAAAAAACGAAAAAAAAAAGGAGAAAGAAATCATTCAACGGAGAAGAAAAATCTAAGAGAAAGAGAAAGAAAAAGAAGAGCGAGAAAGAGAAAGAAAAACGGTCATCTTGACATTTTTATCTCCTATGTTTTTCATTTTCTTCTCAGAGAATGTGAGAAGGATAAAGCTTATCCGTTCTTCCATTTTCCCCCTTTTCCAGATGAAAAGAAGAGCAAAAACTATTTTCTCCTTCTACTTGTCGTTTTTTCCTTAACAATGGTCTCCACGCATATTTTCATTAATATAAAAATCGACTTAATCCCTTATAATGTATTTCTCCTGCCTTCTTAGCACGCCTTCGTGGTGTAGCGGTCAGCATACTCGGTGCTTATTCGAGACATCCTTTTTTCGAGTCCCGGCGAGGTCATTGTTCATTTTTCATCTCTCCTGCTTTAAAGAAATACCTAACGTCTCTACAGCAGCGCCCGAATTAAAAAAAATGGGCACCAGGATTTGGCGATTGTGTCTCCTAATCCCCAGTCACTTTTTAAAAGGTATTTCTCTTACTTTCTTAGCGTGCTTTAGTGGTGTAGTGGTCAGCACAGTCGGCGAGTATTTGAGAGGTCCGTGGTTCGAGTCCCGGCGAGGGCACTGCTCATTTATGACGACTTCCACATCAAAATAATATAACAACTGTACACCCTTAAAAAGTATTATGAAAAATATGCAGAAGTGGGGAGAAATAGAATTAATTAATTTTCTAAAGCAACTATTCTGTCATTTATATTTTCAGATAAATCAATTAAATTATAGAAAATATGTTTTGAATATAAACATTGCTTATTTCGAAGTGCCAAATTCAGACGATTTGTATTTTGTCACATAATCACGACAATAGGGAATTTTGATAAAAAATGTCAACTTTTTATGTTTATGCTTGTACAGCACAGAAACGTCACTACGGAAAAAAGAAGTTCTTGTGTTCTCAAAGCAGACTTTAAAGATAAAAATATCTTTAACTGCATTGTTCACTAAGGAGAATGAAAAATACAAGCATTTATCGCATTCTAAAGCTGACAGCGTTTACGAAACAATAAAAAGCTGTTGCTTAAATATCATCTCTACGTGTAATGAACAAGCAACTCCTTGATAATTACTCAGGATTTAGAAAATTTATTCATAATAGATAGCAAAGGATTTACGTTGCTGAAACTGTTCAAGTGGCAGCAGGTACACTCGGGAAAGCTGTCTCATCGCTAGAAAATTCTCTCTTCGAAAAATTAAGGACTTTTACTTCTAATCAAGTGGAGAAATAGCTCACTTAAAACTGCCTTTTCCCTTGATAGTCGTTATGGAGTGTCTGCTGGTTGCAAACCACTGGCAATTAGAAGAACACGTATTAAAACTCTTTCTCCCCAACCATAAAATCCGCAGTATATAGTTCCACTTTTCTCCCTTTTAATTAAATGTAAATACTACCATTCGAGAAGTTTTAATTGGCATCAGCAATTGGAGCTTTCGGACTTCGTTAAGCGCCAGAATTGCGAACGCAAGCAAGTCAGAATGCCACCCAATTGAACAAGAGCTTTGCCTTGTAATTACGAAGTCAAGAGGGAATATTGGTTATCAGATATGATTTATCGGATAGTAAGAGTTTCCAAATTAGCAAATTAGGGATGGCGCAATTTCCAGGAATTACAGAAACTAAAAGGAATAATTTAGGATCCTTGCATGGAAAATGAAGCAGAACAATGAATTAAAATTTGACTATTCTTATTGCTCCAAATTAAAGGGAGCATTAGTAATTATTGAAGAATTTTAAAATTAGAGATTTGACGGGAACATGTCCTGGGAACCTCTAAGCAAGACTGGACAGAGAAACATGGATATGTATATATACATACATACGCTTATCTGAATTCTCTATCAGTAGATAATGAGGTGACTTTTCGAAAAATGATGTTTTATTAAAACTTTCACAAGAGCCCATTAAAATGACAGAAAATTATTATGACACGTAACTAAAAATAGGCATTTTTTTTAAACGGGAAAATGTTTAAAATAATCAAGTATACACTGGAATATTTACATTGAAGAGTGATTAGGAGTTTTGAAGCAGGAAGCATGAAAAATGAGTAATGCCTTCTGCGGGACTCCAACTTGGATCTCTCATATACGTTCCGAGGGGTACACATCAAAACGTTTTGTTCTGGGGATTAGGGGACCCACTCGCCATATCCTGGTGTTGAAGAATCATCATCCAACACATTTTAGTTCGGGCACCACTGTAGAGTCATTAGGATGTTTGAAGAAGGAAACATGAAAATGAGCAGTGCCCTCGCCAGTACTGGAATCTGGATCTCTCAAACACGCGCCGAATGTGCTACCGTTACACCACGAAAGCATGCAGAAAGGAGGAAGAAAATGGTTTATAACATAAACTCTGCAATTCAAAACTTTTTTTCTATTCTCAGTAGTGTTGTTTACATCAGCTTTAACATTTGTTGATACATTCTTAACCTCATATTCGTTTTGTGTATCAGTCATATTATAAATATAAAATATGAAATAAAAGTGAAACAGTTTTTTTTGTTCTTCCATTACAATTTTAGTTCAAACGCTTTATAAATGTGATATCATTTGGAGCTCTTAATTTTGCGAAGATCATATTTTTCTTGTTTATTTTCAATCGCATGTATAGATTTTTTACATTGTAGATTCAATTGTTTCGTTTGTGATAATAGTTCATTCAATTTCTGGTTTTCAGCAATTGTTTTACATGGTTTCTTATAAGGAAAAAAGCACTTCAATATTTGCATTTTTAAAATTAAGATGAACTATACCAGGGAATTAATTGTAGTGAAGTATATTAGGAAATTTTATAAATTAAATATGAAGCACACTTTCTAAAGAACGGAATTCATGACGCCCAACCGGGATAGTTTTAATGACTCAGACTACCCTACCGAATGGCTTCGAATCCCGAAGAAGGCATAGAAGTTTGTAAATGTACAGTATCTGTGCGGCATGAGGGCTCTCTAAATATGCGGTGAGCAGAAAGCCCTCTCCAGACGTTGTTGGTAGGGGAAGAGATGTGAGCATCAAAATTGGGAAAGGAACTGAGCTAAGTCGAGCTGTCAACTGTGTGGTGCCAAGGCTCCTACCAACGACAGGCGCATTCTTGACTTCTTGGCACGACGAATTTCGTGGGCTTGTTCTGATTTCGGATGAGCTAGATTAGTCACAAAAGCAACAACAGGAATTCCCTCGTGAAGCATTTTCCGTGCAAAGCTGCCCGTAGTTACATTACATATAAAGAAAACAAGTAAACGCCCTAAATCCTAGCCACCCCATCGTTGGGATTTAACGCATGTCGAACTAGTATTCAGAAGTCTTATCTGCTGGGACAAACACCTGAACGAAACATCTATACGCCTCAGCATTATTCAGAAACTTCAGTTGACTTGTTTTTATTACCCATTCCTCATACATAATACTCTAATTTTTGGATAGAAGGAATTAGTGTACTGGCAAGTGATAAAAATAATATTAATATTTTGTAAAAGGCCGGTTATTTGCTAATTAGGTATTTTTCGAGAATTCTGTCCTCAGCGATTGGTCATTTAACTTTCTTATCAATGAGAACACAGCTGAGGATGAATTATAGAAACCAATTAATATTACTTTCTCAGGACGAAGGGAAGAACACGAACTACGGGAAGACAGCGCCTGAACTCTTACACAAAAGGCGAACTCACATCACAATGCTGGATTCGCAGACAATCCCATTAATTCTCATACCGTTCGGGCATACATTTGTTATGGCGGTCGCTAGCCTTTTAGGCTTTGGCCGCTACTAAGGCCACAAGCGGTGGTCATTTTAGTATGGAGGCGCTTAACAAGCGGCTACCGTTGCTTCCAATGAAGGTACAGTTTGTAGAGGCATTAGGTTTATTTCGGAGCAGGAGTGATGAAAAATGAGCAACGCCTTCACCACGAATCAAACTACGGGTTGATAGGTAGTTTAGGTAGTTTGGGCGCCAGTATAGATTTATTAGGTATTTTTGAAGCAGGAATATTGAGTCAATATTCCTGCTTCAAAAATTGAACAAGTATTTTTCAAGCAGGAATATTATGTCAACTATAATATAGTATAGTTCGGGCGCCAGTATAGATTTGTTAGGTATTTTTGAAGTTGGAATATTGAAAAATGAGCAACGCGTTCACCGGGAATCGAACCACGGACCTCTCGGTTATGCTTCGAGCGTGCTGACCACTACACCACGAAAGCATGGGAAGAAGGTGTAAGAAATACCTTAGAAGTTTACATTCATGTCTTCTCCGAGATTAGAATCCGGATGATGCGTTAGGGGTACACAAGGGAAACTTCGTTCGGTTTTGAAAGAATGGTTTCTATTTTGTTATTCTAAAAGAAAGAAAATAATTAGATGAAAAGGAAGCTAAAATACTTCTGCGACTACAGCGCATTGTACTATGATATAAAAAATTTAGTTATGCATACTGATTAGATCTTGTGTACGATCCGTGTTATCGAGTAAAATACGAGTTTGAACTTCAGAGGGTCTAACAGGCAGATCTGATTTCTTTTTTCTTTGACATCTTAAACCACTTTTTTATTGAGAGTTTCAATTTTTATTACAGTGAGTTGAATCTACACGAATTACGTATTCTATAAATTCTGTGATAAGTTATCTTTCTTTCTCTATTTTGCATCATCGAGACGATGATCGAAATACATGCTGAAAGCACTTATAAACAAACAACCGAAGATCTGTTGCGTAGAATATGCTTCTGATACTGATTACTACAAAGCTTTTAGCTCTGATGTTTGAAAACTAAACTATTTCCTACGCTCGTTTTTAGTTAATCTTCTTTGAGAGAAGCTGAAAGAATTCTAACACTTTTGTAGTCATTTTTGTGAACAGGAATCTTGAAGTTGACACAACTTACCATGTTTTATAGTAGGAAAATATCTTATTAGTTTTAAAAGCAGGAAGTGTGAAAGCAGCAGGAAACGTTTTGTTCTCTCTGGGATTCGAATCACACACGTTTCACTTGCTAGCATTCGCTAGCTGTACCCTTATATCACAAATCAAGTGCTGTGTAATGCGATAATTCCTTATATAATCCTCTCTTGAAGACCGATTGGGGACAGGAACGAGCTCTAGTAGGTTGTTTTTAGTTGATGACGAATTATTGTTCCTTATATTTTAGTTTGTGCGCTATAGAGAAGTACCATATTTTCGAAAGAAGCTAAAACCAAATACGAAAGGAAAATTGTAAAGCATGGAAAATACGGAATGGAATGTAAATATGTAATTCGAAATACAATCTTCCTCTTACACGGCCTCTCGGATCGCCTCCGGGGTGTTCTTCTTCGAAATTCGGGCAGAACTGCGCAGTTAGTGAGTTAGGCCTATACCTGTACAACCTATGGCGAATATCTGGTGTCCCGACCACTTAGACCTATATTTGATGCATGGGTTAACCACATTGCCTTACACCATCCTCAATAATCATAGCAGAGCCTTCACAACTACTAGCTGGATGTGATGAGTATGCACCCATTAATGCATTTCGTCATACGAATTTTATAGGAGGAGAAAAAGGTGGAATAATTTCGATTTGCCACATTCCTTTCAATTTACAGGCGAATCAGGATTTAAGCAAGCAAATGAATGTGGCGATGAATTTTACTCTACCTTCTTTGAATCTGGCCTACACACTTGCCGAGTTGCTAGATTTCTGTCAGCAGAGTTCGTGAAAAATCAACTACGTTCTTGCTAGAAATCGAAACCAACATCTTTCAGTTCTCAATGTACTGACTCTTGCACTAAAGAGATGACCGAAGGGAAGGTCTTCAATTTCTTACTTGTTTAGTGTTGTTGATTATAGCAAATGTAAGCAGGAAAGGAAGGAATGCTTAAAGGAAGGAATGCCTTCATGGAGAACTTTCTAAAGTTTGGGTTATTATATTATGACAAAGCACTCTAGGGCCAACTGCCTAAGAAGAGGGATGCCTCGTGAAGGAATTGTGGGATCTGACTCTCGTTGCTATCATAAACCTTGGTAGATATCACTAAGAAAGCCGGCGACTTCTCTCATAGGTGTAAAAGAATAGTAGCACAGGAGTAAGGTAAAAGAAATCCTTTATTATTCGTCAGCTTTTAACACAGATGAACGTATTCGTGCTCACAATTTAGATTGATGACTTACCTTTAATTCTTCCTAATTTTCACTTAAGAAGAGTATATTAAATTCTTAAATTCTATAAATAATCTTAAATTCTTCTGCAGTTTCACTTAATTCTTTAATTCTTAAGTAATAAACTTCAAAATTCTTCTGTTTAAATACTCTTTTCACCAGACTTTAAATTTGCATATTGGCGAGGAAATGCGAGGGGAAAATGAGAGATTCAGGAAAGGAACCAAACTTCAAATAATTTGTTATGTAAAATAAGGGACATCCTACAGACCTTCTAAGAAAAACTGGCTCGTATCCATGTTCCACATGGCGAAAACCACCGCAACGTCTATATAGCCAGCTTGTTCGACTGCAGGTCGAGCCCAGGTCGAATGACGAATGTTCAACGACTTTACCGCTCGGCCACAGGTGTTTGGATTTTCTAAGGAAGCTTACATTTACACACGGGACAAAACAAAAAAACACCCATACTACCAATTTATTTGACAGGGCGTGAAACCGTGTTGACGTATTAGTGTACAACGGCCTTAAACACTCGGCTACTAGTGGGTTACTGAACATCTTGCAGCATATAACTATGAATGTTTTAGTCTTATTTCACAAAATTTACATTTTGCTGCTACACTGGCATTTTTTAATTTTTTGTTTGCAAGCTGTACAGAAACGACATTTAGGTTAAGAAAATACATTTTATCTGATTTCCCATGCTTAAGCCTACCTTTTTTATGATGTTTCATAGTTGCTTTAATTGCAAATTTAGACTCTAATACTCATGTACATGACTATAAAATACACTCGTGTGCAAAATTAAGAAAATTTGTACATTATGTTGAATTTATGAAAAACAAATAGACGTATTTTAATGATTAGTACGAATATGTATTTATAATAGAGAAAGAGATATGCCATTCGAAAGTCATATTATGTACGCATATTATTAGTAAAGCTCATAGAGCATGGATGTCCAAAATCCACGTTGTGGTATCGAACTAAAATGAGTGCATTGTAGGATATAGTTCCTTCTCATAGCCAGACAAATTGCGCAGCATGACGGCATACTGGGCTGGAGGCAGTTGAAGAGTTCCTGTGGCAGTCTATCCTGCTCAACTCCGGGAAGGTTCTTGGAGACTAATATCATTACTGCCCAGGTACTCGTCAACCAGCTGAGCCCTGTGTGGACGATCGTTATATCCCTGTTGTGTAGCAAATGCCCTTAATTATTTAAGTTAGGACTTATTAAAAATTGATTTTATTAGTATTATGAATTTATGCCGTACAACGTGTATTTTATTTAATATCTATACTATTTGTTTAATTTTAATTGGGGTTTTTGGTAGTTAAGATTAATAAGATAAGAATCGTTAAAGTTTTACAAAATATGAAATCGATAAAAAAACAAATTCGGGTGGAAACGTTCAATTGTTAAAAAATTAACTTACTAACTATTACTACTTACGTTTTTTTATTTTATTTAAAGGTTGTTATTTCAAATGAAATATCAAAACTCAGCCTACCTTTTCTTTCCCGGGTGACTGTATCTCCTTCAATATTAAAACAGCATTCAAATAAAAAACAGCGTAAGAATAAACGAGTCACACGTACACT
Source organism: Stegodyphus mimosarum (assembly GCA_000611955.2). NCBI lineage: Eukaryota > Metazoa > Arthropoda > Arachnida > Araneae > Eresidae > Stegodyphus > Stegodyphus mimosarum. The sequence continues at coordinate 473,120 of KK122154.1, forward strand.
AACACTAGAATATATTTTAAAAGAACATTAAAAATTACAATTCAAATTTTTCTCTCAAGAATACGTCGTTAGCATGTTCATTCTCGCCGGTTGTTCGAAGTGCGTTGTAGTTAGAGAAGAGCTGAGTTGCAGAGTGCTTCTCACAAATGATAACTATGCGCGAAATCTTAAAGGCTCCGTTTTTGAACACTCCTCCTTTTGAGTTTCGGGAACATTGATCCTGAACTCAACCCCTTTTTGTCCATATCTTGAGGGAGGTTTTTGTTGTAAGAAGATGGTAATCGGGATTCCTTTGGTTCACAGAAGGTTCTCGTTTTAACATAACGTTCTCCACATTGGCGACATGGTTCTGACCATCCGGTTCCAAAGGACACAATCTTTTGATGGGTCTATTCATAAGTCCTACTTTAGTTTTAACTTTGGATGTTCTAGCTACTCCCTTTGCTGGTGAAAATCGACAATATTCTTCCTAAAGGCCAATACAATCTTTTGAGGTTATCATTCCATATTAATACAATATCTCCAACGTTAGGAACAAAAATCTGTTTCGAGCTGCTCTCCTTTGGTGCAATTGTCCCAAGTATTCATTTCGAAACCTCACTCGAAGATCGGACTTCAGTTTTCTTCTGTAAACCAATCTTTCAATAGTAATAGACCTGCTACATCCACAGCAGTAATTTCGAAAATGCATGCATTTTTTACAAGATTTTCAGGAAGCATTCCTATTGAAATATCAAGCGGTTTGACTCTAAATCTTTGACAAACAATTCAAGTTTTGATTACTGCTTTTATAGTTCGTCTACTTTTCAGTATCCAGTAAGTCTTTGCTAGTAGTTTTTATTTGATCAAAATCAGTTGTATTACTTAGACGATTCTCTGTTAATGGGTTTAAGTCCTCTGGATCTTCACTGATATAGGTTAGATGTCTAGCATTTAGTTGGCTTTCATAGTCAAAGAGAACGGTTTAATTTTCTTGATAGTTTAGAGATGCTCGTCCTAAAACGTTTTTTCAGAATTCGTTTTAGAATGCCAATCAACCTCTCCCAAAAACCATGGGGCTGCTGGAGGAATGAATTTCCAGGTAATAGGATAAATAGATTTTTTTAATCTTTTTAGATCGGCATTTTTTCAGTAAAATTTCAGCTTCAGTAAAGTTAGCTGCGTTGTCTGAGCGACCGCGACGAGCTATGAATCTTCTAAGTGCCAATAAGAAATTGTCTGTTGATAGAGGAGTCAGAAGTTCTAAATGTACTGCTGTATAAATTGCACAGATTAAAATTAGTATCCATACCTTCTTTCTTTCTTTCAGTAGCAATGGACAGGCTACATCCACACCAATAATTTCAAAAATGTGTGATTCTAATTATTCTCTTATACGAGGATATGTGGTTATAATAATTATCATTACTCTGATTCATGTGAGACACTATAGTTTTCTTCTTTTCTGCATTTACCACATCTTCGTTAGGTGACAGATCATAATCCGGCCATTTATTTTTAGAATCTCTAAGCCAAGGAGGTTCTTCGTGCCATTTTTGCTTTAGTGAGAGTTTTACTGAGCAACCTCTTGATGATATGTCGGCAGGATTTTGAGATCCAGGAACAAACTTCCATTCACTGGATTCAGATAGAGTTCTAATTTCATTTACAAGGTTAAATATAAATGTTTGCTACGGACCTTCTCTTTTGATCCAATACAGCATGTCCATGGAATCGGACCAATACACTGAATATTTTCCAACTTCAAATCTTTCTTCACTGCATTGGTTAATCTAGCCCCAATAAGACATGCTAGCAATTCCATCCTCGGAATCGATAATCCCTTCAAAGGAGCAATTCTTGATCTAGCTTATATTAGTTAACAAGTTACTTTTCCCTCCTTTTCAGCTCTAAGGAAAATACAAGTCGCATATGCAAACTTAGATGCGTCACAAAATGTATGCAGTGTTATGTCGGATTCACTAAGTTCTAAATCAGATAGTCTGCGAGGTATCTTGAGGTTTTTAATTTCTGGTAACTGTGTAGCATTCATTATTTTAATTAACCAAGTTATTTTTAGTTTGAACTTTCCTATCAATATCTCGAAGTTTCAGTTGCTGCCCGAATTTAGCGCGAGCGAGATATTTATGCAAATCGCATATATCTGATAGCAGTTTAAAAGGCAGGAGTTAACAGGAGAAAAAACAGAGTCTTGGATTTATCGCCGTAAGGCTGTGCGCGCAAAGATTTCCTCTGTCTACTGAAAGTTCGTCTTCATAGGCAATTGCAATTACTAGTGCTTGCTAGTGAAATTCGCATTATTGCATTTCACTAAGAGTTAGGCTTCCCTCGCCGTCCTACTTAACGTTAAACTTAGGTATTTGGTTTGTTAACACACTTTATTTCATATTATTTTAGTTCAGCCCAAGTAGTGGCTTACTATCAAGTTAGAGAGTTGTAATTATTTGAATTAAAGGGTCCTTTTAACCCTCCTTCTGACTTTGTAGTTCTTCAACACTAAAGGACATAGCCTAGATTTGCTCACTGCCCTCCACATAGGGTTTCACAGCGTACGCTCAGTAAGAAGATTAAGAGATTGAAGGAGAAACCTTATATTGGCGCCCGAACAGAAGAAATGATGGAAGGAAGTTGGAATATTCCAAGTACATCCCAAAATACAGCTGCAATGCCTGATGGATTTGGATTCATAGTAGAAACCATCAGAGCAGCCATGAATCCGGCAGTAGTTTTTGATGCCAGAGGACCTCACCAAGCCTATATAACTTCTTACAGTTATCAATCACAGATCTTACAGGAGTACGTTTATCAAGTCCTTTCCTTTTCCTACGAACTCTAACACCATCGACTCTTAGACAACGTACAGTAATAGAAATCTCTTATCAGACATAGTCCGGTGGAATATTTCCTTTCCTGTGCCATCAGTGGCCCAAATATCTTTTACATTAACGTGGGAAGGTTTATGTAATCCACAAAGGTAAAGAAGACCGATTAAGGCTTTTATTTCGATTAAATTAGTTTTTTTCAGTCACGGTATCTTTGAAAATCCTCCTCAATCTTGTCCATATAAATGTACGTGCAATCAACAGTGCGTTCTAATATGGTATTATCGAACATTAATAACCAAGAGTCTGTAGGGGACGATACAGTTCTCGCATCATCAATTTCCAGGCAATTTTGTGATAATATTATGCGAAAGTGTTCTTATATTTTGTTTTAGCTTCTTTTTATTCCATTTTGTAATCCTATCTTTCCCAGTATAAAATTCGCCCAAACTGGATGTATCTATTTCATCATCTGAATCAAATTCTTCTTCCGATGAAGTTTCATAATGGGGGGGGGGAATTGCTTATTCAGGCCCGGAGACTGAGTTCCTAGCTAAACACGTCTTTCAGAAATATGACCTGCTACACATTGGAAAGAGGGTGACCTTGGAAGCAGGTACTGGTAAACTCAACCATTTTCACGAAAGGGAAGACATTTCGCAGCTCAATGAATATTTGCCCGGGCCTGTGAGACCCAACGCGCGTTCTCGCGGGTTAATTCTCAAAATTACATCAGCGTCTTTAAATGTTGACAATAATTTTAGACGTTGAGTTTTCTCACTATGGGAAGAGTCTTCTTGAACTTTTTTCAAAATTGTAAGTTCAGCTTCTTTAAGCTCTTCAGTAGATCGTTAGTTCACCTGAAATTTTGTTAGGTGTCTTAGAATTCCTATAAAACCTATATATCCAACTAGTGATTCTAATTATTCTCTTATACGAGGATATGTAGTTATAATAATTACTCTGATTCATGTGAGACACTGTAGTTTTCTTCTTTTCTGCATTTACCACATCTTCGTCAGGCGAGAGATCAAAATACGGCCATTTATCTTTAGAATCTCTAAGCCAAGGAGGTCCTTCGTTCTATTTTTGCTTTAGTAAGGCTTTTACTGAGTGACTTCTTGATGGTATGTCCGCAGGAGTTTGAGATCCATGTACAAACTTCCATTCATTGGATTCTGATATAGTTCTAATTTCATTTACATCGTTAGATATAAACGTTTGCCACGGACCTTCCCTTTGGATCCAATATAGTACGTCCATGGAATCGGACCAATAGACTGACTGAATATTTTCTAACTTAAAATGTTTCTTAACTGCATTGGTTAATCTAGCCCCAATAAGACATGCTAGCAATTCCATCCTCGGAATCAATAATCCCTTCAAAGGAGCAATTCTTGATTTAACTTGTATTAACTAACAAGTTACTTTTCCCTCCTTTTCAGCTCTAAGAAAAATCGCATATGGAAGTCGCATATGGAAACTTAGACGCGTCACAAAATGTGTGCTGTGTTATGTCAGATTCCCTAAGTACTAAATCAGATAGTTTGCGAGGTATCTTGAGGTTTTTAATTTCTGGTAACTGATATTCCCATTTTTCAAATCTTTTAATTAAATCTTCCGGTAATTTAGAATCCCACGAGATTCCCAACTTCCAGATTTCCTGAAGAAGTAGTTTAGGAATTAACGTTATCAGGCAAGTGAAACCTATGGGATCAAATAATTGATATGCTTTAGACAAAATGTTTCGTTTAGTAACCGGTTCATTGTTCTTCTCGGTTTCTATCAGTTGGCATGGCAGGGTGTCATTCTTTATATCCCATGTGAGAGCTAAAACCGATACATCGTTTTCATATACATGAGCTGAGCTATCTCTAAAGAAATCTTGTATCTCAAGAAGATAATTACTTCTCCATCCACGTAAGTCAAATTTAGCTGCTTTGAGAATTTTTTGAGGCTCTCTTTTGAAATACTCTAAGCCAGCGACAAAGTCAATACTTTTAACACAATTATCCACTTAAAATGAATCTTTTAGTTTCATTTCAATTTCTTTTAAAGGCTCTTCTACCTGATCTAGCACATGATTTAAAACAGCGGCAAGTAAAAAGGGGCTGCTTGAAATACCGAATACGACTCTGCAGTGTTTGTATGTGATTAACTGTTGGGGATCTCCATCTTTCCACCACGTAAACCGTAAAACATCTCTATCGTTTTCGTTTAGGCTTATCTGCAAGAAGACTTGCTTGATGTCTGCAACAACTCCGATATTTTCTCACCTAAACCGATTTTAAATTATCGGAATCACATCAATTAGATTAAGACCCTTTTCTATGTAGTCATTCAATGATACGAAGCTGCTAGTTCTAGCAGAACCATCAAACACAGAACGAACGATGGTAGAGTTCTCCTTAAATATCGCTCTATGCGGCAAATAATGTATATCCAACTTTTCCTTCAACTTATCCTGATCAACTTGTTGAATCATACCTTCTTTTTCCCATTGATTGAAAACCTCTTCATACTCATTTAGCCGATTCTTTGATTTAAGAGATTTCACTGTGCTTTTAAGTCTTTTTTGGGCTAACTCTTTATTATCGGGTAAAGAAGGAGGTTCTGGTAAACAAGGTAAATGAACCTTGTATCTGCCAATACTGTTTCTGCTAAGTGTTTCTCTGAAATGTTTCAAAGCCAGTTCTCGGGTCTCTGTTTTAATGCGTTTTTCGCCACCATCTTTAATACCAAAAATATCTAAACCCCAGAGATCTTCAATTTTTGCGTTATTCACGTGAAGTGACAATACTAGCATTGAACTGTTTGTCGAAGCATCTTTTTTCTTATATTTAAGCATTACTGTCCACCCCAAGAGAGAATGAACGGCAACTAAGCCTCCTGAAAGATGCTTTATGTTGCCCAGAGGGCGATAATATTAGGTGGCAACAATTTAAAAAGTGAAACAACGCTTTTAGTGAATCAACGCAAAATGTCAAAAGCAAATTAATAGTTCTTCCCGGCACATTTCCCGTTTGGACTAAAAAAACTAGAGATTTTTCTTTGAATAGAACAAGAAAAAGTGAAATTCATAGAGATGTTGAGAAATTTCAATTTAAGATGGGGATATTATTTTCGAGTAATGTATTAGGTTACTAGAATTCTTGCATAAATGTACTAATTCAAATTATCCGTGCAACAGATGTAAAGAAGTATGGTTATCAAACTTAAATCATTCAGTTACATCATTCAGTTACATAATTTGTTCGAAGGGAGCTAGTCACCAGTTATGTCCTTTTCCCTCTCTATTATAGTTACCTGTCCCACCTTTCGTTAAGTTCTGAGATACACCATAAGCGGAGCGCATTATGTCTTCTCTACAGTTTCCAAGTCCACTTAATACTGTTATTGTTACTGCAAAGCTTACGAAGATTATCTGCCTAAGAGAAGGAAAGCCTTCACGGAAGACATTCTAAGGAAAATTGGCTCCTATTCACGTTACACATGGAGAAAACGATGAAGACCACCATGCAGCAAGCTTGTTCGTATGGGTCCAAACCCAGAACAAATCCAGCATTCAACGGTCTTAATCATTTTGCCACTGGTGAGCCTGCTGTCAAGGTAGAGTTCTATTCTTAAACCAGAATCACGAGATTAGAAAACTACAGAAATAGAATTATTTCTCTTTGATCCTTATTTAGTCGATCAGCCCATGATGATTGCTCTGATATTATTTTAAATTATTACGACCATTGTGTTATTTAAAAAATAAAATTATTGATTGTTAAAAAACGCGATCTCAGTTTCAAATTATAATTAAATTTCAAAAATAAAACTATTGTTTGTTACAGTTGTAGACTCATTAGGTTATTTTGAAGCAAGAGTTGTGAAAAATGTATATTGCCGTCACCGAAACTCGAAATTGGACCTCTCGAATACAAGCGGAGTTGCTACCGATAAACCACGAAGGCATCTTGGAAGGAGGGATTCGAGCTGCATTTAAGGGACAAAAGAGCCTCATGTCGTTCTCCACCCAGACTTAAGCCATGCCTAGTAGATAGTATGAATATCTTGAAATCAATTAAAAAAGTTTAGAATAAATATAACTAAAGGCTGTTAGTTACGATTTATACGACTCCTTCTTCAAATGTAAATAACTTTGAAACAAATTGCATGCATTAAACTAAAACCACATTTCTTAAGAAAAAAATGTACATTTATCGGTAGTTGGAATACTTTCTTTCAATTTTTATTTCTTTTCCCTTGGCAGTAGTAGCCTAGTGAGTAAAACTACTATATTGAGCTCTGAGACGTCAGTGGTGTCCAGAGAAAAGAAATTTCTAGCGCCCTTTAACACGAAACACTGACACATTTTATTTTAGATTTTTAATTAAAAAGAAAACTTTTATTACACAAATGTATTATGCTATACCAACGCCGATTAAGAATAGTATTTCATTATTCTTCATAGAGAGAAAAACGCATGAAAATATTAATTTACATTTGGTGTTTTCCCTCAGGAAATCAAATCATAATATTACTTTACATATGGGGTTTTTCTCCAGGAAAACACCATATGTAAATTTGTGTTATGATGAGTCTGCCTCTAATGAAGCAGGATTCTTAATCGGTGCTGGTAATCTGAAATAAAAATTAACTATTATACACTCTCTTGAAATGACGTTTCTTACTATCAGGCGCCTTTCTGCTGTGCACAATCTTGACACCGGCACGGAGTGGCCCTGACGCATACAATGGGTAAACGTTACCTAAAATTCAATAACAGGTTTGAGGTTAATCGAATTAAAGTATTTATTATTCAGTAGTTCTAACAACACCGCAAGCGAAATCTGGAGAGAGTGGCAGTACTTGCTTCAGGTAAGAAATGGGAGAGGAAAGTGTATTTCATTAACCCCGCGTCCTCTTGTGGCATAAATACAGGGTGGTTTGAAAAATGAAATGCTGAAAACGAACGACACATGTATCCGAAATCAATGGCCTTATTGCATTGGGATTTACATACCTGGAAAGAAGAATTTAAGCTTTGTTTGTAAATTGAATTAAAAAAGTTTAGTCTGAAGCGGAACTGACCCTTTTATATTTTCTTCTGTGGAATTCGCTGGACATTTTCTTTTCTTCATATGCTTTATATATTTTTTTCTGTCAGAGGTTAAAGCGTATGGCCGATGTTACGGATCTGCGTATGCGAATTATGGAACCAATCCGCTATATTGGTTAGTGAAGCTAACTGCCGTACCGCTGGGCTCGGGCTCGATTCCCGGGGAAGGCATAGATGTTTCTAAGCGTATAATGTTGAAACGATCTCAAGAACAACTAAACTCTCTCAAAGTTGGACTTTTGAACCTAGAGCAACGAAACTCTTTTGGGCTAGTGGTAAAGAATTCGATACGTAGTAAACTGACTTAAGTTCGAGTCCTGCTCATACGATGCTGCACTTCTCACTGGTGTTAATAGATGGCGACACGAGCAAGCAACTACCGATACTTCACGAACCACGTGATCGCTACACATCTCTTTGCAGCAAGGGGGCACCATAAAATACACGGCGAAACGTTTCTCGAGATGTTTGTAGTAGGAAAAGAGAAGGGAGACATTCGGACCTCCTTTGGTGTGTTTTCCCTCAAATTTGGGGAGGATATGCACAATTAGGACAGCTGGATTACACCTGTATGACATGTGGTGAAATCCTGGTGTCCCGCCTACTTCTTCTTGTACCTGCCCGAATTACAGATGTTACTGGACGATATAACCACTTACTCCAGTGATGCTTTTGACGTTTGAAATGAAGTAGAGTATCGTATAGACACAGCTCGAGCTACAAGTGGCGTTCGCATAGAGCAGTACTAAAACTTCTTGAGTAATTCTTTCCAATTTTGTAAATCGCAGTGCAATAAACCCATTTACATATAAGCTGTTCTCTTTCAACTTTTCTTTCTAGGGCACTTCGTATTTAGCATGTATAGCTGGTAAATGGAAGATTCGAATTAAAGATCCTGTTAAATTCTTAAAAAAGTTTTCATGTTTTCTAATTCGAAAAACCTAATAAACTTTGTAATCTTACAAATTTACTTTAATTTTTTAAAAAAAGGGATTTAAAACAGATGCTATTTGTAGCTGCGCTGCACTTTTTTGCCAAAAAGCTCCGTTTTGCCCCGAAAATAAAAATTGCTTTCTTTATTTTTATAGTGGGGTACACAAAAATAATTTTCTTCACATGCACTCTATTATTTAAGAGTAATAACTAGATTCAAGGAAAAAAGAAGAAATTGATTTGTATAGTTATTTCTATTCATTGTATAAAGCAGCAACTTTCAGAAGGAAAACGCAATGTATTTTCTCCGTTTTATCCTGTTTGCGAAAGAAATTCTATTTCTTGAGAAAAGTGGACTAGTATATTGATGCGTAAGGAATTCAGCCGAGTCTTCCCTTTAAGACGTCCACCTTTCTACATTAGGCCACATACAAAAGTCGTATTCAGATGACATTTTGTCTCATTAAAGGCTTTGCGAGTAACAAGTAAAAGGAAAAGTGCCAGACAGAATGACAAGAGGAAACATTTCTTGGAAGAAATTGAAGCAGCCTTCAGAAATGAATAGGAATGTTTTCTTTTACCTTGCGTCTTCTTTGAATCTGCCACTAAACAAAAGTTCTTCTTCTTCCCTGTTTCGCAATGAAATTTGATGTTTTTTTGCTTAACGTACTGAAAAGTCCCTATTGAAAAAATCTGATGTGTTTAGCACATTTTTCTCTCGTCAATTCCATGTTTTAAATAGGGACAGCCTTTAAATAAAGTATCACTTCCCGTTGATCTCTCTCTTTTTTTTTTTTTTTTTTTACCCATTACGTGCTCCGCCCTTCGGTACTACACGGAAAGGGAGGGATGCCCCATGGAGGTTTTTTAAGGTCAACTTGTTCGTATCCACGTTACACATGCGGAAAACTGCGAAAAAGCCCATGCAGACAACCAGTTTGCAGAGCCTCGAACCCTGGACCGACCTACCAATGTTCAGCGGCTTTTACAGTTCGGCCGTTGGTGGACTCCCATTGATCCTTTGTAAACAAAATCTAATTTGCTGTTCCAATAAATACAAAGGTCTGTAATACAAATTTTTGGATTAAATTTTAGTAAGCACCTGCGGAAAACCTGTTTTTCTAAATTTATACCGACATGATTAACTGTTTGCTCGTTTATTTTTTTTAATTAAAATTTATATTTTATTGATACTTGAATAACACATAATCTAATTTGTTTGTAATTAAAAAAAATTAAGTGTTTATAATATAGTATTTAAAAGAAGCACTTCATAATTTAATTTTCTTCTGTGTAATTTCAAAAGTATCAGTAAATCTATATTCATTTTGTTCTGCACATATATTCCGCGATATTTAGTATCAGTAAAATATGCGCGTTCAACTGGAATCATATATTATGGTTTATATATGAAACAATATGTTATGTCAATTACTGAAAACCTGTTGTGAGCTCCAGGCAAATTACATTTCCAGTTGTCAATTAAAAACTGTTGTTCGCTTTAAGTACTACTTCCTGCTGTATAATTTTATTCAAAATATAATCAATATTTTGTATGAATACAGAAAGCTTAAATGCGGAAAAATAGAAATTTTTGAAAGTTTGATATATGAGATACTATGGGTGAAAAAATCGTCACACACATACACACAGACAGACATTGTAAAAACAGTAGAAACCTGTCTTTTGGATACTATTTCGTTCATATTCATAAAATTCACGACTGAATTTTCGAACCGAAAATATTACCTCTCTTACGTATGTACTATATAGGCTGGTGGGAGATAAAAAGGTGATAGCATTCTTGATTGATATTACCTAACCATTAGTATTATAACACCTAATCATTTATGAGTAACTTCACTAAATATATTAGCTTCTAAATACCAAGAATTTTGATTTAGTTTAGAAATTTAGGAATTTGCAAGATGTTAGGTAATATGTAAAAAAATAATTTGAAATGGCCTTTTAAATAGTACCTAAATAGAATTTTACAACACAGAGTTTTTTTGCGGGAACTTTGGGTTTCTTATTTATTTAATTTAATCAATCTATTTCTCTGAATTGTGTGTTTTTTATACTATTCCGTGTTTCACATTTAGTACAGTACTACGATGATTGCAAATATAATATTTTATGTAACATTTGTATAACGCAAAATATGTATCTTTCATACGAAATTAATCAACAGCAAGAAATTAATAGCAGACAAATATAAATATACGTTTGCTATGTGTAACATCCAAATATGTGATTTTGTATCTGACACCTTTGCAATATACAAAATATGTTTCTTTAATGTGAAATTAGTAAGTAGCAAGAAATTTTAGTAGCACAGAGTAAGTGGAATGTCGTATGTATCTTTTTCGCTGCTCTAGTTTTTATCTTGTTCATTAATTAAAAAAATTGTTCAATATAACTTGTAATATGCAATTTGAATAAGATTTTGTAAAATATAAATAGATATTAATAATGTGCCAAATGTTATTTCGGATCTGAAGTAACTCTGTAATACGCAAAATAAGATATAATAAAATATAATAATTTATTAGAATAATATGCATTATATAATGTAATAATACGCTAAATAAAATAAGCAAAAGAAAAAAATTGATGCTCATGACAGCTATTTTCAACAGTTACGAGAAATGCTAGTTCTGCTGGAAATAAGGGCATATCGGAGTCCATCCCATGCTATCTTAGGACTTTGATTCCTGTATACGTGAATTCTGTCTTTGAGCAATGAGTCCGCCTATTCATGTCTATCCATGTTAACCTTTTGTGAGATTTGGGTCCGAGAATATACAGCTATGCCATGCGCTCGGTGTTTTCCCCTGTTAGTTTATTGAACACTTCATGCATTCTTTGGAGGAGGCAGTGTCATCCTTGAACAGAAAGTCTGGGCCGTCTGTATCTTGGAAAACATGGATTTGACTCATGTTCCTCAGTGATGTCATTGCCACCCAGGTTCCTCTTTGTGTTACCTTCATGAAAGTTCTACCATTGCTCATAACACTCATCAACGCAATCATTTCTCGGCGTAGTGATCAGGTTCTAGACATTTTGATGATGGTAACGAGTTCCTTTTTCTCTACTTACACTAGCTGTTATTCAAAATCACTGTTGGTTCGTCTAGGAACATGATTCTGATTATTGTTGACCTAAATGAATATGCGCCATGAAGCAAAGTAATCTTTTCAGCCTTTCGTTGCGGAATGCATGCAACAGATTTCTAGACATACAAGCCAACATCATGTAATCGCTGAAGAATGTTCTTGCAGGTACGCAAGTGCCAGCACCGTTGCAAAGTCTGTGGCTTTCTAGCTAGAAGTAGAATTTCTGTTCTTTTTTCCACTAGGATTATTTGGTCTACGCTCCTGCGGTACAAAAGCCCTCCTTCTACCTCCTGATGCCCCCTCCATCACAAGAAACCACAGAATGAGCAGCTGTTCCGTCTGAAAGACTTTCAGCTTTTTCTGCTCATTTAGCGGCTTTTACATTATTAACATTAATAGCTGAAACTTAGAAATAAAAATTAGAATTATACTGCTCTCAGATTGTCGCTGTTTATAATACGATAGTTCACTAGTATCTGAAGCTTCTGGCGAACAGATTTTTTCTGAGTGCTGAAACCATTCACGAGCATTGTTTGTTGTAGGTAAATGTTCTTTTTCGAGTAACTTCTTATCGTAAAAAGTTTCATTGTGACATAAGATCTTTTTCTAAACGAGATTTTAAGAAATTGGATTAGGCAAGGAAATAATAGATGTTAAAGTACTGTTTGCCGCCTTTCGTGCTAGCTGATCACCGATCGCATTGCAGTGCCCACATGCGCACGTTGCCAATATAATTTTGATTTTGTACCTACTGGAAAGTGCGTTAACATATACTGAAAATCTCTCACGAATGGAGAGCGGCTTTGTCCTACTATAGCTCAGCGACTCGAAGTACTATCGGATATTATTATACTAGTTGTAGAGAACATTTTTGTAAATTTAATTGCCTCTCGAATTGCCGATAGTTATGCCTGGAAGACGGAATTAATTTGTTTAGTTTTGCTTTCCAGGTTTTAATTTGCATTCCATTGTAAAAAGTTCAACAGGCACAACCTACACCCAACACTGTTTCGGATCCATCTGTGAATATTTGTAATTGAAATAAATGAATCGGTAAGCAAGCAAATTTCCTGTAAGTTTTCTGGGAACAAATATGCTGGATAAAAATGTCGATTTTGTCTGAGTTCCTCGTAATCTGAGGGACTGAGTGATGATAGATAATAAAACTGAAGGAACTTGGTTGTCGCAGTCGTGTTACTTTGGTTTTAACCGCTTCTTTCAGTAGAGTGAGGGTTATTGGAGTGCGTTCCCGGACAGCAGTTCACCTTTGGTAACTTTTTTGAACTACAAGATAACACTCTTTGAAATGCCTACTACTGCCGAATCCTGAATGTATTTTACCCTACTTCGAGATGTCCAACTACTCGATGACGATCGTACCCCCTTAAGTGATGTTATACAGACATTTTGTAGTCAAGATCTGCCGTTAAAAACAATAAAACTAATAGTATTAGCTTCAAAAATAGAGAACGTGATTTTTCTCTCATACGTTATTACTACTTAGAATTAGGAATAAAGAACTAACGGGAATGCATTGCCTTTTGTACTGATAAGAAGTCCTACCTTACAACATCCTTTGTACTTCTTTGTTCTACGAAAGCGTGGCTGATGGGAAAAAAATTGCATAAATTATTTATTCCTTTACAACTGTCAAGCAATGTAGAAGAAGAACACATTAGCAAATTATATGTATCGCAAGCAGATCATTTTCAAGTTGTAAGACTTTATTTCATTCTTGAATATGTTTGAAACTAGCAGAAATATTTATTAACCAGCTAAAAGTGTATATATATATCGCAAGTAAGTTATTTTTAAGTTGCAAGACTTTATTTAATATTTGAAATTACATTTTAGATGTTCAATTTATTCTATCCTCTCCGTTTCTTATCTTTCCTGCGTTACTTATTCCGTAAGTATTCAAATTAAGTCATTGTGAAATGATACACACAAGAGTTAGATTTATAATAACAACTAGAGCTGCTGGAAACGTGCATCCCTGTTTTCTTTTTGTTGAGGGTTTCTGTGTCAAATTTTTATGGTTTTGAAGCTAGGAGATTTGAAGTTTGGTACGCTTTAGTGTTTGTTAAGCTCTAAATATTACCGTCAAGTTGCGAGAAGCAGACACCTTTTAAATTCTGATTAATTTGTTTCTGTATAACTACTAAAATTATCATTGAACAATTTAAATACTATTATTATCAATGTGTTCATTTAACAGGCTTCTCATTTGCTGGCAGTAATAACTCACTCGATATATTAATGAAATGGCAGCATTATTAAAGTGTAACAGTTTAATCCATATCTTAATGTTCACAATTATAATAATGCCACTACATCCACGAGCCATACACTCCAAAGCTTGCCGCGGATATGCAAAACTGCGGAAGATTGTGAAGGCTGTATTAAACGTGATATTCGCATGGCATATGAGTATGCCCTGTTTAAATAAATTGATCATGTTTTAAGGATCTTAAGTTTGACTAATGTTTATTTTATTTTAAAACTTTACTATCATCTCTTATTTTCCACTTCCGGCCAGAATTATCTCTTGTATATGTTTATGCAAATTGTACTTGTTAACACGTAAGTATTTAAGTTGTGGTTTTTGTTAAGAGCAGAGTAGAAGGGGAGAGAGTAAGCCGTCTAGCCACGAGACTTCACGCGAGCTTGCCATCAGTTACTGTCCGCCTCGAAGGCCAGAGGTTTTAGTCCGATTGATAGCTAAAGACGTATGGTAGTTTTCAGCAGTTTGCGTACTGCAAACGTAGTAATTTAAAAGGCTAGTATTAGTTTAGTCATCTGTGTAAAATATTAAAAGTTAGCTCTTATTTAAATTTTAGTTAGCTAGTAGTCTTATATTTTTACATTCAGACCACAAGTACTTGGTCTTTGTATCCCGAAGTGCTTGAGAGACTGTGAAATCGTGGAAAACTAAAGGGTAATTTTAACCCTTCTCATCTTGTCGTCTTTGCTATACTCCATAGGACATAGTTTGCAGTCAAACTCAGTGTCCAGTCAGGACAGGTCATGTTCGCCAAGCAGATGAAAAGAAATACAAGTCCTGATAATGTTACGATACTACTAACATTAAATGAAAATATAATATAGTGTATTATGCATATTTTATATACTAATTGAAAAGTATACTGAACATATATTTGCAAAATATACTGTTTTTTTGCTTCTTAAAAAGCATAAAACATGACATGTTCTGACATTTCAGGTTAATTCTTAAAAATTGGCATGGTAAACAAGGAATTCAATACATGTACTATTTTAAGAGGTTATAGAAACAAAATGGTTTTCTGAAACATATGTGAATAACGAAAACAAGAATAATGAATCAAATACTGTCTTCGATTTCATTAGCCGAAACCATTGCCATCATACTTACGTTTATTCAAGTGAAGAGTGAATTACGAAAGCAAATATTTGAGAGATAATTTGTAAACTGAAAATATATATGTGGGGTTCCTTATGAACCATTTTTATCTTCCGCATTTGGTTGCATCCATACGAATTACACATGTGTTCACGTTCGCAGCTACTATATCTAGACATCTTCGGATGCTTTGAGTTGCTGTATTTCAGAATATTTGTTAGAAATTACCGCATTTTTCCGTATGTGCTGCTGTGGTGTATATTATTAGCAGATCCAACTCTCAAACAGAAGAATCATGTTTTGAATAATAATGAAGGCACAGTTTCATTCCTTTTTTTTAAATATGTTTGATAATTTCTAAAGTGGTTCCTGAACTAAACGTAGTGGAAGACAGGTCATCGCCATCTAGAGTTTGTCAACTGGATCTCTTGCTTCTTCTCTGTCACCTTGCGGGTTTTTTTTTAATACACTTAACACTTATTTCATGCTGAAGTAGCTTTGATATCGCTCTTGCTTTTAACTCACACTTTCTTGCCAGAATACAGATTGATTAGCGCACGTGTATTCAAATGAGACAGAAAGAAGTTATTATTTTTTTCTTTTCCTTATTATGTGCTCCGCCCTTAGGCACTACAAGGAAAGAGAGGGATACCCCGTGGAGATCTTCTTAAGGGAAGCTGGCTCGTATCCACGTTGCACATTGGGAAAACCACGAAAACCCTCATGCAGCCAGCCCGTTCGCCGGTACTCGAACCTCGCACCGGACTAAAAGTGTTCAGCGGCTTTTACCGCTCGTCCACTGGTGAGCAAGTTAGTGTTTAAGGGAAGGTTTTTGAAGGTGAAATTAGAATGCGTTCTGCCTTCCCGAAGGCCAAGTTCCCAAGTTGCTATTTTTGATTTCCTACCAGTAGACTTTTGTGGCGTTGAGCACTTCTTGCCAATAGGTTTGTTTACTCAGACTTTCCTGTCAGAGCCAGCCTGCGCGGTAATTAGCCTGTGAGGATATTAAGATAACTTCATTTAATTTTTAGTTATTAATTAACTTTTGAATTAAGCTGAAAGTATTGGCTTTTGTAAGCACTAGTTGGTAACATCTGTGAACTTTATCTGAGTTGATAAAGGGTTTACACCCTTCTGATGAATTTTATCGTCCCTTAAGAGTTAGGAATAATTCCCTAAACAGTTTTCGAACATAGAGCTTAATTTATGATAGCAAAATATATGGGACCTTACACCCTTTAAGAGCGATGATAATGTAACGGATTATCACTATCCCCTTCTATGTGCTGTTAACGTGTGTGTTGAGTGATTATCACACTCAGCTAAGAAAGTCCGTTGTTGGAATTCCAGCGACTCCACAGTTAATTTTCACGTTTCCTGTTTTAGAAAAAACATTGTAAACTGTATATATTATTTTATCATTTGTTATGTCTTTGAAACTTTTGAAACGATTATTATCGGCAATCTCTAAACTATGGATATAAGAGCTTACGAACTATGAGTGAGAACTTTGTAATTGCATTAGTGTTATTAGGCTCAAATTTAACAAGCAATGTCATATTAATGTAAGTGAGATATAAATACATATCGATCACGGTTTAAATATATAAATCATGGATAACTCATTTCATTTGGAAACGACTATCGGGGTCAGGATTATAATTTGATAAGGGTGGATAATTGTGTTACAAGTGAAGCGAAAAAAAGCTTGTATCCATCTCTAAATTTTCAGATATTTTAAAAATTATTATGCCATTATTCTCTCTTTACCTGAACTGAGATTGTTAGCTATTTGTTATGCGCTAAATCCTTATCATAGTTTCGTTTCTTTTTACTCCAACCGTGATTCTACACTCACGTTTGTGAAAATTGCAACACCAAGAAGGAATCGTCATAATTGAATGCAATTTAATACACAGTTGAGTGGTAGTGGTACAAATAAATGATTAAATGTTCAAAGCAAACAAACAAGAACAAGAGATCAGAATCAGTATTTTGTGTGGCCACCACGCGCCGCAATAATTGCTGCTACACGATGTGGCATGGAGTCAAACAAAGTTTGAATGTCTGACTGAGGAAGAGCATTCCATATCGTTTGTACGCGTACCCAAAGTTCGTCTGCAGACGCAACAGGACGAGGATCACGAGCAAGACGCCGACCAATGACATCCCACACATGTTCAATTGGCGACATATCCGGGGAACACGCAGGCCAAGGAAGAAGCTGTACCTGCTGCGCTTCAAAGAAGGATTTAACAATCCGAGCAGTATGAGGGCGGGCATTGTCCTGTTGAAATACAGCGCCTGGCAAGCTTTGAAGGAAGGGAACAGCTTCGGGCTGTAGAACTTCACGGATATACCGGTTGCTGTTCAGATTGCCCACAATTCGTAGCAATTGAGATCGTCTATGATATGCTATGGCGCCCCAGACCATAACTCCGGGTGTTCGTCCACTGTGGCGTTCGATAATGCACTCCGGAAGGTGGCGTTCACCGGCATAGCGTCTGACACGAATGCGGCCATCATGGTACCACAAATTAAAGCGGGATTCGTCAGAAAACACGACATGCTGCCAATCAGCACGCCAGTCTCTATGCTGATTGGCCCATTGTAGCCGCAGGCGGCGATGGTCGTGCGTTAGGGGGATCCTGTATAAAGGAGTCCGTGCGCGCAGTCCACACTGCAGCAGACGTCTACGAATTGATGAAGCACACAATGAAACACCTGTAGCTATTGACCACAGTGCTGCCAATTGTCTAGAGGAAGCTGTACGGTCCGTCCGCGCCATGCGGACCAGGTGTCTATCATCGCGAGCTGACGTCACATTTCGGGGTCCACTCCCGGATTTCCGAGTTGTCCGACACTCGTCCGTCCACTGCTTCCAAACGCGCATCACTGTGCTGCTGTTACGCTGCACACGAGAGGCTACTGCACGATACGACAATCCAGCTTCACGAAGGCCGATGATTCTCCCTCGTTCAAACTCTGTAAGTTGTTCAAATCTCGCTCTCTTTCGTCGACGAGGCATAAGTACAGATTGAGTTAACGTTTACCACTAGCAGATAACCACCGATAACCATACACGCCTCGCTACAGCCGTCTATTTATTCGGATCCATCAGCCGTTCAGAGGGCGCTGCTCAGCATACGCATGCGCTACGGATTTGCAATTCTAATCATTTGCATATCATGCGCTACTTTGCATTTCCTGAAAATTTCAGCTCACTCGCGTAAGTCCTTCATGGTGTTGCAATTTTCACAAACGTGAGTGTATTTCCAGTTTCTTAAATCTTGATCAACTCTTCAAGGCTCAAGAAATTCTCAATTTCTCTTTCTAAAATGGCTTAAATAATCGTCCATATTGTTGTACATATGCAAGTGGATTTTGCTCGATGATACTTTATGGGTTTGATCCATAATCCTTTATGGTCATTTCAATAGAAATATAAACTTTCTTGTTTCATACTGGTAATGTAGATCTATAGAGACATTAGGATTTTTTTTTTTGAAAACAGGAGTTGTGAAAAATGAGCAATGCCCTCGCCGAGATTCGAACCACGGACCTCTGGAAAACGCGCGCAGCGTGCTGACCAATATGCGAAGCCTGCGCGAGAAATATCTTACAGATTAACAACATTTTCTTATTTCTTCATCTACTTAAATAGCCATAGCAGAAAAATTTAGACTGCTGCCTATTGGCTATGCTTTATTATTTTACTTATTTTTTAGTTATTGGAACCCAAGAGACGATGGAACGCTAGAATGAATTAAGCTTAGTTAAGTTTTGAGAAATTAACGGAGCTGATTTGAGAAAGTTAAAACTTATGTGTAGTTACAGAGAATACTCAGCTTAATATCGAATTAAAGGAAGTTATTGCAATAGACGAATCTCTGTGGGAAGACAAAAGAAAAAAAAATGGTTATACCTTGAGGTCATATGCATGTCATTCAAAATGAGTGTTAGTCTGATAGCTTTGTTGTTCATTACATATCTGTGCTCTGTAAAAGAATATATTTATGATGCACTAATTATTATTGAACGTCAATAGTTTATTTGTCAGTATGTAGCTGTAAGTAGGTAGGGTATTTTCTCCCTTTTTACCAATTGCCTTCATGGTGTAATTGGAAAACATGTCCGGATAGCTTCAGAAAGTTTGCACTTCGCATCCCGGCGAGGACATTGCACAATATTCATGTTTCCTTCTCCAAATAAATCTATCGACTCTACAAGCGACGCCAGAACTAAGAGGATATTTGTCATCATCAAGATTTATGACTGAATCCGCTCATGTCCGCACACCCTTTAAGTGGGTAAGAATGTGGGGTATTTCTTTCCTCCTTTCCACGTGCCCTCGTGATGTAACTGGAAGGCGCGTCTGGTTAGCCTTGAAAGATCTAGAGTTTGAATCCGGGAGAAAGAACTGCATATTTTTCACGTCACCTGCTTTGAAATAAATTTGATGACTCTACAGTTGAAGGTTAAAATTGCAGGGCAGAGTTAAAAAAGACTTCTTGCTTAGAGGAAAAGACTTCAGAATTAACCTGATGTTAAAAAAAATTAAATCATTTTTTAATAACTCATATTAAAGTTTCATATACAATATGTATTATATATTTAATTTTATTTCAAAATAAGGAAAGCATATTCCTTGCTTTATTCGGAGGAACAATCTTATAATACTACCATACACGAAATTTTCTTTTCTTTTTTCTTTTTTTTTTTAATATAAATGTATTCCTATCCCGTTTGAAAATATATTCTTTACTTCAAAATTCTAAAGATTCAATTTGGAAACGTTCATAGATTACTGAATTTCAATTTGAATTTTCATTTGAGTGGTATTAAAAAAAAGCTAAATAACTATTTCAGTTCGAAAAGATTTGTTACGTGCTACAATGGAGCCGCTTATTTAGTGAACATTTACTTAGTAATAATGAAATATTAAAAATATTTATAAAGCTTTCTCTTCTCTCTGTTTACGCAATGTAAACGAAGAACATAATCGAAAGGCATCCAGATAAATTGTCTGAAACTGATTTCATTTTAAAATTGTGCAAGTTTGTAGCGATGATATTGCCCGGGGACTCGAGTACAAATAGACAAATAACTAAAATAAAAGGCATAGAGACAATTGTTTTCAGGTAATTCGGAAAGTATTAATGCGTTAAACAATTATTTTTCGTTTAGAAAAATGGAAAGAAGATATATATTTATTTTGTTCAAAAGGCATGAATTCATAGCGTCTGCGTTAATGAGTTGTTAGAAGCATATAATCGTCCACAACTATCCATTACTGAACTCACTATAGCTATATTTTGTGATAACATAATTGAACGAGTATAAAAATAGTCATAAAATATTTTTATTCTTATTTATTATTAATAAAGATTATGTTTTTGTATACGTGAGATTATGCTAGTAGTCTCTTTTAAGTTTGAACAATGGCATCTATTTAAATTAAGTCATAACAACAAATCATCGAAGTTAAATGCAATGGAACTAAAATAACTAAACCAATTCCATATTTTTTTTAAAGGGAGGTTTTTTAATGTTTTGTGTGTTACCTTTGTTTATTAAATATCGTCTTCTTCTCACTTAAGCCATAAAATTCAATTCAACAGTATCGCAAAATAATTTAAAAAGAGCATACCTTTAGAACTTCCGATACACAGTCTCCGCACTGGAGATAATAGAGTTTTCTTTTCCGTACAGTGTTGCCATTGCTCGCTTTGAAATCGTGGAGTTTCTTTATCAAAAACTCATAAATACTTTACAAAATATGAAATAGATAATAAAACAAATTCCAAATTTGGGCTTCCAGATGCCCATATTTAAATGGAGGACTACGTTATTCAAAACCTGATGTCTCTAGGTACCTTTTTTCCACAGTGCGAGGAACATACATACATTCATGCAGATGCTTCATTATTTAATATCTTTAAATATAATGCAGGGCTGTAATATTTGGTAGGAACAATTGAAAAATAAACAGACATTTATAGTGAACCGACGCAAAATGCCAAAACGAAATTAATAGCCCTTCTGGGCAAATTGCCCCTATAGGCTAAAAATAAATTACTGGGTTTACCTAATCCTAACAAACAGCTGTGTATTTACTAATTACTAACAAACAGCTTGTCAGATTAACAAGGACAATTTATTGTCTATAATTTTTATAACGAATTATCGCGTTCTCCCTTGCGTGCTATTGGAGTGTAAATGGTTAGTACATTTAACTAATTCTGAAAAGTGTGTGGTTAGAATTCTGGGGAGAATATAATTATTTTCTAATGTTTCCTGGATCCAAAATGCATATCTAATAATCTCTAAAGGGATGACAGAAATAAAATGTGGTTGACTATAATACATTATCATTTATTTGACTAGTTGTAGTGCGCCTTCCCAGCATTCAATTAAGTTAGGAAGAATGGAATTACTGGAATCTTCCCCCCTCTCGTGCACTCCTGTAATAAGTATATCGAGATAGAAGGAAACATATGAAGAGTCATGATTCAAATTCCAGGGCAGGCATAGTTGATTTTTTACATTCCTATCTCTGGAAAACCTAATGGTTTCTATACTTCGTCTGCTAGTGCAAACGGTAGCCTAACAACAAAATTTCTTATAGCATAAATCTATAAGGTTTCTCTTGAGGTTACTGCACTAAACGGTTTGCGTTTTACGACCGAAACGTTTTTGAGTGAGTGATCCACTGACTCATAGTCTGCTCCAAAGTAATTACTCCTTTCTCCCATTTTGTCTTCGTTCCTCCCACTTTTTCAAGTCAAATGGCGTCAATAAACTCACTCCTTGGGAAGAGCACAACCTTGCTTGTTTACTCAACTTTTTTTTTTAAATTTTGGATAACGTAAATACTGGAAAAATCTTCCTAAGCTCGCAGACTTATTTTTTGTTACGTTTCTGGTTTGGAATCCAGTAACATTTAGTAATAATAACAAACATAAAAGCAATTGAAATATACATTTGTGTTTCAGTTTGAAGTTACAAACTGAAACATTAACACGAAATATAACACGAATAACAATCTGATATTTATTTAGAAAATAAATATCAGATTAGAGAGTAAGCAATTGTCGCCTAATTTAGCGCACCTTTTAACAATCGCATTCACTGATTATGCGTAACGCCATACGACAGGAAGAATCCGAGAGTTGCAGCGCTACAGTCTGAAGTTGCCATCATTTCCTGGCAAAATCTGGATTGTCACTTTTGTTTAAACTCCCTTCATTTGCATCTTTTGGGGCAGTTGAGAGACAAGGTAAAAAATTGAGGAAAGATTAACATAAATATCATGTTAAAACTTACAAACTTAGATGCAAAATAAAATTTGATGTCTCAGGAATCTAAGAATTCATTTTAAAACCAGGAAAGTATGACTTAACAATGAAAAAATGTTTGCGGATATATTTTTTTCAAATCTGGTCTAAATTCTGAATCGAGTTTCCTGGTAAAAGTACAAAAGGAACTGGATATTTGAAAATTCTGATGCACAGTAGTTATTTCTTAAAACGTTCACGAACTTTATGGTGGCAAGGAGTGTAGGATTCCGTCTGATTGACTTTCAGCCCGTTATAGGTGACAATAAATCTTTGCCGAGTGCTGTTCCAGTTTTGAAAGATAAATGCCTGGGAAACAGATTCAAGAGACTTCCACCTCTCTTCTACTACCATTAAATTACTCGAGAAGTTTAAAATATGTGGCTTGTCGCGGCTTCATGTCGCAAAGACACTATACACTTACAAACGTCCAAGCCTTCTCCGGAATTCCAGCCCGGGCTACGATGATTCATTGCGGCTAATGCTGCAAGAACGTTTCTCCAGCAACATAACAAAATTTACTAACATCGATTACAACATAAATTAAATAATTGAATATATATTATTAGGCTATTTAGCCTTTCACATCTCCCATCTTGTCTGCTACTGACTATAGAAGCGCAGGCTGTGGTCTCTAGATGTGCAGCATGAGAATTATGTAAGACGAGCCCAACAATACTGCAGCTGGCATCGCAAGTCACTGTGCTGGTAAAGAGCGCTTGCTGATTATAAATGATGTCTTTACAACGTGTAATACAGAGGACATTTTTAAAACGATTACAGGCGCTGTTTCATTAACGTTTAAACTAAAAAGAATATTTTTAAATGCTAATATGATGGCCTTTTTTTATAGACTATAAGTCTGAATCGTGATTTCCATGATAGAGGGGCTTTTCATAAAATGTCTAGGGGTATTGTCTTCCACTCCTCTTCCACTACTTTCCTAAGGGTGGGTTTGAGCTCTTTTCAAGACAGCAAAGGCGTAATAATCCACAGGTGAAACGTCAGGAGTTTTCGCAAGAATACGCTGGAAAGTTATATGTGCAACACTTATATCAGTCTTCATTTTGTTTTCAAGAAATGCAGCGGTTCTTTTCGAAGTATGACTTATTACTTATGGAATTTCTTCTGTAAACAGCGGGCATAAAACATTTTTCTCTTGATAGCCCGTTCAGTTGATTTTAACCCCTCCCCCCACACACTCTCCTTATTTTTAATTTCCCACTGTTCCTGTCGTCCACAGCGACAGTCATAAACGCCTTACTGAATGCAAGTTTTTACATTCTTTTTCTCATCGTTTTCGATAATAAGGAGATCTTTTTTGGTTGCAGTCATGTAGTTAAACCCATGCTTCATCAAAGGTCACAATGTATTTCCCTTTATGCTTTCTTAACTACTTTTCATGCAGTGTTCTACAAATTATTCTGCCTTGAGCTATATGCCTCGGTAAAAGCTTATGATGATTATGTTTCTTTGCTTTTTTAAATTATAAATCTTAGTTTATTATTTTATCTATTATTACTACAGATGTATTTGCAACTGATTTTTGCGTCGGCGGATTTTCTCTTGTTACTAATGATTTAACTTTAAAAACCTTAAGCAACGGTATATAACTTTTTTCGGGATTCGTTTGGCACCTTCTTTGCATGTAAAAGTAATGATTAAAGTTTTTACCTTTCCATTGATAATGTTGCTTATTTTACAGTTAGAAGTTATAATACTGTGCATTGCATTTCGTTTTTGAATAATGGAATAGGAATATTTCTCTTCGGAAAGCGCAAAAACCTATCCTTCAATCCACAACTTGTTTACAAGCGCCATTTTTAAAGAATAAATTGAAAAGTAACAAACGATATTTCTGATTTCAAATAATAACTGTTGCCAGAAATTTTTATCCTAAAATGTTTATTACTTTTTTTTTATAATGCGTTAACGAAATCGTTCTAAAAATTTGTAAACACCTTCTGTAATTAAGGATTTGAACCCATGACAAATGTGATGGTTTATAATTAAACTGAATGTATTCATGAAGAATGCTATTTATGATGAAAAAAGGATTTACTGAAGCCATTATTAATCTACAGAAGGATTATAATATCTCGGCCATATTATCCACTACCAATTCAATAGCATCAAAAAGTTCCAAACTGATAGATATTTTGCAGTAAAATTTGCCAGGTTTATCGGAAAGCCGCTAAATTAAAAAAATCCCTTTAGTTTCAGCTCAAGTAGGAGTTATTTTTATACATGAACCTATTAAACACGTACTTGCCATACAAATACATTACATGCATTTAAAGCAAACAATTTTCTTGCGTGGCAGTCTCTGAATTAAAGTATTATTGGGTGGCTTTAATTGCTTATGTTTCTTCCGAAAGAAAACCATTTCGGACATTTAATAAACAAGGGCAACCTTTCGGAATAACCTATATTATTAATATATTTTTTTCTTTTTGCAATTAAACCCAAAGGAACTTTATTTTCTTTGCATGAAACGATAACAGCATTTCCGGGCGATAATAAAATATATGATACAATCACCTCGTCTCTCTAAATGGGCATCTTTTTCTCTTCTTCTATATATATATATATATATATATAGCTTCTTTGTTTGGGACCACTTGGTGACATTTATAGCTTCCTCAACTGTACAAAAACGGGAACGGGAATGAAAGAGTTGAAAATAAAGAAAAGGAAGAACTGTAGCTAAAGATGAAAGAACATAGAAGAAAACTATCTTCAGTCTTAAAGATAAGGAAGAATAACAATAAAGAAAGAGTAAATAAACTGCCCTTTACTGTCAGAGGGGGGAAAACCCGTATAAGGTGAGGGTAGGTTAGGTAATATCGAACATCTGCAGGTTTCTTTTCAGGCGTTGTTTTCCGTAAATTCCTATCATAGAATCTTCTTTCTTCCCACCTGCACATTTTTTTTTAAGGAAATTTACTTTTAAACTGATGTGCGAAAATGCTTTTTAAGACAAGAAGTTACTTTTGGCTTGATTTTATGTGCTGAACAGCATTTTCTTTC
>KK122154.1:498886-521324 GCA_000611955.2 Stegodyphus mimosarum
AAATACAATTCTAATTATAGAATTGCCATTTCTGTTTAGATATTTACTGTTAGTGGCAAGGTTTCGCTTCGAATTGCTTAAACTAGATCACTGGTTTTCAATGAGAGCCTTCCATGAAGGCAATGTTTAGTTTCGTAAGGTGTGCTACGAAATTTTGGGATACTGTGATATGCTATCTTGTTGGTAAAAATAATTAAAATGACTATTAACTTTGAAAAGGAATAAGAGAGAAACATTGAAAAGTTTAAACATTTTTATTTAATCAAGAAATTATTCGTTGACGTTAAAAAATCTGAGTTATTAGTGAGTAATTTAAGTTTTCTTTTTACAGAAAAATTTAATTCCTTGTGGAATTGAAAGTAAGCAAACAGGAATATTTGTTCAGTCGACAGAAGATTCTTGAAATTCTTATCTTACACTTGTTGTTGTAGAAAACTCAATTCGAACAAATAGGTATTAGCAGAGAATTAACCACTTCTGTTGATATTTCTGGAAGCCCTCTCTTTGTGAACATCTAGTATTTTAGTAGCTGTAATTCCTCATATTTTAACTGAAGTTTTTGGTTTGACTAGTTCACTAGTTCTATGAGTTGCTTTAAGGGAAATTGGATACAAATTCTGGAGACATAAACTGAGTCCAACACCTAGCCATTCTTGGTGACAGTCCTGAAAAAAAGTATTAGGCTCTATTATCCTTATGAGTTAGGATGTGATTTAAAATTTGTTCGCATGTCATGCTCTAATATGGATCTAATTCAAAAGTGAAAAGAAATACTTGAAACTTTTTCTTGTTTATTTACAGTTTTCAGTTTTACACCACGAAGACATGCAGAAAGAAGGGAGAAACTACTTTGCAAACTCAAAGACAAAATTTAACATAAACATTCTAAGGCACGATCTGGGAAAACTATAACTAAAATGGATACCGATTGAAACTGATGGAAATTCTCAACAAATTTCAACTGTAGCTGCTTGTCGGAAGAGTAAAATTAAGGGAGGATTATAGTAACAAAATTTACGTAAGTTTATAACAGCTTTCAGTTGGAATTTTTTCTTAATACAAAGCGAAGGGTTTCGAACTATGCCGCTTGCTGCATAATTTGCATAAAGCTCTGCTTTGAGCGAATATCGTGACGAAACAACGAAGACAGGCTAGAAGTAATATGCTTGTCGTTATTAAAACCATAAATGTCACAAAATATTATCAGGGTATGGATACATCTCGAAGAAGATGGACTGTGTTCTTGCAATCTGATAAGCTCGCTTTTATGTTATGAAACACTATTATAAAATTTAAGAGCTGCGTTTTTCAAAATTTGTGATAGTCTTGATTTTGATGTCTTGGCCTATTACTTGGATTAGTTTTAAGACACCATAAAACATACATAAATATAAAGATATTTGAATTATCTCGATTTTCTAAAAATTCTTTTTTGCTCCATATCACCATTTAGGTGATGAATACAGCAATAAAGGCTTTAAAATTGATTGGCATAAGATTACATTTAAAAAAAAATAAATGCTCGCATTTTCTGTCTAGTTATGGCGTTATGCTGGCAATGGGAAAGCCGAATTTTTGAACAAGGCTTTCAACATGTGACCTGAATATTAGCTTATTATCTCGAGTATCCCTAAGATATACAATTTCATTTTCCATTCAATTTACTTCACTTAGTTTTCAGTTCAAAGAGATTTCAATTATCTGCTCATAGCATATTGGATCAATAGAAAACGACTTTATTAACGTTTATTAAAATTCTTTCTTTGTATGATGTTGAAAAGATAGAAAAATTTGTCAGTTATTATTACAATAATGAGAATACACGGCTAAAAACATTTCAGATGAAAACACAATGAGATATGGAACAAGAAATCGATTGCTTTATTTCCCCTTATCAGAAAAGAGAAATTTCAATCATTTCAAGCACACAGATTTGGAAGCTGAAACCATTTTAACTGAAAGATTTCCAAAAGCAAAATAATAAGAATTCTGTAAACGTAGCTGATTGCCTTCAAAGTTTCTGAAACGTAGATGACTTTGATCTTTGTCTCTTAAGAACAAACGATAGCATCTCCATTTCGAACAGCATTAGAATTTCTTCAGAGCAGTAAAATAAAATATACCATTTGATGCTGAAACATTCAGTGTATTGGCAGTTTCATTGTGTTAATGATAAAGAATTATTGATGAGCTTTGGTAAGGGTGCATGCAGTAAGATAATGAGATATTAAGGATGTCTACAAAAATATTTGCGAATGTCATTTAAATAAAGTGCATTATTGTATATCTTGCTTTATACTGTTGTCTTCTAAAGAACTAATGGCATAAGTAATATTCGTAAAGATGACTTACTAGCTTACAGTATTCTTTCAAAGTTCCTGGACAGAATTGGCCAAATATTCAAGTACATTCTTATTGACATTTTTAATTAATTCACTTATTTAACAAATTTGATTGATTAAACTTACTTAACAAATTTGATTGATTAAACTTATTTTTATTCTAAAGGAGCGTTAGCTCAGAAGGGTTATTAATTTCGTTTTGGCATTTTGTGTCGATTCACTGTCAATGTCCGTATCACTTTTCAGACTGTTGCCACCAAATATTATCGCCCTGTGTTATATTTAAAGAAATTAAATAATGAAGAATCAGCATAAATGTATGTATGTTTCTCGCATTGAGATAAAACAACGGTACCTAGAGACATCCAATTTTGAGTACCATAATCCTCCTCCTAATATGGGCATCCGGAAGCCCAAATTTGGAATTTCGTTTATTATCGATTTCATATTTTGTAACATTTGACAACTTTTGATTAAGAAACTCAACAATTTCAAAGCAAGCAATGGCAACACTGTACGAATAAAAAACATTTTTTATCTCCAGCGCGCTACTCTGTGTATCGGAAATTCTAAAGATAGGCTCATTTAAAAATTATTTTACGATATTGCTGTTGAATTGAGTTTTGTGGTTCAATTGCGAAAAACATGATATTTAATAATTGAAGGTAACACAGAAAACATTAAAAAACGCCCCTTTGGTCGTAACGTAAAATCTGAAAACTTTCAGATTTTTTTTGTCTTTTTTTTACGCCCAACCAGCATTAGTCCAGAAGGGCTATTAATTTCGTTTTGGCATTTTGTGTCGATTCACTTTTCAAACTGTTACCACCAAATATTACAGTCCTGTATTCTATTTAAAGAAATTAAGTAATGAAGTATCTGCATAAATGTATGTATATTTCTCTGATTGTTATAAAACAACGGTACCTAGGGCCATCGAATTTCCATATCCTCCAACGAATATGGGCATCTGGGAGCCCTAATTTGGAACTTGAAATTTATGTTATTAACTATTTCATATTTCGTCAAGCATTAAAGAATTTTTGATTCACAAACTCAACGATTTCAAAGGGAGCAATGGCAACACAGTACGAAAAAAAAACATTTTTATCTCCAGCGCGCGAGACTGTGTATCGGAAACTCTGAAGATATTCTCATTTAAAAATTTTGCGATATTGCTAATGAATTGAAATTTATGGTTTAAGTGCGAAGAACATGATATTTAGTAAATGAAGGTAAATTCAGAAAACGCCCCTATGGGTGTAATGTAAAATCTGAAAAGTTTCAGTTTTGTTTTTGTTTTTCCTTTTTTTCTTTTTTTATGCAAAGGTGTAGTAGGAAAATTCATCTGAAAACAAAAAATCGGATGATTTCGGTTTTGCAAAAATACAGAATTTGATTCATTTAAATGTACATAAACGAGCAAACAGTGCCCAAATATTTAACTTTCGACCTGAGGTAAACGGAATGATGCAACATTAAGTAAAGGTAAAAATGATTAACTTGAATAGTAATGGTAAAATTAAGCTGCATGAAATACACGTAATGATAAAAATAGTAAATTGGCAGATTCTGTACTATTAAAATGTCAGAAATTTTGCCGAGTGAACAGCCTTTTGACCAAATATTAGCAATCCAGAAAACATGAGCAGAAATATTCCGGCAGAATCTGTCCGTCCTTTCCAACAACTGGTTCAAATATAAATAGTCGGAAGTGAAAGGAGAGTCAAGTAACAATACATTTCACACACACATTTCTAAATGACAGAAATGTGACTCTTGATACTAATATCTAAAGATTTGTGTTCTCCAGAACTTCCAAAGAGCGTCTTTCATGAGAAAATTCATGTCGTAATGTTCCATTTAATGACATGAACTGAGCACATTGGCAAAAAAAATATTTGTCAGTGTATGGCTCAAAGTTAGAGTTTGTAATGGTGCAGTTGCTTGTTATAATTCGTATTGTATTGCAAATATTTTGCTTTATTGATGTGGAATATGCTTAGGTGTACATTGCTTAAAGTATATAAAACGTGTTAAAAGGAAATTGAGAGTATGATGTTAAGAGAATGAAATCAGCTTGACAACCCGAACTTTTATGAGCTAATAATTCACTGAAAATGCTCTTAAAATCAAATATAAAATAAATTACCTTTGTACCAAAGGTACCATTGTTTTCTCACTGTCCGAGAAACATATATACATTCATGTGGATTCTTCATTATTTAATTTCTTTAAATATAATACAGGGCTCTAATATTTGGTGGCAACAATTTGAAAAGTGAAACCCGTTTATAGTGAACCAACGCAAAATGTCAAAACGAAATTAATAGCGCTTTTGGGAAAACTGTCCTTTAGAGTTAAAAAAATTTATCACTTCTTTAAATTCAAAAGAATTTGCTTCTCCTGTCAAGATCAGGATATATTTCGCTTAGTCTGGAAGCGACAGATTCTAGTCAAAACAGTGCTGAATTTAGCAAATGGAATGTTTGTAACTTTAGTTTTGGCTTTTTCTAAAATTTAGCCAAGTTTATGAATGCTGCAGGGACAAGTTCCATATTTTGCTTTCATAAGGATTTAATAATCGAAATTAGGATACCTGGAAACTGGGTTTGAGGTACGCAAGATTTCCTTCAATTTTGACCGTGGAGAAAGCATTCCGTGCAATTTGAATCGAAACAGTACCATCCGCATCATTAAAACTATTCGCAATAACTTCACAGTTTGAAAAGTTTCGCTGTAGTACATGCACGCATTGAGTCATATTCCACAATGTGTTATAACAGCCTTCGGTGGCAAAGTTTAACAGGTTGTAACAGATCGGTGCTGTAACACGCTTCGGCTTGGTTTTGTTTGGTTTATGTGATTATGGCAAAGCACTCGAGAACTATCTGCTTAAGGGGGATGGATGCCTTCGGAGAGGACTTTCTAAGGGAAACTGGCTTGTATACCCGTCACACACGGGAAATACCACGAAAACGAGCCATCGCACTCGTATTCAGCGACTTTACCGCTCTCCCGCTGGTGTGGCACAAGCTAGATTAGGAACTTGGGATTTAAAACACTGTATACGAAACTCTGTATATTGCTTTATTTAAGAACAGTTTATTTGTGTTATATATAAGCCTAATAAAATATTGGGCTAATTTACACGGATTTCTTCAGCGGGATGGTGCAAAGCGTGTACAAAACAAGTCATATGCCCTAGCTTGGGATAAAATCTCATCATTGAGTTTCCTGTTTTAGCCATAATACAAGACAGCATCGCTTAAAAAGAGCAACACATCACTGTGTTGCATGCCATTCGGTCGTAAAATTTTAGTGATTTTGCTAAAAGCTGTCAAATTGCAGTGGGGTTTACTTTTTCGAGTTCACCTACATTAAGCAAAAATATCTTGCAACCTAATTTGCATCCCCCCCAGAGACATATTATCACACTGAACATATGACGACAGTCATTATCATACATCTACTGAAATAAATATTGTTTTCCCTTTTGTTGTTTCTCCAGTTTTCTCCCTTGTTTTCGAGAAACAATCGTCTGTATAATTATTTAGCAGTGTAGATTCGTTACGTATAATCGTTACGAAAATTGGCCTGCATATTTTTCTAAGAACTGGCAAAATCTAGAATGATGCAGTGTTTCTAGAAGAATGTTTGCTGGCAACCTATGTTTCACATGGTTTACAAAATAAAATATTTCCAACACTTGAAAACAGATTTTCTCCAAATTCCGAAACAATCTTGCGTAAATTGCGTAATACGTAATCAGTTTTCTATGGATAAGAGCTGTTTCCTTAGTAAAATTGAGTTTACAGGAGTTGAGATAATTTTATTTAAAGGGTATCTATAGTTTTCAGTTTGATTATTAAAATATGTCTCAAAATGCCCAAAATGTCTTAGAAAGCCCCAAAAATTATTTGAGAGAGGAAAATACGCAAAAAGGCGTAGGTCACCAAATCCGGGTTTTGATGATAACATAATGCAGTTTATTCTGTATAATTAGCAGGACTGAAAATACACTGAAAAAACGATGTACTAAGAAGGAGTTTTAAAAAAAGGGACAGTTCTATATCTCCCGTTCTACTAAGCCGATTGACGAAATTCAACTTGCTTTTTTCATGTCTCAAAACCGCGACTTAGGATATGTATTCTAATATAGGTATTTTAATGCAAAATTGTACTTTTTCTGAAATGACATGCCAATTTTTTCCATATTTAAATTTTAAGACTCAAATTATGCCAAACTGCCAAGTTGTGTAAAAATCGCACGAGTAGTTTTTTAAAAATTAACTTTCAAAATTTAAGTTCCTCAATGTTAGTAGAATTTGGTATATATTTATTAATATCTCTTTCTTTATTAAACTTACCTGATTCTTCCTTTCACATATCGAAATTTAGATTCATTCCAAATAAAATTCGCCATTTTTATGATTTATTTTTAAAATTTGTATTTTTAAATAATTTTTATAAATTTTTCATATGAGTTATTAAAATTTGTATTTTTAAATAATTTTTATAAATTTTTCGAAAACATTTTGAATTTTAACCTATAAAATTTTCCCCATCGTCTTAAACTAAATGTATTTCTAAGCATACCTGCAAAAAATGAGAGTTTTTTTATTCAAAATTTCCTAAGATATACGTGAATTTACATTTTGGCGAGTTTTGAAACTTGGCGTATTTCTTATAAGCGATAACAACGAAAATGTGGCACTCTGTTGAAATTATTTGAAAGTATGAACGGTGACTTTTTTTCGCTCGTGGACAATGAAAAAAAAAAGAAAGGAAAATAAGTTGTTATAAATTAAGAAGTTTGAAATGTGAATTATTCTTGGCGTAAACTGAAAAAAATCCGCCAAGATAAATCTTTAAATTTCTCCGTGCATTTTTCACCAAACTTTACAAATTATAATATCTAGGCATAATTTGAGTAATGGAATCGAAATATGGAAAACAAATGATATGTTATTTCAGAAAAGTCCGATTTTGTGTGAAAATAACCTTTGTTAGAAAAATGCTATATATGAATCTAATATATATCCTACGTCGTGCTGTCGAGACATGGAAAACGCGTGTTGAATTTCGTCAATCGGTCCAGTAGAACCCGAGATGTAGAATTGTGCCATTTTTTTTTTTTTTTTTTTTTTTTTTTTTTTTTATTTTTTTTTTTTTTTTTTTTGCTGCAATGTACATTCAGTCAGTCTCGAAAGAGCGACTTATATTAGACTTACTATATGCATCCTTGTTCTATCATATGTATTTTGTCACAAATGGACTTTTTCTGAGGAAATATTTTAGTGAAAATATCTATAGTTTCTGAGCAAAACGATTACGAATTTAACAATTTAATATTAACAAGATAGATTTACATTTAAAACTATACCGAATTCTCTACAGATACTGAAGACAGTACCATCCGCATCATTAAAACTATTATATTATTAGTACTATAAAAGGAATTATGGATACTCTCATAAAAATTTAATTTTGAAGCTTTCATTAAAACTATATGAAATTATAAAGCCTTTGATTAAAATAGGATTATGAATACCGCTTAGTCTTTTAGCACCCTTTACATTTAAAGCAAAACATAAATAAGTCGGACAATGGCAGCACAGAAAATTACGTTCTTCTGAAAGAGTGATCCAACGGCATCTAGTTCTTGACGCGTAAAATGTAAATTAATTATTCACGAATTCAAGACTTTTGTTTAAAATATGCTCTAGTTGATTGAAGAAAGATTAGTTCTAAAGCCAAGAACTTGGTATAAACTTTGGACGTTGCATAAAATATGAACTTTGGGACATCAGTTATTTTAATTTTGTTTAACGCTACCTGCATAGATTAAAGAGATTTAAAAAAGTTTTGCCCTCGTGGAAGCAAAACTGAGCAAAGAATTTGGGTGCATTATACATGCTAAAGGTTTGCGCGAACTCGTATTTTACGATATTTGTCTTCCTTATTTAAGGTAATTTCTGTATCTTCTACCAGTATAGTTGTTTTATTGCTCCAGAACAGTGTTTCTCCACTGAGGTTGCTAAGGGACCCTAGGGATCCGTGACTTATCGCTAGGAATCCGTGAGAGACTGAAAGCAAATAAGACTACTATAAGACTGAGAAAAATCAAAGCGCATTTAGGATTTCTTGAGATAATAAAAGTTACTAGACCTGTCTTATAATTTCTTTAAAAATTGTAAAATAGCTTACCTTTCCAGTAAAAAATATATATTGATAGTAGAAAAGGATAATTTCAAGACCGCGTAAATTTCATATTGAAGAACTTGGTCTTATTGCAGTAAGGTTTTTGTGATGAAAAATTGTTAATGAATATCTCATCGCAGTGCTGCTTTTGTATTGAAGTAAATATTAAATAAATAATCTCTTTGCTGTACAAGGTTTTTAAACCCAGAAGGGCTATTAGTCTCAAAACGGCATTTTGTGCCATTTCATTAGAAACGGCAAACCACTTTTCAAATTGCTGCCAGCAAATATTATCGTCCTGTATTACATTTAAAGAACTTAGATAACGAAGAAGCTGAGAGAATGCATGTACATTTCTCTTATTGTGAAAAAACGACGTACTTAGAGACATCAAATTTTGAATAAGGTAATCCTCCAGCCGGACATGGGCACCTGGACTTGAAATTTTGAGCTTGTTTTATTATTATCAATTTCATATTTTGTAAACATTTAACAAATTTTTGATTAAAAACTCATCAATTTCAAAGTGAGCAATGGCAACACTGTACGGGGAAAAAAGGCCTTTTTATCTTCAGCGCGCGAGACTGGCTGTGGGAAATTCTAAAGATATGCTGTTTTTTAATATTTTGTGATATTGCTGTTAAATTGAATTTTAAGTGGTTTAAATGCGAAGAATTTGAAATGCAATAAATAATACACAAAACGCTAAAAAAGCGTCTCTTTGGCCGTAATGCAAAATTTGAAATTTTCAGCATTTTTTTTTATTGAAGTGAAAAACCAAAATCTCATTGAATTCATTTTTTCTTCAGTAATTGCTAATGAATAATTGCATTTCAACACTGCTTATGTACTTAAGTAATTATTAGCGAATAATAACGTTGCAACGCCTCTTCATAATGAAGTAGTTATTAATGAAGAATCTCATTGCAGCATTATTTTTGTATTCAAAGAAATGATTAACAAATGATCTCACTGCAACACTGTTTTCGTAATAAAGATATAATTTATGATAGAGATTGTTTTAGCACTTTTTTTTATTAGCCATCAAGTTTTTGTGTTCCTCGCAGCAAAGGCATCTCTTTTAAATTTAAACGAAAAAGAATTATTCTTACATATTAATTAATTTATTGGGTGTAGTGGAACTTGACACTTTCTCAGCAGATGCTATTAGGCATATAAATAATCTTAGGAATATTGTGTAAATCCCATAGTTATATATTATATGTGATGGTAACAATTAAGAAATATTCTTAGTATTTTTTGCCTCGTTAATTCTATGCTTTGGAGAACAGTGAAAATCTTATGAAATACTGCTTAAATAACATAAAAGAAACACGGTTACGAAGACATGACAGCTTATGATCAAAAAACCATTATTTTTGTGCATTTTCCATATAAATTTAATGATTATTTTTGTTGAAATAAAAATTTGTCACTTGATTTTAAGAAAATTAAGTTATGTTTAGTTACGTTTATTTCCCTAACTTTATTATTAAAGATACCATTTTAAATCTGAATTGGGTACAAAACTATTTTCTGTACTTTATCGAATACAGAAGAACTAGAGAGATCAATTGAAAAAAAAAACAAAAAGCTATGTACTATTGTAAAGCTATTCACGTGATGCCTATGACGAGGAATTTCCTTTCAAATATATCTTTACTCAGAGGCAAATTAATTGAAAACCTTTATTCTAAAACTCATATTTAAAAACTACTATTTATGAAATTCTTTTTGACATCATCGTGGTATGTGAAATTGTAATAGTTCTTTTAGTTAACATATTACTTGTTATATTGACTTTTTCCTAAGCTTCTGTTTTTCGTGAACTCCCTCATAAATACAAAGTTAGTGAGTTTTAATAAAGAGCGAGAATCGAAGTTAAGTAAAATTGTATTAGTAACTTAGGGGCATTATAGCTCTGATTCTACTGGCTGGAGTGTTGTGCTGGCGATTGGTGAATTTAGCTGTCATTTGTAATTAGACTAGAAGGCAATGTTAGCATAAAAACCAGATTCTTCATCTTCATTTTAGTGTTTGTTTTGGAAGCATTAAACTGAAACGGAATTATTGTTGCATTTTCAGAGTGATTTTTTTTCCGGAAGAAGCAGATGTTTAGTTTTTGTTTAAACATTTAATTTCTTGCAGCTTCGAGAAGTACAAATAACTATATACCTTGTCTTTACACTCGTTGTAATTACTTTATATTCTGAATTCTAATTTAAAGATTGGATGAGAATTTTTTTTTTCATTTAGGAAGATTATCCAGTTGTTGTTATTGTCCATGAATTTCATACAAGAGCCTCAAGGACGTTGGACTTCCATTTTCACCAAAATTGAGGGAGAGCACCCCGGGGAGTTGTTCGAGAGTCTCCTATCTCTCTTCTTAACACCAATCCACACGAGAGGAATTTCGGCTGGCCATATACAGTCATCCCTCGCTTCTTCGCGGTTCATTTATCGCAGTCTCAGCACATCGCGGATTGTTCAAAAATATTCATCAAAAATTGAAAATTGAGGAATTATGGCTCGAAATTTGTCCGCACGCCAGCAGAAGGCAGGGAGTGCCCACAGAATTCAAAATCTACGTCTCTGATTAGCTGGCTAGTATCCCGCCATTTGAAGTGAACACACTGATCGAGTGCCACTCGAACCCCCTAACCGACGGGGAACTCCTCGAAAGACAAGATCGGCGAGTGAGGAAGAAGAAGAGGTAGCTGATAACGGTGACTACAACGAAGCTGAAGAACGTGCCCTTACCTTAGAAAACCTGCAAGAGCTCTGCATCGTAGCACGGACTCTGCAACAAAGAGCCCAAGAAATCGACGACAACATGGTCAGAGCCGTAGAATTCAGTAACCGTATTGACGGTGTAATGGCGTTGTACAAGGGCATCTTTGCTCAGAAGAAAAAACAACGGTCACAACTCCGCATCACGGTGTTCCTTGTACACCGACAACGTTCCGCAGAAGCTCCTCCTGCTGCCTCTATGCCGCTTCCTGCAGCTAGCCCAGCTCTATCCGAAGCTGCCGCGACGATCCAGCGCCCCTAGCACCTGACGATGAGGCGTCATCTGAGGAGCAGTAAAGCTCTCATTAACCTGTGCAGTAAATCATCTTCATCTTCTTCACCTCCATCATACTGCACAGGTGCTTCATCGACATTTAGAAAGACCAAGCGAAGAGAAGCTATTATCAGAGGTGAGCTACGTACCTTGTTATAAAAGAAAAGTTGTTATAAGAATAAAAGAGTTCTAAAAGCATATTTACAGCATGAACACTTTAATCAAATTCGCTGGAACAACCTTGTATTTGACGTACATTTACTAAAAATACTTAATCGATTTCGAGGGCAGCTACAGGTCCCTCCTCATCAGGAGAACAAAATATCTAGAAAGGGAAAGAAAGCTGAGTAACGGCTTTTTATACTCTTATTGTAATGTACACTTTAGTTACATCTACGTACGTTACACACACGCATGTATCATATTTGTATTATTTATACATTATTATGTATATTACTGTTGTGTAGCGAAATTAAGTTAATTGAGCAATTATTGAGTAATCAAAATTTAATCTTTTATATTCCGAATTTATGCTACACAACGTGTGTTTTTACTTAACTTCTGTGTAATTTTCTTTTATCTTAATTGCGGTTTTTCATACTTAAGTTTCCAGATTCTTAGCTTCGTTATTCGCGAAACTTGTAAACGGCAGACAATGGAACTTTGTATATTTTCCACGTAATATTTGAATTTAAAAATATTTCATTTGTGTTCACATATTTATGATTCATACTACTAGAAGTAGAAAAATTTTATCTTCAATTTTAGACTACTTTCGAATCAATCGTTAAATTAGTTTTTGAGTTGTGGCAATTTATTTAATTAATTTTCCTACTTTCGTGGAATGGGAGGATGAATTTTCGGCTGATAAGAACCTTTCCGGTGAGGGAGTCACATGTTTACCACAACAACGTTACCCAGGTGTTAGTTTGGTAACGTTCTTGGCGAGGTAGAATTAGTGGTTGAATTGACAATTAGGAAAATGTGTGAAATTTTACAGGGGTGTAAAGCGGGGTTTGACGAACAAGTTTTTCCCCGATTTTGGGGGGATTTAGCGATATCTGGAACTCCTTCTTAACAAAAAGGCGATGCAGGTGTCGCTCGCTCTCTTTTTTGAACGCTCTTTTCCCATGAAGTTCTGAGGGAAGCTCGTAGAGTTTGAAGTGGGGCTTATTGCTCCCTTTTACAGAAGTAATGTGCCAAACATAAAATTTTCGTTTCATGCTTCCTCGGAGGTTTTCTCTTTGGGGTGGATCTGCATTTATGTAATATATTCTAAGGACACAGACTGCCTCTTCCTTTTAGCGGCAATATGATTCTAAGGAAACTCTTATCTGTTTAATTCTGACACTCGGAACTGGCCTAAAGAATGTTTACGCCTCCTATGTACCTGTTGTTGCTCCCATCCCTTTTGATGTGGATTTGGAGGATTGTTATGGAACTTCTACGAATAAATGCCATCATGCCTTTAGTACCTGAGCTTGCCTCGACGACGATTTCGTCTGCTCTTCGCTTCGTAAACATGTCTGAGAGTTCAACTCGTCTCCCAGGTATTCTTTTGCCAACATCGCAACTTGTGGACATTTTCCAGCTAACTTAACATGGGCGGCTTCATTTTTCTAAAAAGGGGACTGGCTGTCCGGATTTTCTCAGATAAGAGTTTTATTTCTCTTTTACTTGATTTGTTCGTAATTTAAGGAAAATAGGATATTGAAAATGTTACCATTTCTTAATTAACTACAAAATAGATTATAGTTTTGAAAACGGGTTTTCCCTTATTACAAATATAAATGTTTACTGGATTAATTATAGAATGATTTTTTTTAAAGAATTGAAATGTTGAGAAATTAATTTTTTTTTTGTTGAGCATACTTTCTTTGGTGAAGTTAAACTAACTGAAATCTGTAATAGACTTGTTTAAGTTTTTAATACTCTTAACTTATTTAAAAAGGGCGGTCTCAGTTGCAACTCAGTTTAATGAAACAATTAGGATTACAAACTAATTGATTGATCTGAATAGTAGAATTAATTTTTCTGTGCAATAATAAGTTGAGTAAAAATATAACTGTTAAGAAGTAAAATAGTTTTGTTTAGGAAGTATAAATTGTTAAAGAGATGAAATAATTATTATGTTTTGATCAATTAGGTTGTTGTATAAACTTGAAGGTTTTTATTTTTTATGAAATTACTGAATTGTTAAAACAAAATGTTTCACTGTTAATGTTAGAATTTCTTTTTCACTCTCTGGAGGGTCGACTAAAGTATTTAATAGGTACTGATTTCAGTGGCGGCTCGTAGCTAAAATTAGTGGGGGTGCTGTTCCAAAAAATTTTAACCTTTGTTTTAAAATTGTATAAACGGAAACAAACATGTATAAAAAGACAATTTATTTTGAAACTTCCATGAAATCTTACAAGAGAAAAATTAAACATTTCTTAATTACTCTAACCTAAATTGTTACAGTCAAATCTTTATCTATTCATTTAAAAATGAAATCCATTCTTCTTGTTTTAATTTGCGCGAAAAGATTAATAATTTTCTCCTTGGTCTCTGGATGTCAACTGAGGAAATTTTTCTCAATTGAAAGCACTGCAAGCGCATTTAGTCTTTCCGAATTCATAGTGCTTCTTAGAATCATTCTTTTCAATGTTGAAGCGTTCTGCCTCTGATGTAGTCATGGGAACTGCTAAGATAATTTTTATCAGTTTCATAATTTCACTAACAACATCATCTAGATTATTTTCCAAGATAAATTTCAGTAGCTCAATTAATTTGCAGTATTCATGAATATCAGACCTACAATGGTATACTTTTAGTTCAGTTTCAAGCTTTTCTTTGCCAATCATCGGATATGCTTTAGTGGTCAGTACTATTTCTTCCGCAGGATATTCATTCCTAAAACTAGCGAAGCGCTTCTTGTTGAACAATATAGCAGTTGCTAAGGGTTTAGTGGAAGAATATTTGTCCATCATATCAATACATATAGAGTCACATATTTCTTTAGCTTAAGCCATCAGTGTCTTTGAAGAATTCTCACAGTACTTTGAGTTCCTTAATTCTAAAATATCAGTTATGAAATTTGTTATACATTGATTAACTTTAAACATACTAATTTCTATGAATTGCATTTGGTTATATATTATTGCAACGTGAGGCATAATCTGATAAAAAAGCTCTAACCAAAACTTGAAATTATCATCATTTAGATATTTTAAAATTCCTGTTACCTCTGCAATAGTTTGATCTGCATTTGATGTTGACTGAATTTCAGTAAGGCAATTTTGCTGTTGCAGAGGTTTATAATGCACTTACAGTCACAGAATTTATTACTTGAGAATGTAAGGACATGGTTAAAGTTTTCTGTAAAACAAAAGAACCGAAGAAAATGAATCAAATAGAATAGCTGAAAAATAGTCTAACCAAGAAGAATACGTTGTATGATTTTTAAACACAGCCCACCCGGAGTAAAAAAAAAGAACCACCTCTCAACGGCATTCCAGATTCGGCACTGCAATAGCGACAGTGTTCTTATTCCTCTCGGCCTCTTGCGCTGCTTCCCAAGTGTGCATGCGCAGAACAACCAAATACCACACGCAGGGAGTAAAAAGAAATCATGTTTCCAGAATTTCGGCACTGCAAGAGCGACAGTGCTCTTCTCTCTCCCTCGCTAGCGTGCTGCTTTCTGTGTGCGCATGCGCAGAACACCAAACACCACACCGCTGGAACTAGCTCGCAGTTCGATACGAAGACTTTCGTACTTTTTTCGTAAACTGGAAGATGACTACTGACATTAAGTTTGAGGATTATATATTGTAGAAGTATAAAGAAAGAACTAAAGAAAAAGAGGCACATTATATTAAAAATAATAATAAATTGAAATAGGGGGTGCTGCAGTTCCACAGTACTTATTACGAGCCGCCACTGATTGATTTACTCTTAAATGATCTGTTTGGAAAATAAATTCTAATGTTTTTCTTAAAATTTAATATTGATTATTGTGTTTTTTGTTATGTTTAAGTTACATATTTTTAAATACATGATCTATCTTAGATTCACTAGCATCAAGGTTGATGGGTTGTTTTGGTACAATTTATACAACGCAATGTTTTGTTTAGGTTAGTCAGTTTGGAGGCAAAATATTGTTCACTTTGTTCTGTGGTGTACTTCCTAAAAGGCACTACGCAACATTATTTATA
Organism: Stegodyphus mimosarum; assembly: GCA_000611955.2. Lineage (NCBI taxonomy): Eukaryota > Metazoa > Arthropoda > Arachnida > Araneae > Eresidae > Stegodyphus > Stegodyphus mimosarum. Next base: position 514,693 of record KK122154.1, read on the forward strand.
CTATTAATATTTTATTTACATGTTTGAAACTATTATTTAATGTTCTAATGATAACATATGCATTTATATGGTTTCATATACACTTATTGATATTATACATATACAAAAAATGTACGAATGTTAAAAATGAGAGGATGTCACTACTTCGCAGTTTTTAACTTATCGCGGTCGGTTCTGGTCCCTATTAGCCGCGGCAACTGAGGGATGACTGTATTTGAAGCGATCCAAGCCTCAAAATACACATTTATAAACATCCATGCCTTCTCCGGGATTCGAACCCTGGACCTTCGGTACTACAGTAACTTTCCCTAAACCACTATATCGTCTAGGCGGCTGGATTACTCGCTACGTAAATTAAGTAAAATTCTGGTACAACTTATAAATTTGCTGTTTTGCTGAATGCGAGTAATTTTCAGAATAAATGTGCATGAACTTCACTATTAAGTTATAATTCAACATTTAGAATACGCTACAAGAAAGCTTTTGTATTCCACTACCAACGATTGTAAAACGAGAAATAAGAATTCCCTTTCAGAAAATAAATTTCAATTAAAATTTTGTCAAAGAATAATTATTCTAATTTTCATTACTTAATTATTACTACATTCCTAACAAAAATGTTATTGTATATTGCTTTTGCACCGATATTCAGACATTATATAAAATCTGAACGTCGTAAAATTTACTGCAATAAACAGTTTGTACTCTAAAATGTTTAGTAAATAATAAAAATATATTCGGATGACATAAACAACTTAAATAATATGGAATGTTTTCCTTCAGTTTTTGAATATGTGTTTTCTGTTGACGCGGGAATCCAAAGCCATAAAACATATAATAGTTTGGAGTAATATAGACGTAAAAAATGTCTTTTGACGAGATTACTGGCCAACTGGTGCTGAAGAACAACAAACAAAATGACTAAAGGCACGTGATAAAATCATAATTCAAAAATTTAAATAGGTTCACAAAAGACTAAAGGCCCATAAAATTATAGATCTTTCTTTGTACGGTCAGCTTCTGGAGTTATTTATAAGACTTCCACTTTATTGTTCCTCGAACAATTTAGTGAATTCTTTTTAACAGTTTTACGAGGATCGTAAAGCATTTTCAGATTTAAAGGGGGGAGATCGGGCACATTTTTCACCTGCTAATACTCAAGCTCTCTCAGTTGGAAATGTAAATCATTCCTTTAATGCCGCCGATGCACGTTTTATGTCTTGGCACGACAGATGGCTCGGTCCCAATTTTTATTATTATATATTCTCTAAATTGCAGACTTTTGTGACGGAGAATTTAAGGCGATATTGGTGGTTGCTGGAGACATCTAAAATATTTTGTTGGCCCTTTATTCGAATCAGGAAATAAAGATTTACAACAGAATTATTGTAATCCAGAACGGTGCACAGTATTGAAAATTTTCCTTCTGAAGTATGATGTAGACAATTGGGAACTTGGCGATATTTTCTAAAACTGTCTTTTCAGAAACAGAGAAAGCTAGAGTACTGAAATTACTTTATTTCCATGAATCGATATAGATTGATCGATGTATATTAATTGATGACAGGTTAAAACAATTCAGGAAGCCAAATATTATCGAAATTTAAATTGTGTCTTAATTTTAAGTTCTGGGTAAAACGCATAAATTTCACTTGAATATGTTTCGAAAGCTAAGTATTACTATGTAATTATTACGTAAGTAGAGTAAGTGAATAAAAGCTTACTTACCTTTAATCTTAGAAACGTACTGTTCTGTAAAATGAAATAATATGATGTGGAAACAACATGACTTCCTTCTACGGCGTGTTAAATATTGCTTTCTAAACAATAATAAACTGATATTAAATATTGTTAAATATTTACCACAATAAACTGGTGTTAAATATTGCTAGATATTTATTTTTAGATTAACTACATATAAAAACTATTGCTATATATTTAATTAAGTTTCGTTATTTGTAGAAAATGCATTTTATTAAAATTTGACATTTGACATTCCCAAACATGAATATTTTCGTCATTTAAAACACTTCTGTAAGTGGAAGTATGTGACTACGATCAACGATTCCGAAAATGAAGGCCGTGTATATTATATGTATGTTCGGTACTGCCGATGGCAATAAAAAAAGTAGGGGCACGACTAGGTGTAATAGCAGTCTCATAACAAAATTTTCAATATTTTACGGTAATCGTTTTTGAGTTATGCGAGATGCATACACACATACATACGTATGTAATAATAATCACGAAAAAAATCTCTTTTGAATTCATTTTATTTACGATTTATTTTACGAGGCGTATTCGGAAACTAAGTACCGTTTTCAAAAAAAAAAATAGTAAAACAATTTTTTCGAATCCAATTTTATTTTTACATGAAAATACATGTCTTAAACTATTTTTCAACATAGTTTCCGCCAATGATCAAACACTTGTCATAGCGGGTGACCAGTTTTTATGTACCATCGTCAAAGAAACTTCCCGCCAGTTTCGATAACCACGACTCCACAGCATTTTTCGTGTCATCATCAGATCCAAAGCGCTTGCCACCGAGCTTGCGCTTCATGTGCAGGAACAAGTGACAGTCGGACGGTGCCAAGTCCGGGCTGTACGGCGGGGGATCGAACTGCTCCCAATGAAACTGTCGAATTAACGATTGAGTGACACCGGCGGTATGGGGCCGAACATTGTCATGGAGCAACACAGTTCCTTTACTGAGCATTGCTCTTCGTTTGTTTCGAAAGGCACGCCTTAGTTTTGTTAAAGTCTCACAATATCGTGCCGCATTAATGGTTTCACCTATGGGAAGAAATTCAGTAAGCAAAACGCCTTTCCTATCCCAGAAGACAGTGCACATGACTTTTTGTGATGACATTGTCACTTTGAACTTTTGTTTTTTCGGAGAATGAGTGTCTCTCCACTCCATCGATTGTTGTTTCGATTCTAGTGTGAAATGACACACCCAAGTTTCATCACCTGTCACAATTTGATTTAAAAAGCTTTCTCCCTCATCACTGCACCGCGTGAGAAATGTCAGGGCATTACCAAGTCGCTTTGTTTTGTGAACATCAGTGAGCATTTTTGGAATCCATCGGGAACACAGTTTGCGATAATTCAAGCGGTCGGACACAATTTCGAACAAAACGGTACGTGAAATTTGTGGAAATGTCTCTGAAAGAGTTGTCATTGTGAAGCGTCTATTCTCATGAATTGCTTCATCAACTTTCCTTACCGAATCATCGGTGACAACAGAAGGCCGAGCCTCGGCGTAGACATTTGTTCGATCTGCATTTAAACATTCTTACCCACTTTCTCACCATTCCATCACTTATCGCGTATTCACCGTAAACTTCTGTCACTTGACGATAAATTTCGGCCGGTTTAACATTTCTCGCGTTCAAAAATTTAATCACGGCACGAATCTTACAGTCAGCGGGAGAACTAATTGTCTTAAACATTTTGAATGTGCACAGCAAACTGAAAACACAACATAGAGTAACCAAAATGGCGACAATTGAAAGATAGTGAACAAGAAAGACTAGTGCGCATGCGCGGGACGCCTACCACAGCGCTGCGACGGCGCTAGAATGAAACGGTGCTTAGTTTCCGAATACGCTACGTACAACCCATTTTGAAAAAACAAAAACAATCCTTCTGTCCGTAAATAAACATATCAAGCCAAAAAAAATCGTCTAAATAGATTCGGGGATAGTCAAAATAGATACTTTTGTTGAAATATTGATAACCGAATTTTTTTGCTATTACAACACTTCCTTAAAATCTTATAAGGAAATAAAAAAGAGAGAGGAAACTTCAAAATGTTGGTGGTTTCTATTATTTCGCACCTGGTAGATATCAATATTTATTATCCTAGAAAGGGATTGTTTCTCGTCGATAAGATAACTAGACACATTCCAGCATTACTTCATATCCCAGAAACAGAGGTGACTGCAGGGGTTTTCAATCATTTCCATTCCAAAAGTATTTCAGGTTGAGTCTAATAAACAGCGAATTGATAAAGTGTAAATCGTGATATCTGTTTTAAACTTGTCAAGTAAAATAATAACGATCAATTAATTAACTAATGAATCCTAAAATAATAATTAAAAAGTAATGCTGTCATTAAATTACTTACGAAATTTTAAAATTCCTTTCAAAATTTTTTATAATTACTTTTTTGATGACATTTTATCCCTTACAAACAGCTATTCTATCTGTGTTGTATCAAGTGTTCAACAGCAATTTCTCAGCTGTGTCTTTAATTTCGTAAAACTACTGGTAGAGGTTTCAAGTTCAAGAGATTTTTTCTTAGAATTTGCAGTGCTTTTCTTTCTAGTCAGTTTTTATACAGGTTATTTCATTGTTGTTGGGAATTGGCACATATTATAAACATAAAGGGAAAGGCACATATTCATATTAATTCATAGCTTCCCTTACTGATCTCTGAAACATAAGTTATTGTTTGTAATTCTTCTGAGGCTTTATATAGATAAAAAGCCATATTTTCGACAGCAAATTTTAATTGATTTTACGAGAATAACTCCTTATGCATGGCCTCTAGCAAAGATACCGATTTACTTATCTTCTTCGAAATGTTTGCATTTTCACGAAATTCAGTTCTGTTCATCGTTTTCCGAACATTGCATCTGCAGTAATATTTAAAAGCTTTTATAATAGACTAAAATTAAAGGAATATTAGAAGTTATGTTTGTAGAATGAGGCACCAATGTTTTTTCAGAAAGAGATCACATGCTTGTGCTGCACAGTTATGCAATTAGTAAAGATATTTTTCTCATTTTTAAGTTCGCTGTATCATATCAAGAGAAATTCCGTAGAAATACTATTTGAGTTCTTGTTGCTATGGTAAGTCAGACTTCAGTTCTTGAACCCTTTCAAACCCTTTAGTTTTCAGCTTTTATTAGTAACTAGTACTGTCTTCCTTATTTTTGTACTCATATTTCAAATTTATAACACAGTCACATATTCCATCATCTTCTTAAACCAACTGCTATTTCGATTTTAAATATTAATGCATATTCTGGTAATGTTCTGTAATGGAGTCCAGTTTAGTTTTATTATAAGTTTCCGATGGTTTGTATTAACTTAGCAGCCTAAATAAAATTTCTTTTATCTAACCGTAGCTGCAAGATGATTCGCATCGTCCTTCTCACCAGACAGTTTATGATGAACAATGTTGGGTTTCTTTTTCTTCAACTTGTGAGCCATAAGTGCTTCAATTCTCTATTGAAGAAAGCTCTAGAAAACCGAAATATTTTATTTTTATGGCTTGAAACCATTCTAGAAAAGCAATTTCAAGGTCTCTCAATTTTCGTTCTTTTTTGCCTTCCTTCAAATACTAATATGTTTTTATTGGTTCTTCTTTAATTCTAATTCTTCGCTTCAGTTAATAGCACAACGTTGTTTGCAGAATTCATAATTTAGATCCAGTTTTTCTCAGGCTGTAAGTGTCAAGAACATTAAAATCCTTTATTCTTTCAAGCTCAAGTCTTTTCGCTTGGCATTGTCAACATGTTACAAATTAAGCAAGCAGAAATTTAAATAACGCATCTTACAGTGTTTTACTGAAATTTAAAATCCTACATTTCTAGCCATAAGAAAGATTGTCCTTTATCTGTTTGCTCGATCTGCTACTTCATGATTACAGGCACGACCAATGTTTTTTTTACTTTTGCTTCAACTTACAGTTATTGCTCCCTTTCCATTCAAAGACTGTAAATGTATACTAATGCTAGAAAACATTTCATAAAATGTTTTAGAATTCTCTATGAACATACTGTATGTGTTCCAGGTTTCGAATGTGTAAATCTTTTAAGATGGGATACAGAATTCGCACTTCCATCTACTATCAGCTGGTATTCGAGAAGGAAATCTCAGTCATTTACAGTGCCTCTACTTTAGAGGATTGTTTTTATTAATTGTATTGTTAATAAAAAAAGAAAAAGCTTTGCTAAATACTAGTAGGATATTCTAGCACTGCAATAATCAATCTTTTTTCAATCTGAGTTATATAAGCGGTGGTTAGGAATTTAATAAACGGCGCTTAATATGTATTGCTTTAGTTCCTGGAAAGTTCAGCGTAATAAGTGAGTGAGTTTATTAACCAACGAGTTTAACAATGTAATGCGCATCTCCTATAAAGCAGAAAATTCTTCGACAGTTCCTTTGCTGTAGTTGATAACTCAAATTTCTAGTTTTCTACAGTATCAAATTCCTTTCAAAGGTACTGTAACAGCTTTAGATATTGTTGCAATAATAATCTTAAACTTTTAAAATAGTTGAATTTGAAATATATCTGTTAATAAATGGCAATGTTTGAAACGTCAACACGAGAGCTGCGTGCGGTTCTCGCACGAAGTAAGATAATGATTTTTAATTTAAAAAGAGATAGAATACGTTTTGGCTGTTAATTTTTGATGTTACCTTTTCTTCGAATTATATGTTGCAGTTATGAAATTGATCTATTAAATAAAGTTTGCTGTGTTCCAATGGAGTTTGCTTTAATTACGAAACAAGCATTACAGTCTTAATTATTTTTGGAGGCACCGGCGAGATAGAATAATCGTGCGTGCTTTTGAAATGAAAGCACATCTCCTGGAAAGCAAGGTATAGCATTT
>KK122154.1:523931-545369 GCA_000611955.2 Stegodyphus mimosarum
AAAGTCGCGTTCAAGAACTTTTCTCTTCGGAAAAGTTTCTCCGTTGGGGGAGAGATTGTAACAGCTTTAGATATTGTTGCAATAATAATCTTAAACTTTTAAAATAGTTGAATTTGAAATATATCTGTTAATAAATGGCAATGTTTGAAACGCCAACACGAGAGCTGCGTGCGGTTCTCGCACGAAGTAAGATAATGATTTTTAATTTAAAAAGAGATAGAATACGTTTTGGCTGTTAATTTTTGATGTTACCTTTTCTTCGAATTATATGTTGCAGTTATGAAATTGATCTATTAAATAAAGTTTGCTGTGTTCCAATGGAGTTTGCTTTAATTACGAAACAAGCATTACAGTACTCAAAAGTATCAATATTGGTGACTTATCAGTATTGATGACTTGTTAACTTTAAATTATTTACGCATTAAATGTTAAAATAAATCATTATTAAATTAGATAAAATTGAGAATAATTTTTATTAAAATACAGCTCGTAGTTATGACTAAATTTTAAGCATAAACTGCTCATTTGAAGGAAATAATAAAGCATAGAAGATTTAAAGTGAAATGAAGAGCTACACAACTTTTCTTCCGTAACTAATTAACGCTTGGGACCAGTTTTAATTTATTTATCTCAAACTAATTATTCAATCAATAACTGACTATTAACAAAGTTAAGGCTTATTTCAAACTAGGGCAAGAAGGAAATCCCTAAACTAGGACAGACAAGGAAACTGACACGAATAGCTAGATCAGTGCAGTCAGCACGCGTAATAAATGCACACTTAAAATCTGTTCTTTTTCCATCTACAATCTTTCCTTTTTTTCTGACTATTGTGACTATTTTTTCTGACTATTTCTGACTATAATCTTCTGAAGAGAAAATTCGAGAGTATAAATTAGAAATGACAAAACATCTTCTAAAATTCTTCAACAACTTAAATAAAAGTTTTATCCTAGCTAATGTTAAGAGTGAACGTTTCCAGATATACATAACCATATCTTCTGTTTTGTCCATTTAATTGGTCATTACAATTAATTCAGACTAATAATCAAGCAGTTCGTCCTGTTCTCTAAACTGTATTTTTTATGTTTTTTAGTTAACAAGAGATATTAATCATCCGCTCTTTCAATATGAAATCAAACGGTTATTTCTCCAAATTCTAGTACCATTTCCATTGAAGAAGCAGTTAAAGATATTTGAATCCTCAATACATTGAAAACAGTTCATGTCTACTGAACGTTTTTTCGAAAGAAGTTTAAAAGCTATTTTTTTGTTTCACTGCATTCATCACGAACTGTTTTAATACCACCTAAAATAATGCAATGTTTCTAGCTCATGCGGTGGTTAGGAGTTGATAAGCGGTGGTTAGGCCTTCGTGGTATAGTGGTCAGCACAATCGGCGCGTATTCGAGAGGACCGTGGTTCGAGTCCCGGCGAAAGGATTGCTCCTTTTTCAACCTCTCTTGCTTCAAAATAACCTAATGTATCTACAAGTATTTATGTGGTAAGTGACGATGTTGTCAAAATGCATTTATTTTGCATCACAGGTTTGAGCGTAGCACGTTTGTATATGATTATACGTGGATTTATGCTTTTGGAATTCAATAGTCATTTTTTTTATTAGTAATTTTTTTGTACTAAGCCTATTTAATTTTGCCTTAACGAATAGTAATGAGACTGTGAAGTTTGTCGGCGGATAAAAATGGAAAGTGTCGCATTTTTTGCAGAAATGTGGTCACTAGAGAATGCAGAAATTCGCATTTTATGAAGTTATACTTCTTAAATGACAGTTTTTACAGAAATGCAATAGGAAAAATTGCGAGCAAAATGTTAGAATATGTGTTAAAGAATAATTTGAAGATATCTCACTTATAACAGCTATTTCCTTTACTTATTCTTAGACAAATGAATATACGTCAATGAAATCCTGCGAAAAAAAATTGGAATTATTCCCAAACACAGCTATCGGTTGGTGTAATAATTACTTTCGAGAAGTATGAGTGTATTATATGAAAAAAGAATAATTCAAAAAAAGATACTGCATGCATTTATGAAATAGATACACAAATAAATGTTTCTATTCAAAGTCGCCAACGAGTGCGTGATAGATATTCGTAAATTTTTCTGCTGGTTTTGGACAATTTAAAGGGCCGATGGATATGCTAAATTAGGCTAAGGGCATACCAAATCAGCTCATAAAACTATTTTTGAAAATGATTGCTACAGTTAGTACACATAAGTGGAATGTTTCATTTAAATGGAATTTAAATCAACAGATGAACTTTAAAATCGAGGCCTGAGAGCTATGTTATTTTATTGATAGTTTAACAAGTCAATTAACATTAGACAAATTTTAACATTTTCAAACATTGTGAGATGATGATATAGCTGTTGCTGAGGTTTGTGATAAAAGGATTTAATTTATGAAAGAAGTTGAATCAGTGATGTAAAAAAAATTGCACTCAAATATTTAAACATTATTTCAAGTATGATCAAATTACTATGTAAAACTGAAAGTTTAAATTCACTGATACTGTATAAAATATAATCGAAATAACTATAGTTCGTTTTCTACGATTTTATTCAAGTACAATATTGCAAATTTAGGACGTTTCGTGATTTTAATGTTCAGCTTAGACTGAATATTATTCTTTTGAAATATTTTGCTAGTTATCTAAGGCTCCATCTAAGCTAAGAGCTGAGATTAAAATTTAAGATAAATCATGAATGTTTGTAATAGCTTAACATGTGTTGAACAGAGTCATCTAAAATTCTCTGAATTGAAAAACTGCAAGTTTTTAGCTTCTTTTTTTGTCTGAAACTCCTCTGAGAAGTTGATGGAATGGGAAAATGAGTACGATACCTTTGAAATTTTACCGACTTATTTTGAAACAAAAGTGTTTGTGTGTGGAGGATGGATAGAGTCACGTTATCATTATTGTTGTCTAACATTTATCTCGAATGACAGCTGTGCACATTCTACCACAATTATTCATTCATAGTTCCCATTTGAGGTCTCAGGATGATTAGCAGAAACAAGATAAAATTCCCATCAAAATCACTATGTAGATCACGAAAGGTGAAAACCTCGAAGATATGTAAACGTATACAGTAACAATTAATTTTCTTATGAGGTTTAGAGATATGCCAAAAGTAAAAATATCTAAAAGTGTCCTGAAATTATAGTTATTAACACGAAGAAATAATAATTACTTCTGAACTATTTGTATTGAGTTGTTGTATAAGCTACTAATTTAACAGAGAAACATGGTTTCTGTTTAATCTAAAGTTCATGAAAATTTGTTTACATTTCATAAGTAAAAAAAAAACCTCACGCATATTGATTCTGTGTTTATTTCGGCTGCATAAGTTACAAAATAACGTTAACACATTAATGATAGGGGTTCAGATAGCTAATACTTTATTTTTCGAAAGAAAAGTAACGCAACGAGTTCTGATAAAATTTAAGTAATATTAAAAGCAATTCACATTTATAGGGAGTTAAATATCGATTTAGTCATCATAATCGAAAATAGCAGTGGCAGTTTTTAGAACGGAAAAGAAACTTTTCCAAGCATGGTTTTGAATTACTAAAGCGAAAAAAAATTTTTTAATACCTCTTTCATCAAATTACCCTTGCTTCCTATTTCACTTAACATGCTTTTCTTACAGTCTCCGCATATTGGTTATTTTATTCATTAAAGATTTTCTCTGGAACATAAGTCAAAAAATATTTCAAAATAATTGTAAAGACGATGAAGAAAGAAAAAAGTAATGTTAAAGAGTAGTGATGTGAAAAGAGAAAATAACTATCAAAAGAGAATTTGTAACAAAACTATGGCAACAGCAATCACTGCTACATGTTATTTAAAAGAGTATGAAACGTTAATTGGATCGAAGATTAAAAAAAAGCTACAAAATAAATAAATATTTTCACATTAAAAAATTTCTCCGCATTAATTACTACCTCTCTCATTCAAGCTAAGATTTTTAACGATGGAAACACAAATCCATTGTGAAGTAGATAACAAAAATAACGTTGACAGTTGCGTAATTAATTACCTAATGGATTTCAGCGTCTGGTATTCATTCACTTTTGAGTTAAGAGTTTATCGTGTAAAAGGTTTGTTGAGCGTGGTATACAGCATTCGCTTCGAATTTCAGAGGCTCTCTTTTCAAAAACATTATCTAAACCTTTCCGGTTAAAGTGAAAAAAATCCTCCCGCTCGTTAATTTTTTGTTTAACTCGCAATAATTCTAAACTTATGCACTTATTTATCGGAAAAATATTTTTGTTTTTCTTCCTCTTTTTTTTCCAAAAAAAATTCGTACAACTTTTATTAACGTTTTTCAGTTTCTCGTAATAAAAATTCGTTAGACGATAGGTAACCGGTTTTAATTTATTTTTGGGGAAATATATTAAAAAAACCTAAAGCCAAATTTTGTCTTTTTTTTTAAATCTACTTTGAGTGCGTAAGTTGGGTATATCTAAGTAAAAGTTAAAAGGTTTTGGAAATAATATCCATCCAATATATCTCTAAAGTGATTTAGTTTTTCTCTGTAATTACTATCGCCGCAACTAAATAAACACGATTAAAAAATTTAATGGTGAAATATTAAAAGCAGCAGTATACATCAGAAAAATTCTGCAAAAAAATAAAAAATTTCTGAATTAGGCAATTAATATCTTGAAATATCTTTTAAAATTTAAAAAAAGAATGCAACCATAAATTAAAAAATTTATATAGTTTGGTGTTATATAGTTTAGTAGCATACACTAAATGCAGGCCCTTAACAAATCTACAGCGAATTATCGTCGTGTTTGAAAAGAAATGCAAAGTCTTAAGAAGGTTTTGAAACAACCTTTTTGTAAAATCCGAAATTCAGCAGAAACGCATATCTCGTGCTGAGCAGGATCAGCCACCACTTGTGGCAATACAATTTAAAGGTTACAGTCAAATTTAAAAATTGAAACTAAGCCTAATAGTCAAAAGACTACACAATTGAATCTAATTAAGTCGGCCCAGAATTTTTACCGGAGTGATAAATTAAATATCTGAGCACTAACGGAAAGTTGAATGTATGCAATCTTCTCTGAGTTGGCGAAACTTAGTAAAGTGGCCTCTAGATCAGAAACACGCCATTCAGCCGGGATACCGGTTAGTGACTCTGACTGCCGTACCGAAGGGCCCGAGTTCGAATCGCGGAGAAGGCATGAATGTTTGTATAGTGTCTGCACGGCATGGGGCCGAAAGTCCTCCCCCGAGAGGTTGGGGGGTAGAGAAAGAGGGTGGGAAACCTTTGGATCTGTCTCCCCGAGGTTCAGTCCTTCAAAACTGGGGACACAACTGGTCAAAGTCGTACTGTCATCTGTATGGTACCCAGGCTTTTTCCAATGACAGGCGCAATCTTACCTCCTTGCCACACTGAATTTCGTGGCTTGCTCCGATAACAGACAAGCGAGATTAGCCACAACAACAGCAGATAAGAAACACGCTGTGGTACAATCCAAAACCTTGGCGTAGCTCCTGTCAAACTATATGGTAAAACATTCTGATAGGGAAACGGAAAGGAGAAGTAACAGCAAAGCTATAAATTATAAAGTAACTGGTTATGAAAAGTAATAGTAACCTTACAAACTTAGCTCTGATGATAAAGCTTCTACTTTGTAGTCTTTAAGCGTAGATTGTTTTCATTCACCTCATAGAGAACACCTAGAAAGGTATATCATACACCACACCCGAAAACTGAGATATACTTTTCATATTGTGAGAATATCCATGCTTTACATAGCTAGGGTGAATGCATATATATTCGATAATCTTATACTGAGTATAAATTCACCATACACAGTCTACAATTAATAGTCATTCATATACTGCGTGTAATAAAAATACATATTCACCATATATAGCTTAGAGCTTAGTCTGAATACATATATACCCTTCACATAATCGCATACATAGCCTATAGTAAATACATAGCACAGAACGAGTGTATACTTGTTAACCACGTATGGCCACGTAGGGTAAACATTTATTTCGCATAGCTTATATAGATTACATGCTCTTCAGACGTAGCCACTAAGGAATATGTCCTCACCACGTATACCAAGAAGAGAAGTGGATACAGACTCACTATACCATCTTAGAGTGAATATACAAGGAGTGAAGTGTAATGTACAGAATTAGAATGAAGAGTAGCAAATACATACATCGCTTTAACTGGAAGTTTGACACCAGAATTCATCAATCTCGAAAACTATCGGAAAGTCATCTTCCGAAGCAGCAGGATCCGAAGGCACCCGTTTAACTAAGAGCGACTGAGGGCAGGTCCGAACCCTAGAAGTCATTCAGAAGTCCATGAATCGGACTTCTTACTACTACGGGTAAAGTCTTCTTGGTAAAGTACCGCATGGAGAACCTTCGCCTCTGGCTTTGAAAGTCTAGAATATCAGAAAATTATTTTTATTTTAGCAGCCCGTTTTGGGTTCGGGGAGAGAGAGGGGTCCGCTTAATTAAGAACAGGTCGTATACAGAAGGTAATCTAGAGAATCAATAAACTATTCAGATGGGACCAGGCATAATGTCGGAGAATAAAACCAAGAGTCAGCTTTGGCGTTTTCTGCTCGTATAGGACAGATTCTTTGTTTGTTCGTTTCTTCAACGTTTTTGTAACTACGTGAAGCTATAGGCTACCACTTTGAGAAAAGAATACCATCGATCCTGAAAAGCGATTAAACCTTTTATGTACCCATTTAAAGATAAAACTTAATCTCTGCAGTGATGTTTTATTATGCCATCTTTGTCTTTCACAGATTTACTAAACTTGAAACGAACACTTTCAATCCATCTGCTGCTTCATTTTACAGCACTGCTACACCATTGCATATTAAATGTTATAAATAAAAATCCGTAAGACTTATTACTGTACTATTTTCAGGCAGGCTGATGTTAAATGAGCTTATACTTTACGGGGTTTCTCTTAATTTTTTAAATTTTAACTGCTTACTCGATCTCTCTTATAGCCGTGACAAACTAAAAATAAATATAATTTGCTAAAATGAACTTGTTAGAAAGGGAGGGAAGAACTGACTGATTGAACTAAATAAATATCTAATTATAACTTTTCTTAATTCAATTAACTCACACATAGCAAATATCTTAATAAATCTTAACCTGAAAAAAAAACACAAGAAGGAATAAATCTTCTCTGGTACTCGGTAGAATAAAATACTATATCCCAACCAAAACATTTCTGTAATTCACTCATTTTAAAATTAACTCCAGAACAACAAGTTCATATTCATTAAATCAAAACTCATAAGCACCAGAGAAGAAATATTCAAAAACACAATCAATCAGTTCCACTACGAGCACTAGTTCTAACCTTCCTGGCACCTAAAAGTCATTACAAATTTTATCTTAAAACACATTCAAAGAATCATTAATAAGTGGTTAGTACATATTAGCTAAAAACAGGGCGCGTTGTGAGTACCCTAAAATGCATAAACATTTTCCATTAATCCCGATAAAATCTCCAAGTTTCTTAAAATCCTCACGGCTCAAACAAATGGAGCGACTGAACAGACCAACTACGTAACACGCAAAAAACAAATGCAAGTGATAACATAAACTCAAACTTATTTATTAATATCTAAGATAAATTTAGGGGAAAGCTGGCCAGACTACCCTTACATACAAATTACTATTCTGCATTAAATTTCTCCAAGTCATTTATGAAGATGAAATTTTTGAATTTTAACATAACAACGATTACTTAGAACAACTGGAACATTTAATGAATTATTCGAACTGAATTCTCACACAAAATAATATAGAAATTACCGTTAACATAAATTTCGTATTTTTGACAATAATTTTTAATTCTTCTAAGACACAAACAATCCTTTTCTTTCTTTTTTTTTCAAATAAATTTTTCTCTTTCTCCCCAAATTAAGCAAGATTAGTTTAAATTAAACTACTTAAAAATACTATACGAATAAAAATATTAAGTAACTCACAGTAAACTACCAGAATCTATCATCATAAGAAGCTATAGGCGACGTCATCATAGGCAGCTATAGGCTGCAGATAGATTCCGCCATTGAACCGGTTCTAGGTAATCAGCTCCAAAATAAAGTTCAAGAAAAATGACCTCTTGTAGAACCTCAATGAAGAAGAGCCCGGCAATCAAAATGCTAAAATATTAAAGTTGAAGGAGAAACCACCGACGACAGAATGTTGAAACTTTTTCTTCTCACAAACGGAAAGCTTCTGTTTGGTACGAGCCATTTCACTTCCGTTTTACGGGAAAAACCGCTTCAAACTCGGAAGAGTTCGCTCTGAGTTCTACTTGTAGCATCAGTTTCCGGAAAATTCTAAGCCTTCTTCTAATTCTAATCGCATCTTCAAGCCATCCGCAAGAAAATTCTAATCGCATCTTCAAGCCATCCGCAAGGGCAAAAGCTCGGCCGCGGGGCCAAAAGCCCTCTCTGCTAATTCTCTTCTCTGTATCAAAACTTATCTCCTAAATTCCGGCGAACACAGCCGCAGCATCGCAAATCTCTTCGGCTAAAAGCCGAGACCGTCCGCAGAACGTAAGCGCAAGCCGCCCGCAAGGGAAGCTTGGCCGCAGGGCCAAAAGCCCTCTCTGCTAATTCTTTCCTCTGTATCCAACTCAAAACCTCTCTCCAAAAAACTCCAGACTGACTTCAAAACTCGCGCAACAACCGAGGAAAACTCGGTTTCTCCACCCATTAAATATTACTGGTCCAAAAGTTACACATTAAATTAAATTCTTGCCAATTCTGGACTTTTCACCATAATTTAACAGAACAAATTCAAACCCACAAACGAATGAAAATAAAGTCATTGTCTACAGTAGCACCTGCGAAAACTTGAAACTAAAATTCTACCCCCCTGCTAACAAGCGAAAATCTAAGGAGAAACAAAAAACTGCCTCTTTCAATAGCCAATTTACAACCTTTCTCTTTCTTCCGAAGCTATAAGCACGGCAACGTTCACAAAGCTGAAACGCAAGTGAACAGCGGCAGGCCAGTTACTATAGCCACTTTTACTGCTTGGTAACAAAGACAAGGGAACAACGATATACTGCCCAAAGTTCCAACTGTCATCTTAAAAGGCTATTCCCACAGATGTTACTTCCGTTAAAAAATGCTCCCCTTTCTTCGTTAGAAAATTAGACAATTGAAGGAAAAATAATTAATTAAAGATTTTAAATACACTCTTTACAAATATATATATATCCGAATTTCAAATTTAAAAATCAAATACAAATACATACTTAAATAATATACTTAAATAATTGATTACTTAAATGATAACATACTTAAATAATTACAATAACATACTTAAATAATTGATTACTTAAATGATAAAAAACACTTAAATTTTGCGACACAGAATTCGCGACACAACACTGAAACACATTATGAAGCATCAGTTTTGACCACTACTACGCATACGCATCCTTTGAACCCTTCAGAGAACTTGATTATCATATCTTGTATTCTTAATCCCAGCTGAGATTCAGCAGAATGTAATTTGTCTGTGGTGAGTTCTAGGGATTTATATACGTAATTCGTATACTTTAAATAACCAGTTAACTTTAAGTTTTTGTTCTTTTTTATAAGCCTTCATTCCCCTAATTGTCAGTGCCAGAATATTTAAATTTGGTATCGCGCGTGAAGTAATGCAAATTCTGTTTTAAGGAGAAAAGATTTAAATACCAAGTTCTAGAAGGGAAAGTTAGACAGAGTGGGTGAACCCTGTGCTTTTGTAGCGTGGGCTTCTGCTTAGCATTCATTGCTGAAGCTCTTACTTTGTTACTACTAGATTTTCAACGCTCTTTTAGGAAACAGGATAGTCTGAGCCCTGTAGCGTAATTCTACTACTTGTTAATATCTTCAACGGTTTAGTTTACTTTTTGCTGTTTGAGTTACCGGCCGAGTGAGGCGTAGTTTGTTCGCGTCAAGTCGACGCAGTGTGAGTTTTAAAAGGGTTCTTTTTACCCTTCTCCTGTATGGTTTTTACACGCATCTCAGCGATTACACTACACGATAGACCAGAGGGTCCTACAGAGTTATAATCTGAAGTCATTATGGAGTAGTATTATGACGCAACAGGAAAAATAACACAGATTTGGCAATACAGCTCAATGTTTATTTCAGAAATTTAGGTATATAATAATTAAAATTTACGTGTAATTTGAATTTGCGATTGCAATTTCCGGAGGAGCTATCGTCTCCTAAATATAGTTAGATGGAGCTTTGATGATAGATAAATTAAATACCATCAAAGCTCTGTGTAGCTTAAATAAATAACTAAATAATGTGAAACTTTAAAATTTACTTAACGGCTTTAGGTAATACAGCTCTGAAAGTAATTATTTAAATTACAGAGTTTGAAGGTGATCAGTTGTAGAGGAACGTCAATATATTCGCACAGTACGTGATCTTGTTGGCTGAAATCAGAGTAATTCAAGTTCTCTGTTTTCCGTTTTCTCTGTTTCTAACTTTTACATGGTTCTATAGCGAATGCATGTTCTAAGGTAATAGAATCAATAGGAAAAAGAAAAGTGTAAGCATAATTGTTCGAAAAATAAATAAAATTTTACAAATTAATTTTGCATACTTTGTTTAAAAACCACAAATTATTGAAGGAAATTAATTAGAATTGTAATTTTGTAAAGATAGTTATCAGGCATATACTTATTTTCTCTTGAAGAAGAAGCTGACCGTGACCTTCCTATAGAAGAAGAAGGTCACGGCTGACATCTCTAACATGTATCAGTTGGATAAAACTACGACACCAGTAAATAGTGTAATATTAGAATGAACATTTAATTATTCTTAATATAATCGACTCCAGTATTTATAAGCTACGCATTTTTTAAGAACTATATTTTTGATACCGAGAAGTTTAAGACTTTTCTATTTCTATTCCCATTTACGAACTTTCGAGTTTACGAACGTATTTTTTGAGTCAGAAAGAATACATATAGTCATTCTTTCTCTGAATCAGAGAGAATACATCCAAGTTTATTCTGCAGTATTCATACATGGGATGGTGTTAAGAAAATAAAAGAGTTTTCTATGCTAGCTCTGCGTATATGCTCACTCTGCGTAACTAATTTAAACCTCTCAAAGTACTTACAATTTATTCACACACATCGTCAAGTTGTTATAAAAAGGCCTGTGTTTGGTCGCTAGAAAAATAATTTGTCCAAAATTCATAAGTATAAATGATATTAATTACAAATTCAATAAATATAAATAACAGTAGTAATAAATGAAAAAAATATATATGATATTAAAAATAAATTCAGTAGCATATGCAGTGTCAATAAATTAAATAAATATAAATGCCATAAATAATGTTTAATAAAATGGGGGAAAATGCTCCTTTGTAAATTCTTGGAAAAAGGAAACGTGGTTTATTTTGTTTAAAGTATAGCAGATACATTTAGTTACAAAATTATTGCTGCGTATAATTTATTAGCAATCAATTGTGTATATTCATTTTAGAATTATATTATTTATCAAGACGCTGCTTCATTAAGATTTTAAATTCTTGTTAGTGAAGTAAATCCTAGGAATGCTTTAATTCCTTACTCAATTTATCACAACTTAAAATACTGATTAAAATATTGTATAATAGAACGAGACGTCTTAAATATACTTTTTGGTCAATTTATATTCGTGTCTGAAGACCTGTGAAACATCTAATAATTTTTAAGAACATACTACTGCGCTGCTGTTTTTTAAATAAATGAGGGAAAAAGTGTTCATATTTGCTTACGTAGAACATCTAATAAGAGTTGATTACGTAGAAATTATGCAACGAAGTGCTGTTTTATCGAAATAGGAGTAATAATCATTGAAAAGTTATTATCAGTTTCCATAACGCAGTATTCTGCAAGGCAAAAAATTCTGTACTTGTTTCCCAATCGAGGCAACACTCAATTTGGGTCAGCTCAACATCCTGGTTTTAGTCCCGGTCCATGCAGCAGGGATGACGTTAAGAATCATTGAACACATCCTAAGGTTAAATAACTCATATTTTAGAAGAATTAATTCTAAAGGCTTTATTAAAATCAATTTAACTAACGGTTTTGATATCCCCAAACCAATGCAATGCTGTGCACCTAAAATAAAACCCATTCTCGGCAGAAACAAAATCATGCCAATGTCTTCTGAATATTTTTAGATAAGGAATAATTAGATAAGAAATCTTAGATAAGAAAGATATTTTTTAAGAGAAGATATTATTTACTTTACATAGTTTTAGTTAAATACTAATATTGTAATGTTTTCTTAGTACCAGTTACAATTTAATTAATCTATCGTGAGTATTTTTGCATCTTTAGGAGAAGCCTATTCAGTTCAATAGATGCAAATTTACTTGCTATAAAATGAGATGATATGCAGATAGTTGCTTGAATAATTACTCTTGCCTTTAACACTATTTGTCTGTTAAGAGTTTACAGTGCCTTCCGGCTACTGAGAATTTTCTCAGACTTAAAATTTAATGAGCGAGCTGTTTTAACTCAAGCTTATTAATGAAGATTGTTTAATGTAGTCTGAACAATATATATTGAAAGTCACATTTAATTTTGAAGTATTTCAAGCAGCAAAAGAGAATTTTCTAAGATTAGTTAATAGTTAACAGTATAATCATTTTGCGAATGTCATCTTGCAGGTTTCAGAATATTTTAGCATGTAATTATTTAAAGTTTACATAACTATAATTCCTGATTAGCAGTAAAATTCTTGGCTATATTTCCTTTTCTACTTTTGTAAAGGTGCCGCCCAGACTGGAATGTGGTTAGTGAGTCTTAAATCTACTACCGAAGGGCCCGGATTCGAATCCCGGAGAATGTATGATTGTAAATTGTCTATCCTTTCATAGGACACGATGGTGGTCCACCTATTAGGTCACTCCACTCACCACCATTTCCGACCTTAGTAGTGGCTAACGCCTATAATGGCTAATGTCCCCACGGAGGGTAGAGGAAATTTTGTAAAACTTAACATGACTTCTTTTAAGGCGAAAATCGTTTTAAGGGATGATGTCTTGCTGGTAATTCCTCTTTCTCGTCAAGGTGAATAAAATTATTCAAAATAAATATTTTAACTCGAATTCAGTGTGTTTCCGTATTTCTCCTTAGTATAACATGAACAGAAGCGAATTTTCCTTGTAAAGTCTTCCGTGAAGGCATCTTTTCCATTAAGTAGATTACCATTTTCACTAAAGAAACGATACATCTCAGATGTGGTATCCACAGGCCAAAGAATATGTACTGTTAAGAAGGAAAACTTCGCAGAAGCAGAAGTGGCTCCCTTCCAACGAAAAGGGAAACAACTGCGCATGCGTGAAATATCTGTCGCCAAAAAGCGCCAAATCTCGAAGCTGAATGTCTAAGTTGGTTTGGACAGGTTCGACCATTACGTTTAGCGAGAGTTTAAACAAAGAATAGGTTTTTTGGTTTCAAGTAGCGATATGGACAATGGAAATTCAACAGCCAGTGAAAGTGAAACTTCACCTAATATTTCATCATTTCGGAATTTAAATTATCGTGACAAGTCAAAGAACAATTCATCTTAACCCGTGTTCCTCAATTTCCTATACACGTCGCGGAGGGGGAAAATGTCGGCTAGGTGCCAAAGAACCGGTATATCACAGAGGGGAAATTCTCGCCAACAGATTCCGTCGCCAAATTCCTTGGCGAATGTTCCCTTTTGTTTGTAGCGGCGTTGCAGACAAAGTGGTTTACATTACGTCTATGGAGCCTTTCCTTCTTTACATAGAGGTTCTTTGCACAGGCCGGCCAAGCAGTAAGACAGATAAACACTGGCAGTTCTATCTGGTAAGTGTTTGGGATTGATTCAATCCCGGTAAATGTTTAGGAGGTGCCGTGGTTTTCCCCATGTGTAATATGCATACGAGTCAGATTCTCTTGCAAATTTCTCCACGAAGGTATATTTTACATCAGGCAGACAGTCATAGCATGCTTTACCGTAATCCAAATAATTCTAAAGCTTATCCATCTCAGAGTGGTAACTTGCTACTGAAATGAACTGGCTGCTTGGTGCTTGCGTAGTTTTCCCTATATGCAGCTTGACTACGAATAAAAGTTCTTTATTAAACTATTTCAACTAAATCAGATTGCTTTCTAGGTCTTCGTCATAGTGACTGTTGAAACCTGATAGGTCCAGTTCTTAGCCAGAAGTTTATGTATAAATTTTAAGGTATTTCACGCAAAAGAACAGTTGACGAAGTTCAAATCTTCAAATAACTTTTTATCCTTCAAATACAATATGTCTGAAAATATTATTTCAGTCGTATTACATATCTAAATATAAAAGTTCGATTAATATCTTTGAAATCTATTATCCAGTAACAAGCTCATTTTAGTCAATTTATACCAGCCAGATTCTCTAATATGATTTTCGGGAAATCATTAAGAACATTCTTTCATTGGTCGCAAAATTGTCATTGCCAATAAAATAC
Source organism: Stegodyphus mimosarum (assembly GCA_000611955.2). NCBI lineage: Eukaryota > Metazoa > Arthropoda > Arachnida > Araneae > Eresidae > Stegodyphus > Stegodyphus mimosarum. The sequence goes on from KK122154.1 coordinate 538,466, forward strand.
TAAATTTTATATATAAAAAGTAATTTTGTTTCATTTTAAAATAAGAAAGCTAAGGCAGTGGGACCAAAATTACAATCAAGCAGGGTAAAAGCTTAAAATTATAAAGCATAATTAAATCTGCTGAAAGAGCGGACTGTACGACGAATCTTTGAATTCTGATTGCAAATAAAACATTCAAAAGACAGAACTTTCAAAAAGCTACTAGGTTTATTGAAACTAAAAATTATCACAAGAATATTGATGTTATGAAAATAACTTAGGAATGCTCACGAGTAAGAAAAAATAATCAGTAAATGGCGCTATTTGAGCTATTTCTTCCATAACTTTGTATGGTTCTACCTATCTATCTATTGTGTAGAATCTGGAGAAATAGAGATTGCACCGAAGAAGGGTTAAAACTTCCCTTTATTAAACTCTTTAAATTATTTACAATGCATCAACTTGACGCTAACATACTATGCCTCTGCTTAGGCGGTAACTGAAACAGTAGAATCAAACTCAAAATTGGAGATATTCACAAATAGTAGAATTAAACCACAAGGCTCATACAGTCCTGTATCCTACAGCGCGTATATGAGTCTAGTGGCAGCAAGATAATAGATATTAAGCCACGTCTAACCAGCAATAACTGCTAAGCGGAAGCTTGCGTACAACAACGCACAGCGATTTCCCACTCCCTCTCTAAAAAAAAAAATCGATGTTTAAACTTTTTCTCCCACTGGTAGAATTTGCATTCCTTACGCACGCTACCAAATTTAAATATTCTGGCACTGACAATTAGGGGAATGAAGGCTTGTAGGAAAGTAACTTAAAATTAAATTTAAGGTTTTATTTAAAATAAATATAAATCCCTACAACTTAATAACAATTCTTGGTCCCTAAAGAATATCTTACAGTTACGGGTATGGTAGAACTAAGTACGTATTTCTGATATTCCTTTCCTCTCAAAAACACAGCCATCGCCGAAGATGCAGTTAAGTTCCAGTCATAAATCTCAACATCAAACGTATCTTAACTCTTGTGTCTAAATGTTACTTTCCGCCATTTTAACGAAATGTTTCAGAAAGAGTACTTCTACTTTTTCTGTGCTTTTAGATGGACCATTTCTCGTCTAATGTTTTTGATTCCTTTCGAGCTGAATGGTTCAAACAGCGTGCTGGTGTTTCCCGGCTACACGTTTGGGAGGGGAGGGAAAAGAAGGGGTGAAAGGACGGGGGAAAATGAGAAAGAATACTTGTAGGGATTTTTATTTGGTATCATTACAGATTTCTTAGAAATAGAACTGAACGAGGTAGTTTCATTTGACGGAATACTATTTTTTCTGTTAAAGAAAGAGCTTAAATGCGAAATGTAAAATTTGGTGAGATAAATAAATTATTAGTAAATTCCAAATTTGTAGAATTAGCCAAATATTATTCATGTAAATCAAGTTAAATTTGGGAAAAGTTACTTATTGGGTGCAAGTTGTCAATTTTAGCAATTAAAAAAAAGATTGCCAAACTATGCATATTTATAGCAAGCTGGCAAACATTATCAACACATTAAAAGAAAACAGACTTTAACAATTTAAGTTACAAATTTATTGTTAAATAAGAATTATATGATAAGTGGAAAAATAAAATTTTTGCTGTTCTTCCCATGTACACAGTTTCTCTAAAAAAAGATTACAGAAGTGCACAGCCTTGCATTGTGAACTTTCCTTTTTGGAGAAATCCTTCTGTTATTCGTTTTGCGCTGTTGTTCTCCCCATGTACACAGAGTTTTTTTTTGCTGAAGAATTAGAGAATTGAATAAACAAGGCATTTGTTCATAACCTGGGTATTGTGCACTGGCCATGATCATGAAAAATCATTGTAAGTAAATTTGCTTTGCCAGAATAAAATGTACGAAATCGTCATGTATCCGATGCCTCACTTTTAATTTTATTAATATTATTATTTTATAACTTATTAAAAATTTACTAATTATTTCTTTCAATCTGGGGATACCGATATTTGACTGTCATGCGTACTCTCATATAAGGAATTTATTTTTGTTGTACGTTATTAAATTTAATTCCCAGAATATCATTAACTATTTATTAAGCAAATATTGTAAAATTTTAACTCTGCTTTGATTTGAAAGATTCACGTTTCGAGACATTTACAAGAAATCAGAAATTTACCCCTTACGTTTCTTTACATCAAACATAAAACAATAATTATTTTTTGCCCCTGAAACAAATTAGTTTAAAAATAAGTTTCACTTAAGTAATAATTGAAAGATTGAATTATCTATAAAATATGCAAAAGGATTAATGTGAATTATTTTCTACAGCTGTTCTGAGTTTATTATTATAAGCCCAAAGGGACAATTTGCCCAGAAAGACTTTTATTTTCGTTTTGGAATTTTGCGTCGATTCACTAAAAGCGTTGTTTCACTTTTGAAATTGTTGCCACCAAGTATTATCGCCCTGTATTATATTTAAAGAAATTAAATAATGAAGAACCTGCATAAATGTATACATGTTTCTCGCATTGCGATAAAACAACTGTACCTAGAGCCATTGAATTTTGAATATTGAACGTTTCCACCCGAATATGGGCATCTGGAAACCCAAATTTGAAATTTGGAATTTGTTTTATTATCGATTTCATATTTTGTAAAACTGTTGTAACGAATTTTTGATGAACAAACTCAAGGACTTCAAAGCGAGCAATGGCAACGGTGTACAGAAAAAACATTTTTATCTTCAGGGCATGAGACTGTGTATCGAAAATTCTAAAGATATGCTCATTTAAAAATTATTTTGCATATTGCTCTTGAACTGATTTTTGTGCGAAGAACATGATATTTTAAGTGCGAAGAACATGATATTTAATAAATAAAGGTAACACACAGATTGTTAAAAAAAAGGCCCCTTTGGACGTAATTTAAAATCTGAAACCTTTCAGTTTTTGTTTGCGTTTTTTATTATTTATTATCGATTATTCCTATTTGGCAGTATCCATAATCTTAAATATATTTAGCTTCCTTAGTTGAACGCCATAAAACTTCCAAACGGAGTCATTCTTCAAACTGAGCATCTGCTCTAGGTCAGGTGAAGCGAGTCTCACCAAAAAATAAACATTCTTTTTCCTTTTTACAGGTTATGTGACATAACGAACTTTAGTTATGACTTGAAATCTGCGCGCAAGTAATGTAGTTTAAGAACCTCTCACTATCATTTCTTTATAGTGTGTTACTTTATTAATAAATTAATGGTCATACTTCATTGTCTTAATTATTAGTTCTGAGATGTTTTAGTTATACTTGAAAGAAAAAATATGTTATAAAATTTATTTTCATTTGACAATGGTCTTACATATTAACTTATTATATGGAAAATTATAAAAATTATTTTTTGGAATTTAATTAAATATTTACCAAGTAATTATTCTGAAGTTTTCATTTAATTATTTTGATTTCAATAATGTTATTTCTATGTTAGAACATTTATTTGAAGTTGGAAATACCCGCATAGAATGTCAAAGTGTAATAAACAATAAAAATCGTTAAATTATTTTTGACAATTTTTTTTTAAAATCTGTTTCCTTCAAGAGTAGTAATTGAAATAAATGATTTAACTATAAAATAAAAAATAATTAATACAAATAATTTTTTGAGCATCGTCAGAAAGCAGTTAAATATTAATCGTTATCAGATAAAAAATGTAACGTTTGGTAATGATAATTAACTACATATTTTTTATTCCAGAAGAAGTAGAACCTATCTGAAACCCCTAAAATTGGAAGAGTTTTATTCGAAATATACGCAACCTAAGGTTGCTTTTTTTTCTAATTTAAAATTAAATATAATTGATTTTTAATGCATAAATGACAAAATAAAAACAAAGCAAAAGAAAAGACCAAGCAAATAAGTATTCTGCTAAAAAACTCAATTTATTTTTCTAATAAAAGTTATTCAAAGGAAGCGAAAAGAATCGTTACTCGTGTCCACCGTTATCTCCGTCTATCTTTCTTGTCTTACCTAATTTGAAAATTCGCCTACGTAAAAAGGATCTAGATGATTGCTCAGAGGAAGCCAGCTTTAAATTTCCGGCTAGAGAAGAATCATTTATCATCTCAGGATTTCCCGAAGGATTTAATTTAACATCGTACTAAAGTGGCATCTTATATTTGTGAATCAAAATTTTGGGCTAATATTTGAAAATTTTTAAACAGAAGCTACAGTTAGGATTTGCAGGTATTATCGTAGTGTGTTTTGCTTTTATTGAAATAATTATAATAGCATAAAAGAAAGTTAAAGCTTAATGATGATGAAATAAGAAGAGGATCCTACTTTATTTATTGGACACTCATTATTTGGTTTTTGATTACAGCATTTTCCTTTGCATGCTCTCGTGGGGTAATTGATTAGTATATTTAGTCATCAGATCTGTGGTTTGAATCTCGGTGAGAGCACATTTGATTTCTCAAAATGTACGGCTCTGGAAAGCCTCATAGACTCTATAGTAGCCATTGTTATGAACTGATAGCTCCCGTCGTTAGGCGCGGCGGTCTGAGCGTCCTGTCTCTGATGTTATTCTATGAGCCAAACTCTTGGAGCGAAGGTGTTAAGCTTAATAATAGCGAAGACGTGTGTCTAACAATACTAATAACAACAATGCTTGTAACCATTATATTATATGTAAATAAATTTGCGTGTATTAATATCAAACGGAGTAATCACTTGGCTCTGGATTTAACGGTCGATGAATGATTATGTAATGATCAAATGAATGGTAAGCCCTCGAAATAACTGTGGTTTACAATATTTCGCCGGGATTTCATCAACTGACTTCCGTGCGTCTCTTACATGAGGTAGAATATGAGAAATTACCATATTCCCCTGCAGATGTTTGCTTAATGTAAGTGTATGTCGAGCTGGAAGATCTGTAGTTCGCATCTCGGAGAGGGCATACTTTATTTTTCACGTCTGGCTTCGAAAAACCGGTTAGACTATAGAACAGTAAGAGTGAGGCTACATTCCCAGTACCACATTTTCTTTACTTTCAGATGGACTATTTCTCGTCTAATGTTTTGATTCTTTTCGAGATTCAGACATTGGGAAGATACATTAAAAAAGTGCAACATGAATAAATAGGAAGTTAAGATTTTGTTGCTGATTTTTGGTAATATTTTCTTATAAATTTAGTTTGGCGCCTAGACATTAAAAGGTATTTTAAAACTGTTGAATATTTTTTAATTTAATGTTTGTTACCTTTTACATGAGGAGGTGACAGTTGAAAATGAGGAGACAGAAATAATGCAAAATATTTTAAATAAATGTACTGCGCTATTATATATTTCTGAGAGAAATGATGAATAGTATATAAAAGGTGAAGTTTCTTAATTTTATTTTGGACAAATATCCCCTGTTCTTTCTTATATTGTTAACCAAAATGGCGCTACGATATTGCAATTGCTTATTACATTTGCAACATGACCCGATCCATAATCATAATTACTACACTGATTATTAAAATTGCAGCATGAACGATTGCATACAGAATCATAGTGAAGCCAGAAGACTGGCGATATGTAATGTTAATATAGCATCATTGCCATCGACAATGTGGAAAATCTTACAAATGACTGCATATAACACGAAGCATTCAGAAAAAAAAAACTGCTGGAAGGATTGATAGTTACACTTCTGCAGTAATATCGATGACGATTATGTTAAGCGTTCACTCAAAGTCAGGAAAACAGAGCAATCAGTAAAGTTTGATTGTGTTACTCTCTTTGATACTGAAAACCTGACTTTCCAAAAGCACTAACTCACTTTCCTTAGCCATAATGATGTGATTAAACATCATACAGTCATATTTTTGACGCATCATGTAATTTGTTTTCAAAAGATATTTATTCATAGACTACGTAGATGCCATTATTAACGAGCTGTAATTAAAAAAATCAAATAGTGCAAAATTTTGCAGAATATTTTTCTGGTTAGAAATTTCTAAAATAAAATTATATATATATATACTAAAAGAAAACTTTATAAATTTTAAAATACAAATATATAAATAAAAAAATATTTCAACCCCTGATTACGATGGATTTCACATACTCATGTACCAAATGTATACATATTTTGTCAGGTGATATGCATATGGATCCCTTAATTTTGAACATGGCAGACACAGCGCAGATGCCAATGGATTCCTTTCCCATCAATACTCAGTATATCAGTCATACTTTCTGCTTAAAAAATCCTCTTTTCGCTTTCACAGGAAGTCTTTTCAACGTGGCTTAGTGCAGGTATTAAAAGTTTTCTTTTCTTGGTGTTGTTTCGTGGAGGAATGTTTCGGCCTGGATCTTAGAGTTCTCCCTCTCTTAATGAGAAGGGGAGTCAACTCTCCTCTTTCCTTCGATTTCACAGCGAGAATTCCGCTCCATTGCTTCGAAAACGTCTTCTTCTCTGTTATTTACACTGAAGCTCTGAAGGCAATGGAAAAAATTTCATGGATGGCCCTCGGAGGAGCTATAGAGAATAAATTGAAGGGAGTATTCTAGAAGAATAGAGAAGTTCTGGTATGTGGAAAGGGAACGTCAGAAGACATATAGATGCCTGCAGTAGGAAACACATTTGCATTTGAATATTTTTTTACTCTGAGCAACTGAAAAACAGGAAACATCAGCTTACCACCATATAATGAACATAAAACTAATTTTCCCTTAATGCATAAGATCAATGCATTAATCGGAAATGATTTAAAGCTAAGAATTGTGAGCACTAGAAATATATGTTGTATGTGGATACAACGCAAAGTGTTTTAAACTAATAAATGTGATCCGAACGTAAATTCACTAAATTGTAATATATATATATATAAAGAATAATAATATGTAAATCTCATAATATATAAAAAAACTTTATA
>KK122154.1:545491-595411 GCA_000611955.2 Stegodyphus mimosarum
TTGATGGATTTATGTAAAATTATCCTATATAAAGTCAATCTAAACAATGTAAGATTCTTAAAAATTCAAATATATTTGAATCTTGCACTCATATTAATGGCGCTTATACCATTCAGTTTTAGATTTTGATCATATAAAGAATGTAAAAGCAAGTTTTCCTTAATGGACCATCATAATGTATTAAAGAGAAATACGTTTAAAACCAGACACTGTTAAGACTGTTGTTAAGCTTGTTAGTTTTAAATAGGAGCTTTAAGGTACTTTTCTGCCGCCTAACATGCCTAGCATCTATGGGAACGATAGCTGTGTAGGATGATTCGAGTAGCCTAATTTTTTTTCCTCGGCTCTATTTCCGTTTAGCTTGTTTCGCTTCATGAAAAGCGGGTTAACGCAAGTTGATTTAAAGTGCAAATAAAAATTTTAAAAAAATAGACACTATAAAAGAAAATGAGTACTGTACGGTGACGGCAACATGCATTACGATTACAAATGGAAAGATGGATTCCAAATGTGGCAACGTCTTTGAAGGGCCTAGTTTAAAGAAATAGATTAGTGAAAAATATTGCATGTAATAACAGAAAAGGATGCTTAAAATTAATAAACATGGATAGAAAAAGCTGCAGAATATATCATATCTGATATATTTTGCAGCTTTTAAGGCTTTTTTTATATGTAAAGTAATCTAACGATTACCTTAATTTCAATTCGCGGTTTTTAGGCTTTTTCCGAGGTGAGAAACATGAAAAATGAGTTATATCTTCGAACCATGGATTTTACAGTTATTAATTGCTGCCATTTACGTCGCGAGAGCCCACATTTGAGGAATCCGATTTTTCCTTACATAAGATCACTTTGAAAAGGCACAGTATTCTTAAGATCCAAAAAGTCAAACAAATGGGATTGTTGCTTCTTGGCAAGTCAGACATCATATTCTATTTTTCAAACTAAGAGGTTTTATTTCGTAATGCGTAAGTCAAGCTTATTTGAAAAAAAAAAACACTCTGTAGAGCAGAGTGGCCATTAAATATATTGAAATTCAATACTGACTGAATACGCTGACAACATATTGAAAATACTATGCGGCGTTATTTTTTGCGACGTAACATTTTTAATGTTCTATCATGTTGTGGGTACAGAGAGATAGCATACTGAGGACATTGCGATTTCTTTTGATTTTAGATTTGTGAAAGAAAAACCTCCAGAATTTATGACCTTCTTGGCACTATTAGCTTCATTTAAAAAATATTGTATTTTAAATTACGTTATCCTTTTTTGTCATGATCTTCTTAAAAAGTGTTTGTTTGCAACAAACTATGAGTATATTGCATCATCATAGAAAAGTGCAAAATGTTTTGAACAAAAGTGTGGTTAAAATTCTTGTTCTTCTAGCTTACGTAAGTTTAACGCATTGCAAACGATTTAAATGCTAGTATTGATAATGAATAGGTAAGATAAAGGAAAAGGGAAATTTTGGTTCGTATAAATTTAAAAGACTGAAAAACATTTATTCTTTTACTCATTTTTCATTCATTCTTTTATTTTTGTTTAAAAAAATCTGATGTATATACTACATGACTTCCTTGTATGGAATATTAAATTATACGCATTGTTTCTTGAATTTCATTTAAACTCATTGGATTGAATTAAATCTACTTCGTTGATAGCGCACAAACCACAATAGAATAAACGCACTCTTTAAAATTCACTATATTTGTTTACCATAGCGACACTCTGGCGATAGGTTGATTTAACAGCATTACATCTCATTCATTTTATAAGTCAGAATGCACAAAAATTACGTATATCATCTGAACAATTATCTAATCCTTGCTACATGTTCTATTCACATACTATAATACTAAATCTAAAACGATGTATAAAAGAAATTAAACAAGCAAAAACAAAAGAAAAAAAAGAAGCAGTTTTTCACAGACGATTCAGTATGTCTCATTTAATTAAATCAGTTCTTCCTTTACAAAATACATAAAAAAACAAATACATAAAAAAATACATAAAAACTAAAAATATTAAAAATTACGATGCAAATCTTAAAGCTTTATTTGCAGTTCCTCGAATAAATTCCTAAATGGGTTAAGCATGATTTAATTTGCAATAATAAAAGAAGGCGTTATTTTTGCTGTAGTGAAGCTTAGGGTCTCTAGATTGTCAATAAATCCACTATTCTGCTAAGTTTCAAATGTAAACAAATAGGGATGCTTTCGTAAACATAATTATGCTTAGCCGCACTTAAACAACTTTTAAATTGTTTATAATTCTGCAAATATTTCATGCAGACTTACTAAAGGCATAAAAACCGTATCCGGAAAATAAGAACAACGTAGTTCAATCACTTTTTAATTCAATCATTTTTAAAGTAAAAAATGCGCAATTTACCAGCAACATATAAGAATAAAAAAACTGAGCTCAGTGAGTCGAGTAACAGAGTGGATATATATATATATATATATATATATACTTTTGGTGCGGCCGATTGCAACGAAAAAGACAGACGCACATCTACATGTTATAGCAGTCCTATATACAAAGTTTCAACGTTCTGAGGCTACTCATTTTTGAGTTATGCGAGATACATACATACATACGTACGTACGTACGTACAGAAATCATGAAAAAAATCTCTTCTGAATCCATTTTAAATCAGTTTTATAATTCGTTTGGAGGAATAGAGTCCTTTATTCTTTCCTTACTTACAGATGTCACGCGAAAACATCGTTAAATTGCATTCGATAGCTGTCAAAATGGATCTTTTCGTTGAAATATGATACCCGAAATTAGGAAATTAGAATAATTACTTGATAGGAAATTAGGATTACGATAATTCCTTTTTACTTCGTACAAGGAAGTAAAAAATGAAATGAATTATGACCACCATATTGTACAGAGACGTAAAAGACTTTCATCATTCGATAATGCCGACTTTCATACTTCAGTTGAAGATCTCTACAAAAAATGACCACTGAATTTTAATACGAACAGTATGAGTCCACCATTTTTGGCAACAAATATTAATCTGAGAAATATATAAATTAAAATATTTAAAGACTTGAGGACAGTCAAGGCTTGGATCATACTTCAAAAATCGGAAGAATTCTACAAATATGAAAAGTTTCAATAAAACCCAATCTTCTAAGTCGGAAGTTTCCGCAGTCAAGCTTAATCTTTTTTTCATTGCGTTATTTGACTTGTCTTTTATATTCCTTACAATAATCAATATCGAAACTTTGGAAAACATTAAAAAATAGATGGTCTACTTTATAAATAATGACATATTTTTTCATCAACAGTTCATTAAAAAATGCGGTCAATATCATACACTAAATTCTTCTGGATTCTACTATGCCTCATTTTATATTGATCTTGATTAATGATTTTTTTGATTAATGGTACAACTTTTATAAGGTTCCATATTTTTGGATTAAAGTTTTTGATTAACGATATGTTTATGATATCACTTCACTTTCAATTTATGCACATTGAAGACTCCTTAAATGAACGCAGAATGGTGGAACAAAAAGAAAATTAATTTTCTGTGAAGGATTTCTTTGAATCTCCAGAGATTCATCGAAGTTTTAAACTGATTTTTTAAGTTTTATTTCTATTGTAAGGTGATAAAAAAGCAAGTTATATAAAGTAAGTGTTAGGAAAATGAAACTGCCACATTGGAATATCTGGGTGCATGAAGTTCCATATGCAAAATTTTAATGTTGGAAAAATTTTCTTGATTTTTGGAAAAGAACGGTATTAAAATAATTGAGGAAATTTCCATAAAATATATTTGGTTCTATTTAGAACACCCAATAAGTGTTCTTTAAAGAAACTCACTCAAAAGTCTGTTGTTTGGGAAATAAGTTTCTGCAATACCAAGATAGTTCATCAAACTTGGATAAAAGAATTTTTCTGATAAATTATCTAAGATATTGAAGTTGTTAAACATAATAGAGTTTGCCAAGACAATACTAAATTATCTCTAGAGAAAGGAACTTTAGAAAAGGAAAAATTATTTAGCACACAGATTATAATTACAGCATCGTAATCGATGAAAATATTTTAAGTATAGAAATTTCTTAAGTAGAAATGTTTTCTACTTAAAAAGACAGTTATGTGGCTTGTTCGAATGCTGCATCTATGAAAGGTTACTTCCCTGGCCGAGATTCTGAAAATAAAATGCAGATATTTAGGAAAATCGTCTGAGTACTGGAGGAGGCGAATTTTATAACAGAAAGGCTTAGTAATTAATAGGAATTTTTATTTTTGAGGATAGTATGAACTTCAGGTATATTCTCGTTAAACTTCAATCGTAAAGTGGAAGTTAGACAAAACTTACTTTTTAAACATCTGTTACAGTGACATTCTCTTCTTGTTCTATAATCTCGACCATGTATCACGTGAGAGAGAGAGGCGATAATGCGCACCGTTCGGATAAAGTGCACATGTTGGGTGTTTATCACATCATCACACTATTAATAATTTTTTGGATGTTTATCACCAGCCTTACCTGACAAGGATCATCGAATGGTTTCTTCTGGAGGGTGGCTCAACAGCGGCCGAGCGGTAAAGTCGCTGAATACCAGTAGTTCAGTCCGAAGTTTGAATCCCGCAAGGCTGGCTGCATGGGCGTGTTTGTGGTTTCCCCATGTATTACGTGTATACGAGCCAGTTTACCTTATAAAGACCTCTGCAAAGGCATCCATACCCTTCAACAAATAGCCTTCGAAGGTTTGCCGTAATCCTCATAAACCAAACCAGATTGGAGGGTAAAAGGTATTACTGACACCAGTTGGTTCTAATAGAACTGAGAAACAGCGCATTATGCGTCCGTAGATTCTCTGAGAAAAGTTTCCTAAACCCCTGGATCAGACATTGGTCAGTATTATCTCCAGGCCTACTGCTTTGGCCTGCAAGAAGCCGTGCTAAAAGCACACCTAATAATGTAGTTTGGGACTTATGAAAGAAAACCGTTACTGCAATTAACCAGCAGCTGAAATACACCCTTTGTACAGAGTTTTAGCAAGTAATACAGATGAGCAGATGAGTAATGCAAATATGTAAATGCAGATCAGCAATCGGATATGGAGGCACATAGCGGTGTTATGTAAGCACAGACATTTTCAACTAAAAGAGAATTAAAATCAGATTACTTAAAAATCAGTGTAAAGGGACTTTTTGGCCGCCTTGTATTCGTTATACTTTAAGCCGTTTAAATTATACCTTCAAAAATCTTAAGTGCTAGAGATATTCAAGAACAAATTTAGTGTTTTCATTCATTTTCCAGGGACTATTTTCGATTTAAATTAACAATTTCTGAGAAAGCATCTATGAAGCTTTTGCCAAGTAGAAGGCGGGGGTGGATGCCTTGCCATATAATTTGAAAAGTACGTGTGATGGTTATTAGTCGCTCTATTTTATTAAATCCAAATTTTGAACGGTAAGACAGCATTTTTCTATAAATATGTAAGGAATACAGAAGGAACATCGAGAACAACGAACTTGCGCAAAGGATGAAACATATCGAAATTACGAATCGCACACAAACAAGGAGCTGCATACGTTTTACTTAATATTTTAATGTCGAAAAGTACAAACAATGGAACTGTGCTTAGAGAAGCAGAAGTGAAGGCAAGTAATTACATATTATAATGCTATATTACCATTGAAGAGCTTCAAAACTTTTAGCAGGAATATAAAGAAAGACAGAAGTTTTTGTTTCCTAGAGTGGTACAGGGAAACACTAAAGATCCATGCTTATGCAACCATCAAGGCCTTCCGAGGAAGCGTGAAGAGATTCAGATCACAATCAAACAGCAGCATCATAGTCAAGCTGAGATGAACAGAGTGGTTGTTCAATGACAATGGCATACTTTAGAAACATTAAACAGCCATCAAGGCCTTCTGAGGAAGTACGATGAGATTCAGATCACAATAAAACAGCAGCATCATAGACAAGCTGAGGTGAACAGCGTGGTTGTTCAATGGCAATGGCATGCTTTAGAAACATTAAACAACCATCAAGGCCTTCTGAGGAAGTGTGATGAGCTGACCTAAAGATCACAATCAAACAGCAGCATCATAGTCAAGCTCAGATGAACAGAGTGGATGTTCAATGATAATGGCATACTTTAGAAACATACTGAAGAACAGTGAAAAACAAATCACTTCGGGCAGCTTCTTGAAAACTGGACTTCCTGAAAAAACCTGAAACCTTTGTATATCCACAGACCTTCTTGCATAAGGTAGTTTTGTAAGAAGGTGAGCTTTTTACCACCAGTGAGAAACTGGGAACACTCAGATTCAACAGAATTGGTAAACTATGCGACTGTGTGCAGCGGAACGCAAGTGCAATTATGTTTCATAATGAGACAGTTAGTAAATTAACGTAAATTTCTGACGTTGGTAGTGGTTTTAATATTTTATAAAACCTTTTTATGACGTTTCGTGTTCCTGTATGAGGTTGATATTATTCCCATGGTTGCTATAAAGAAATGCGTCTTGCGTAACGAATGCAGTCATGGAACGAATTACCTTTTGTATGCTAAGCACTAGTGTTGAGAAGTGGTCAGAGATGCAGTACTGTCATTATGGATAAAAACGATACATTATGATTTTAGTACTATATTACAAATAAATATTTTTATAAACTTCTATACATAATCTAAAATATTAGAAAAAAATGTTGTATTACTTTTAAATTTAACATTTTTAATTTACTTATGGGTGCCATCATCGTACACACATAATACTAATATTGCTAGAGTATCATAACAACCCTAATTAGTACACTGCAAAAGGTCAAAGGTGTGACATACATTGAAAACAAAATATTTACATTTTTGCAAGGTGTTTGCGTATCAAACAAGTATAGTTATCAAAACGATGTCAATAATACAACATAAGTGTAACATTTACATGTATTGGATTTATTTCATTTTGCATTGTGTTACAAGATTAGGCAAAACCCGCTCAATAAAATTTCGTTTTAAAATTGGTCCAGTGTTCTAAACTAAGAGTGAAACAAACAAGTTTAGGAAAATTAAAGCTAAAGCTTTATTTTTGAATTTAACAGTAAATTTATACAACATTTTTATAGATGTTTAGCAGAAGTCATCTACAGTGACTAAAGCAAGAAACAATGGTTAGTTTGGTAAATACGAACGTACGCGACAACAATATTTGTTTAAGAAAATTACATGTTCTTGTGATGGCACATAGTCTGTAGAACTAAAAAAATGAATTCACATACCTTAAATTTAAGTTAATACATTAGGGTGGTGAGCCCACCTTTCAGATAAATTTCAGTAGGAGAAATGAGCATGTTTCCTTGAGTGGGGGGGACGCATTTTTTCTCCGCCGGTAGAGAAATTTCTGTAAAACAAAAAGAAGAGAAATTAGAACGAATAATTTTCAGTAGCAGGCACTCCTCCTCTCCATGGCTTCCCACTGACAGTTTTGCTGGCCATTTCTCTCCGCTTTTGCCTTCTACAGAGCTCTCTTGAAAAAATTTTCAACCTCAGCAGCTGCTTATTGTCTAGCGAAAACTTCCTCTTGAACCCGGCTGCCAGCTATTTTTTTCTTCTTCTCGCCAAACCCCGGCTTGGCGATACTTGATGTTTCAAAAGTCGCCAATTGTAACGCAACCCTATGAGGAGTATCCACGGCAGAAGGTGGAAAAGTCTTCAGAGGAAACCAGCGGTTGGCGGACATCCTGAAACTGGAAGTTTTGCGTTCAGATCATGGGGTCAATCAACTATTCGCCACAATGAAATAAGCACATTCCAGACAGTAGAATTCCAGACAGGGTGTGAATTCCAGACAGGGTGTCACTCTTAGACGGGTGGAAGCCTAACGGAATCCAAGTCACCCTCATGACAAATCCTTGCGCAGCACAAATGCATACAAAAACAAATCTTTAGAAAGAGGGTGCAAAAATGAGCTTTTGGCTACGGAATTCCCAGACAACTCTATGTCTGAGATAAGCATTCTGAGAATCGGAAGGTATTTTTTTTCTCCAGGAAATTTCGAAAACAAATCTGTAAAAAATTGGCTTTTCATCACAAAGTAATAATTAAAGAAAATGATTTGCAAAAACTGGCATTTGATTAACTAAAATAAATTAAACAGCGAAGAATGTTTCTACAGTCGAAATATAATAATTACACAGCTAAAGTCCTGTTTCTTAAGAATGTTTCTACAGTTGAAATATAATAATTACACAGCTAAAGTCCTGTTTCTTAAGAATGTTTCTACAGTCGAAATATAATAATTACACAGCTAAAGTCCTGTTTCTTAAGAATGTTTCTACAGTCGAAATATAATAATTACACAGCTAAAGTCCTGTTTCTTAAGAATGTTTCTACAGTCGAAATATAATAATTACACAGCTAAAGTCCTGTTTCTTAAGAATGTTTCTACAGTCGAAATATAATAATTACACAGCTAAAGTCCTGTTTCTTAAGAATGTTTCTACAGTCGAAATATAATAATTACACAGCTAAAGTCCTGTTTCTTAAGAATGTTTCTACAGTCGAAATATAATAATTACACAGCTAAAGTCCTGTTTCTTAAGAATGTTTCTACAGTCGAAATATAATAATTACACAGCTAAAGTCCTGTTTCTTAAGAATGTTTCTACAGTCGAAATATAATAATTACACAGCTAAAGTCCTGTTTCTTAAGAATGTTTCTACAGTCGAAATATAATAATTACACAGCTAAAGTCCTGTTTCTTAAGAATGTTTCTACAGTCGAAATATAATAATTACACAGCTAAAGTCCTGTTTCTTAAGAATGTTTCTACAGTCGAAATATAATAATTACACAGCTAAAGTCCTGTTTCTTAAGAATGTTTCTACAGTCGAAATATAATAATTACACAGCTAAAGTCCTGTTTCTTAAGAATGTTTCTACAGTCGAAATATAATAATTACACAGCTAAAGTCCTGTTTCTTAAGAATGTTTCTACAGTCGAAATATAATAATTACACAGCTAAAGTCCTGTTTCTTAAGAATGTTTCTACAGTCGAAATATAATAATTACACAGCTAAAGTCCTGTTTCTTAAGAATGTTTCTACAGTCGAAATATAATAATTACACAGCTAAAGTCCTGTTTCTTAAGAATGTTTCTACAGTCGAAATATAATAATTACACAGCTAAAGTCCTGTTTCTTAAGAATGTTTCTACAGTCGAAATATAATAATTACACAGCTAAAGTCCTGTTTCTTAAGAATGTTTCTACAGTCGAAATATAATAATTACACAGCTAAAGTCCTGTTTCTTAAGAATGTTTCTACAGTCGAAATATAATAATTACACAGCTAAAGTCCTGTTTCTTAAGAATGTTTCTACAGTCGAAATATAATAATTACACAGCTAAAGTCCTGTTTCTTAAGAATGTTTCTACAGTCGAAATATAATAATTACACAGCTAAAGTCCTGTTTCTTAAGAATGTTTCTACAGTCGAAATATAATAATTACACAGCTAAAGTCCTGTTTCTTAAGAATGTTTCTACAGTCGAAATATAATAATTACACAGCTAAAGTCCTGTTTCTTAAGAATGTTTCTACAGTCGAAATATAATAATTACACAGCTAAAGTCCTGTTTCTTAAGAATGTTTCTACAGTCGAAATATAATAATTACACAGCTAAAGTCCTGTTTCTTAAGAATGTTTCTACAGTCGAAATATAATAATTACACAGCTAAAGTCCTGTTTCTTAAGAATGTTTCTACAGTCGAAATATAATAATTACACAGCTAAAGTCCTGTTTCTTAAGAATGTTTCTACAGTCGAAATATAATAATTACACAGCTAAAGTCCTGTTTCTTAAGAATGTTTCTACAGTCGAAATATAATAATTACACAGCTAAAGTCCTGTTTCTTAAGAATGTTTCTACAGTCGAAATATAATAATTACACAGCTAAAGTCCTGTTTCTTAAGAATGTTTCTACAGTCGAAATATAATAATTACACAGCTAAAGTCCTGTTTCTTAAGAATGTTTCTACAGTCGAAATATAATAATTACACAGCTAAAGTCCTGTTTCTTAAGAATGTTTCTACAGTCGAAATATAATAATTACACAGCTAAAGTCCTGTTTCTTAAGAATGTTTCTACAGTCGAAATATAATAATTACACAGCTAAAGTCCTGTTTCTTAAGAATGTTTCTACAGTCGAAATATAATAATTACACAGCTAAAGTCCTGTTTCTTAAGAATGTTTCTACAGTTGAAATATAATAATTACACAGCTAAATTTATGTTTCTTAAACACCATGTACGACTTTACCACCAGAGTCAGAAAATATGTATTCAAAACTTTACCAGAAAGAGGGGTATGTTAAACAAAACTTATTAAACTTTATTCACCAGCTAGTGTAATAAACAGAGAACTTTAAAATTTAGAGTAAAAATGAACTAACTAGAAGTTAAACAAACAGTACAAAAACCAAGTTAATATTTTGAGTTTAAGAACAAAATTTAATAATTAACCAAACAACCTTAAAGGATAAAAGAAAAATTAGCACAAGCAACTTAAATTCAGAGTTAACCAAAACTGCCATTTAAAAAATTAACAACAATTACTTTTCAAAAGAGCAAATTAAAATCAAACTAATAAAATCTCATTAATAAATACAATTACTGATAACTGGATTAAGATAAGCATTACAATTGAGATAAGTGTTACAATTAAGGTAAGTGTGTAGAGACATTAGGTTTTTTTTGGAAGCAGGAACGATGAAAAATATGCACTGCCTTCGCCGGGGATCGAACATTTATGTTGTAAATCTGTATATTGAAGCATATTATGCCATTTTATTCGTTTTGACTATATATTTACACAGATGTACAGAAAAATTCCATACTTTAATATAATAACATAAAGTAATATCTTGACTTAAAGTATATTTAGACTTAAGTAACCATAAGGAAGGAGAAAAAATATATAAGGTTCCTGTTATTTTAAATAACCAGTTATTACCGTTATGTCATAAAATTATTTATACGGTTTTAAGGGCTATAGACTGATAGCTATTCGGTAAATAGCACTTAAATGTATGTATAAAATAAGTGAAAAGTTGTTACGTAAGATTTACTGTATTATTTTAAACACTGTAGTTTAAAAATATGTCATTTTATGTACATGTCAGACATAACCAGAAGTAATGAATGTGCATTAGTTTTCTTTCATATATGTGCAAACTAAGGGATGATTCTTTCGTTAGAAGATCTTAAAAATGCGAGTATCACAAAGGTCATGCGTTTTATTTAAAATATAGGTGTATGAATGCGCCTAGTGTGATTCACGGTAGAGAAGAAGAGGTAAAAACCCTAAAGAAGCTACTGAAGGGTCAATCATCACCCTGTAGAGAGTATGCGACTGTCAGATTCTTTGAAGCCAGGAGAAAGTGGGAAACGGGAAAAATCACTAATGCCCTTGCTGTGTTCCTAACCACGGATATAGCATTTGTTAGAAGGAGGTGCTAGGACCGTGCCCTAAGAAGCACGTGCTGGGGAATATGATAATTCCCTACATTATGCCTACTTACTCAATCAAACAACAGCATCATAGTCAATCAAACGCAGCAATGCATGACCTTTGAGGTACTCTCACTTAGAATCATGCTTGGAGAGAAGTGTTGACAAAATCGAGATGGTGATAAATTATCATATAATAAATAAATATAAATAAATATGAAAAATATCGTAATGTTTAAGTTCGAGTGCCATTGTAGAATCTACAGGGCTCGTCAAAGCCAAAAAACATGCAGAATCAACCGCATTTTCATTGCGATTCGAGCCAGGATTCTGTTAGCTAGACAAACTAACTATTTTTTATTACGAAAGTGTGCATGAAAGAACATTTTACAATTCTATGGGCAGAACTAAATCTGGAGCTGCATATTTGCAAATTGTCATCACAGACTCGTTAAGCTCAGTAACTTAGCGCCAAATATTCATTTTCAATGCAGATATAGTGCGGGATTTGTTGTCAAGCAATTTTCTTATTCAAGCACACACAGAAAAATACCAGGTGATGTGAAGTCACCAGATTTTGATGACTAAATATTTTCTAAATTAATGTGTATCAGTACTTTCAGTCATGCTTTTATGCAAGGCGACCTATTTTCTGTTAAAATTGAACGTTTTACAGCTTTTAGACGTCAAACGGTTGCATAAATTCGTTGAAAAATTTGCAAGCAGAGTTCAAAGTATCACGGGAAATAAGTGGAGTAATTATCTGATTACGTGGAAACTACATGCCAGCTGATTATATTGCTTTTCTCTCTAAAAGCTGCTTTTTACTGCATATTTCTTATTTGTATGTATGCTTTGAACGAATTAATCTTTGAAATGAGTTTTAATCCATAATTTCTCAGCAATGAATTGATACAAATGCTTTCTTCTAGTTTACTAACATACTAGTATTAACATACGTTTTGTTTTTATTGGAAGAAAACTGACACGAGTTCATTTATATTCATTTGTTGTATGTAGAAATAGTAAAATATTTTTTAAATGTTGGCTCAGAATTACAGAGCACCTCTAAGGTAATATATTTAATTAAATAATATCACTTACAATATAATTATTTCATTAAAGTGGATCAAAATAAAAATTACAAAGATATTGGCTGTTTTAGTAACAGAAAAAGATCTGAAACAGGATTGAATACTCTGATAACGGAAAACGTTCTTATAGTTGTCTTGATTTCTTCCTGTTCCTAAAGGGGCCAAGCTTGTAAGTGCAGCTTAAACTTTATGCAACATGGCGCTTCATAATGTTTCTGCAACTCGAAATAAGAAATTTTGCTGCGATGCGGTCACGTGGGCTGATGAAACCGTTAAAGCTTCGTGAAAGAGAAAGTTGGAATGCCAGTTTGCGTTGGATCGGGGAGATTTAAAGTCGCTTTTAGTTCGTTATATTGTACAGAGCACTCGTTTTCCTGACTGGAAAAATGCCAAAATACTGAACTGGAACCTTCAAATGCACCAGGGGTCATAAATAACTGAAATCCTGGGATATCTAACTGATGGAAAGAGATGCTTTGAGAAGATATCTTGATTTCCATGTTCCTTGCATATTGCAATTTGAGCAATAACAGGATATCTCCCCTTTCATCACTTTTTTTATGGTCTCTTGATGTTCGTCATCTCGATCTTGCATGCTAGGTCTCTTTTTGGGAATAGGTTTGGCGCTATTTTAGACTTTCTGCTTATGTTTTTCCTTTTACGGAAGTTTTGAAAATCGTTTATTTGGATCTGTACTACAGAAATACAATCATACCCTGTTGTCACTTTTGTTTTAGCTAAAGACATTCATGATGCAATTATGAAGTATTCATAAGAGTTTGTTGTATATTTGAAAATTTATATTAGAAGTTAAAAGTCATTTCACACAAATAAGCACAAATAGATAATTTTAATCCAAAATAATATTCATTGTCTTTGAGTAATCAGAAGAAACTATTTATTAAGTTATAAAAATTTTAAAGAATAAGTAATAATTTAAAGAATTTTTTAAAGAATAAGAAAAGAAATTTTAAAAGAATAAGAATTTAAATTTTATTTATTTTAAGAAGAATTTAAAGAAATTTTAAAGAATAAGAATAATTTAAAGAAAGATAATTTTAAAGAATAAGTATACCGTGTATACTTATTCTTTAAAATTATAATTAATTTAGTTGAATTACGTATAATATTAGCATTTCTATAATTTTTTTAAACAGGTTGAAGGAAACGTCTTCGAAATGTTTATTGTTTCAATTTCGTAGATTTCTCACCCTAGAAAACATTTCGCAACAAAATAAGTAAAGAAATAATAACAAAAAAATTACGCTTTTAAAGAAGAAGGATATATTATACCTTTAAATCGCCCCATATAGCCCTTAAAATCGATATAGGTTTATTCAAAATTTACTGTTAAGATTTCTGTCACCTCAGTGTGTCGAACTAAATATAAGACGGTAGTGTAATGGCATAAGGGGAAGGATACCTTCGTAGAAGATTTTCTAAGGGAAACAGGCTTTTATTTACGTTACACATGGGTAAACTACTGAAACCAACCATACAACCAGAAAATTCGACTGGGTTTCCTTTTCAGGTCAACTGGTAGCTGATTCACGAAAGGCCTTTCCACACTGGATCTATTTTGATGACTGGAGCTAGGATGAGAGGCAAGCATAGAAATGCTTTGTCTTAGAAAGCAACTACTCAACACGTTTTACTAAGATTTTGGAGAAGTTTTTACCCAGGAGACACGGGAACTGACCAATCATGGAGAAAAGAATCCGTAACCATCAACAAAGCGACATGTTTTAATAAACAGCATAGTTGACGATTTAGACCAGAATGTTTAAAAAGATGGGATTAATTAAGCTCAGTGAAATGTTTCACTAAAAGTTTGTTATGGGTATAAAGAGTAACGTTATTGTTTCATGTGGGAAAAACCTGAAAATAAAGAAAGACTGTGAAGTGGAAATTAGAAAATACTCAAAAAAATATGAAAATTTACTTGATTGAAGTAATTTTGGAAAATTATAAAAATTTGGCATTTCTTGAAAATTACGTTTTTTAAGAATAAATTAAAATATTTTAAACAGATGAATTTTAAGACATGGTGATACATTTATAAACTGTAAAGTCGTCAGGCCTTTTTTTTGAAGGTGTGCAATGCCTTCACCGGGACTCGAACCTCTCGATTACGTGCCCAGGGTGCTGCCCAACTACACCAAGAAGGCATGCTATGAAGACGTGAGAAATACCATGTATACTTCCCCTTTTAAAGGGCAACTGGGAATTAAGGGACCCAGTCGTCAAGTCCCGGTGATGAAGAATCATCATCCACCACCTTTTTTCATTTCGGGCGCCACTGTAGAGTTATTAGGTTTTTTTTTGAAGCAGGAGTCATGAAAAATGTACAATGCCCTCGCCGTGACTCGAACCACAGACCTCTCGAATACACGCCGAGCGTGCTGACCACTACACCACGAAAGCATGCTGAGAAAGCGGGAGAAATACCTTATAAGGAATAAAAGACCAAAATATATCAAGCAAATGTTCTGCAGAGAAGTAAAATTTAAAAAATAAATTATCGGTTGCAATTTCTGACTATTACGAACTTCTAAATTCTTTTGTGGAAGGTCTTTCTAGCAAAAACTGACTAGTATTCATGTTTTCGAGAGAAATCAAGAAAGGTCTCAAACAGCGAAATCATTTAGTGTCAACAATGGGGTCGAAGGCTTTCGAGCAATGACAGATACATCCTTTGGCTTTAAATAGGAACTTAGCTTGTTCTTATTTAAGGTTTCGAAATCTGGAACGAAAGGTAAACAAAAGAAAGAACGAATGATTTCCACTTCACATACTGGATATTGCGAGTTAACGATTGTTGGGAGTTCGAGCAAGCGTGAAAGAGATACCTCAGGTAGGTCGGGAGTTTCCTGCATTAGTTAACTACATTGAGATCATTTTGCATAGAGCATGAAGGAACGTGAAAGAAAGAAATGAAGAGAGATATCGTTAAGATTCCAGCTCCTGGGATGTATTCAGTCCTGACTTGAATAGAGCTGGGAAAAATCTTATTATTAACAATGGTGTCGAATGCTTACGAGCAATGACAGATGCATCCTCCTTCTCAGATATAAATTATTCATTAGCCTGTTATTATTTGAGGTCTGGAGACAACGTAGCATCAAATGCAACAACATGAATATCATTGTCACAAGTATCAACATTACCTGCGTAAATTTGCATTACTACAATTTCGCAGGTAAAATAAAGCCTTCAGCTTCAACTGCAGGAATGAAAATGACAACAAAGAAACTTCTCCTCATGCGCTAATAATAGACAAAAATATGGAGAGAATTTCGGCAGAGGGAGAGAAAACAAAGTCACTAATGTCATCTGTTGAAGAAAAGTTAAAAGAAAGCATATACAAAAAAATTTCTTGAAAAAGAGAAAGTAGAGAGGAATTAGAATTCATATCATTAACCAAAACGAACAGATTTTTATGAACGTAGATTGCCTCTAGGAAATATTGTTCACTAAAGTGGCTGCAGAAAAATAGAAAATGTTATCTTTTCAGCAGCAATGTTGAACAATGGAGGATTTAGGAGTTTCGTTTTTCCTAACAGATATCTTATGTTCCTCAGTGCGGAACGTAGTGGTTCTTGTTTGACCAATGTTTATTAAGCCATATTCGCATGGAATACTGAAGATACCTAAGGAGTTCACATCCAGAATCGTGTTTTATTGATGACAAGTTTCTTTATAAATTTGTAAAGTATTTCTCCACCTTCTTAACATGCCTTCGTGATATAATGGTCAGCACGCTCGGCGCGTATTCGAAAGATCCGTGGTAAAGGGCATTGCTCCTTTTCATCTCTTCTGCTTTAAAAAATACCTAATGTCTCTACAATGGCGCCCGAACTAAAAAGGTGGTGGATGTTGATTCTGTGCCTCCAGAATTTGGGCACTGGGCCCCTTAATTCCTAGTCCCTTTAAAAGGGGGAGTATATGAGGTAGTTCTCCAGCCTTCTTAGCATGCCATCGTAGTTTAGTGGTCAGCACTCTCGGCGCGTCTTCGAGAGATGGATGGTTCGAGTCCCTGCGACGGCATTGCTCATTTTTTATCTTTCCTGCTTTTCAAAAAATACCTAATGTCTCTACAAGTTTATGATAAGTTTCTTTATCGTCATTTTCAAAAGTGCAGCTGAAGAAGAAGATTCCATTAATCTTCGAAACTACAGCACTTCATATTCATATACGTTCAACGATTCTTGCTGATAATTATTATCTTTAATATTTATTTTTTAGTGTGTGCTTTTGGTTATAATTTGGTTTTAATTAAAAAACATATTTCTGTACAAAAGACTGTGATTTGCAAGTAAACGCATTTGTGTGCCATAACAACTTGTGAAACTGATACAGTTTTACTTTTTACCTGAATTAAAAAAAATTAATTTACAATATTCTACAACGATGTGGATTCAAATATTCAAATTATCTACACATTACATTTTTTAAATAAATTACTAGTCTTAACAAAAACAGTTATTATACTTATTAAGCTCATTAGATAGGCAAGTAAATACCCGTTTATATCATAAAATACCTTTGATTATTTAAATTATAACCTACCTCTTATTTTTATTTTGTATATAAATCATTTAAAAGATACAGCCTGTGCATTTTGTGGTTAGTATTGTATAAGCTCAATAATAACTATTTCTAGAAACGGGTTACAAATATCGCCAATAGGCGCCAAACATATCTTTTTCAAGTAACCCTGAAAAGGGGCAATTCGAGAAATGTACATTTCCAGATAAAAATATGCTATATATTGCATTCGAACGTGATTCCACATCACGTTTTCATGTTTCTCGAATCTTTTTGAAACAGTCGCGAAGAAAATGAAATTCGTAAAAAATTTAAAAACAGTAGAAAATTGTAAAAAGTAATCTTTCTTCGAATAACAAATTTTAAATTTGTTTTATTAAGTGATCGTAAATGGAATAACTATCTGACATATAAGTAAGAGGCATTTAAATAATAATTAAAAAAATTAGAGAGCATAAAATATTACTTAACTTTTACAACGAGAGCTTTAATTTAATGCAAATTTCTGCAGACACGAATTCATAGAATAGTGTTTAACTTAGTCTGCCAAAAATGCAGTTATATTTAGATGAAACAGATAAAAAAGCAAGTAAAGAAGCTATGAAAGAAGAGCAAGATTTTCTTCAAAGCTGACAATGAAGATATCAGTTTTAGAACTGCAAAACAAAGTTTGGTTTGGTTTATGCGATTACGGCAACAGCCTTTATGCCTAGCTGCCTAGAAGGGATGCTTTCGTGGGGAACTTTAAGGGAAACTGGCTCTATACACATTACACCAGGGAAGGAACCACGAAAGCGTCCATGCAGCCAGCCCGTTCGCGAAATTCGAACCTCAAACCAAATCACCAGTGTTCAGTGAGTTTACCGCTCGACGGCTGGTGGACACTAGGAAACAAAGAGTAGTAATTTTGTTGCACGAAAAAAGTAGATCTTGAGGGTTGTGGTTGGGCAGTTATGAAATTATGAGAAATTTTGTCGGTCTTGGTTTTGCCCTAAAACTTTCTCTGCCGAAAATTAACATCAACATTTCAGGGGGATGTATATAAAAATTTGGATTGGATTATTTAGATTACGTCACTACAGGCGAGGACTATTTACCTAAAGGGAAGTATGCCTTCGTTGAGGGCTTTTTAAAGAAAATAGATTCGTACTATTTTACATATAGGGAAAACCATGAAAATTTCTTTGAATGTATGCCGAACTACCGGTGTTCAATGATTTTAAATTTCACTCACAAGTGAGCCCAAGCATGTATGCTAAGAAACGAAGCAACTGCACAGGTAACTAGTAGGTAACTAAATAAAAATTATATTACATTTTAAATTGAAATTTATGTAGATAAACTAATCAGTTTCGAAAGATTCAGCACCGTTCTTTTAGATGAAATTTACTATTTACGTTTTTAGTATTTTAATGCCCCATATTACGCATATGCAGATTTTCTTAATTAAGAACTATATTTGTAAAACAAATATTCGTACGGCAGTCAAATGCTTTCTCGGCATTGTGAGATAATAGAAGGTGATCCTAAGTAACTTCAGAAACCGAATTTTTCATGCATTCAAGAATCTTAAGTAATACAAAGCTTAATTTGAATTTACTTCCTGTGTTTTTCTGAAAAGCATTTGCACTGTATGTTTGGGAACAGTCCACAATACAATACAAATTACTTGAATGCTAAATAATCCAATAATTATATGAAAATTGACGCTACTGTAAAATTATTGCTCTAATAATGAATACAATGTAAAATACATTAGATATGAAAAAGATGTTCCTTTTAACCCATTAAGTGAATGAAGAATTATGAAAAATTTTTGCAACCATTGACTGAACAAAATTCGTCCGAATTACCGAACGAGCAATGTTGACTAACCTGTGATAATGGGACATTTAAACAGAAAAATGTGTGTGGTAGGAAATATTCCAAACGTATTTAACATGTTAAAAAATAACGTTTTTATTAGCAATAAATTAATTTAAATGATTCAGTGTTCCGCCAAAACATATACCGTACCATAAAATTTAAGAAAGCTTAGCAACAAAATACACTTTTTACACTTTTAGTGTTATAAAGCCTTAATTATGTTTGTAAATGTATGGTGTCTTTGAGGAGGGGGCGCTCTAAATATATGGAGAGTCGAAAGTTCTCTGGCGTGGACTGGTGGTAGAGGAGAAGGGTAGGAGACACTCAGACCCCCGGGGGCTCTCCCTCAAAATTGGAGTGGAAATAGAAGTCCAACCTCTTTGAGTCTTTTGCAACCATTCATTCCTCCATGAAATTCATGGACTAGACAACAACAACAACAAAAAGCTTTGAAAGCTAAATATTGTTATCAGATGTTGCTTAACATCTAATCAAAATTATTTAGATAAAGGAATCTATTATGTTTACTTTTAAATATAAGAAATTTTTACCGTCAGATTTTCGAAACCGTACAATTCTTATGTTAACTGCTATGGGAATCAGAATTCACTTTTTAAAAATTTGACATTCACTGAAAAACGTTTATGTTTCCAAGAAAATAATGAAATCCATTCGAAGAAAAATAGATTTCATAGAAAATAGTCATCTATTGGGAAATCAAGGAAAGAGTTCCTTTGCAATGAAATTTAATTTTTTATTCCGTATGTCCCTAGACAAGGTTTTGTCGAGTTTTAATTTAAGCTTTAAGCATTTAATGGGAAACTCAAAAGAATAAACCGAGGGAATAGGAATCTTAATAAACTTTTTTTTTTTTTTTTAAATTTTTATGCTTCAGGGTTTCTGCTATTCGTTTTAAATTTAAATACAAATATTCCACATTTTCTTTTAGTACTTTCAAACATCTATCTATCTAATAATTAACAAATAACACAATAATTAACATTAATTAATTAATATTAAAAAATAACAATAACACGCGAACAAATATTAATTTAGAAGTCAAATAACAAAAATCAGCGTTATATTTTCAAATTTTCACAGGAATAGCTGGGATAGTTTTACCGAACCACCACCCTCAGCTGTAAAAGCGCAAATGAACGAGATAAGATATAATGCTTAGATAAGATAAGACAAGAAAGCCTGGACAAGAGACAAGCTACTGGCGCCATCTGTTGATGAAACTAGAACTAAAACATAATTTCTTTAAAAGCTGAAGGCAAAGAAGGATTGGAATTAGGGTCATTAACTAGAACAGAAAGATTTTTTTGAATGTGAAATGGCTCTAAAAAATCCAGTTCATCAATGGAAGATGTTTTTTGAATAATTTTGGCAGCAGAAAAATTGAAATGTGATTTTCGGACCAACAATGTAGGGCAACAGAAGACTTCTGTGTTTCCTTTTCTCTAACATATGCCTCATGTTCCTTAACGCGAAATTTTAAGGCTATTATAGTTTAGCCAATGTAAATTAAGAGCCGTAGTACAACCGTTGGATAAGAACACTTACATCGATGGTGTCACTAAACTCTTAAACGAAGGACCATACAATTCAGTTCCTAAAGATCCTTCACTTTCTGGCCTGTCAAATAAATTGTTTGAACAAAAATTTGCTTCATTTTATTCCTCTGTTTTCCATGCTCTTCCAAAGTTGCTCCTGTAAACTGTTCCTCGATGAAGAACTAAATTATTTAAAAGAAATAGCTATTGACAGGGGCTTTTCACCCGACATTATTAATCAAGCAGTTAAAAAATTTTCATCTCAACACACCAAAAGGCAGACTCTTGTTTTAGGAGATTATAAAAATTTTGTTGTCATTCCCTTCTTTCCATCAATTAGCTAAACAGTTGCACGTATTTTACAGAAATTTAACTTTCGGGTCCTTTATTCTCCCATCAATAAAATTCCGAGTTCCATACTCAAGGACCCCATTCCGGATATGAATTCCTGGGGTATTTACAGGATTCCTTGCCAGTGTGGTTTAATTTACATTGGCCAGACTAAGAGAGCCTTAAAATTTCGCGTTAAGGAACATGAGGCATATATTAGAAAAAAGGAAACAAAGAAGTCTTCTGTTGCCGAACATTGTTGGTCCGAAAATCACATTTTCAATTTTTCTGCTGCCAGAATTATTCAAAAAACATCTTCCATTGGTGAACTGGATTTTCTAGAGGCATTTCACATTAAAAAAAATCTTTCTGTTCTAGTTAACGACCCTAATCCCAATCCATCTTTGCCTTCAGCCTTTAAAGAAATTATGTTTTAGTTCTGGTTTCATCAACAGATGGCGTCAGTAGCTTGTCTCCTGTCCAGGCTTTCTTATCTTATCTAATCATTATATCTTATCGTCGTTTCGCCATTTGCGTCCATTTGCGCTTTGCAACTGAGGTTGGTGGTTCGGTAAAACTATGGAAACAAGTCCTGTGAAAATTTGAAAATGTAATGCTGATTTTTGTTGTTTGACTTCTAAATTAATATCTATCTATATAAAATTCTGAATCATTTGGAAAAGAAATAACAACAAAATAATTTACTATAAGTGTACATTTTGATACTGCAATCAATGGAAATATATAAATAGACAAAGAAACTTATGAAAATGAATTTTTTATATTATTTTTATTTTTTAAACTTATATATATATATATATGTGTGTGTGTGTGTGTGTATTGCGAAAAGCACAACTATATGCACACATATTAAGTGTGTATGTATTTTTATTGCTTTAAAGTGTACTTTGGTATTGTTTTTTTTTCAATATATCCTTAAATTGTTTGAAATAAAATGCATTTACTCGATCAATACTTAGTAGTTGGGTTTATATTATTGACCGTAGACATATATGAACTATATGTCTACGGTCTATAAGTTATAACGTTGTTGAAATAAGGTGAAACATTACATAAAAGTAATTTCAAATGCTGTAGCTTAGGAGAGTTTTAATTTTTATGATCTCGATGGAGTAAAAATTGCATTCACTACACTTTAATTAATTAGCGATTAAAATTTTATCTCTCTTAATTCAGAAGTCGCTGAGAGAGGCATATAAATATTGATTAATGCATTTTGTTTTACATGAAGTTAAACCATTAATCACTAAAGCGAGCGTCTTTTGTTAACTGTTCCTTATATTTGTGTGCATGGGGTTCGATGCCTGGTGCAAATATTAGCCAGGTTTCTTTAAGAAATCCTTCAAGAACGTATTTTTCTCTTTAAAAATCTCCTGAAACTTAAGACAAAACACTCAAGAGCTCACTCTATTAGCAAATAAACTGAAAGACCCCAAATTCGCTTTCCGAAGTCTTGAATTACATTGATAATAAACATGGAAAATGATGTTTACTTTTAAATATTTGCAAATTTTACGGCTGTGGACAGAGATTTTAGGTAACTACAGAAATTTTAACTTAATTCACACAGAAGTAATTAAACTGTAGTTTTAGTTTAAGATAGTAAAGACTAGGAATTTTAGCTTAACTTATTTTTAAGCAAAGCATACAAAAGTCAATTTTCTGAAGGAAATATTTTGATCAGCAGTATATTAACAACTTCTTACATAAAATACACCACCTTATTTTTGGAAACTTTGCAATTAGAAGCACATGTCTAAGAACAGTATCTGGTAAAAAGAAAAAAGACTTCTAAGCAACTTATTGAAGAACTTTTATGCCTTATTATCTTTATCAAAGAGCTTTTAATACTCCATACCCTTGTTCCCTGTAAGCTCAACAGTGCTGCAAGGGATAAAACTCCTAAGACATTGTTAGTCTACTCAAGTCTTGGTTACTGGCTACGTGGAGTTTTTATGTCTTATCGTATGCCAAATGCAATTACGAACCATTATCCCTTAGAAGGTCCTTAACGAAGACTTTTATCAAGCAGTTAGCCCTCTTGCACTTTCCACAATCAATTTATCTTCTAACCAAATCTATATATATAGTGTCCATAAAAGTCTTTATTCGGTTTTAGGTTTTATCACCGTTGATTGTAACCAATTATAAGAATATTTTCAAGTTTACTTTCAAATTTCACTTCCAATTACGAATGTTTAAAATGACGCAAATTTCATGTTTTGGCATTCTTATATTTAAAACTGTCAGTTTTATATAAGCACGAAATCTTTTTTGTGTTTAGGAAAATTTCGTACTCATTATAGATAATAAAATAGGAAATGTTTAATTCCCGTACGCCAGAATTTGATCATGATAGTTCATTTTAAATCTGGAGGTCAGATTTTAGAGCCGTGCACACACTATTTGTAACAAAAGTACAAATTATATGTTATATATTGATAAAATCACAAATTACAATCATTAAATGGCATTTAAGAAGAAAAATTAACTTTGAATTATTTTAAATTTGTTTATTAACTATCTTTTCAAGGCAAACTGGAAATGACATCACATATCCCAAATTTTGCAATTAAATATTTCCAGCAATTTTTGTCGTGCAGAATTCAAATCTTTTGTGTGTTATTTTATAGCTCGTATAAAATATTCCTAAACATAAATAGGGACCGGAATAAATAGGATATACAGAAAACATAGAAATTAAGATTTCTTAAATTTTATAAAACTGATTTTTTTAAAATTTGAAAATGCCGAAACAGGAATATTTTCGTCGTTTAAATCAGTTTTGTTAGTAAAGGTTAGGTTAACTAATTAAGCAACTTGAGAGCTATTTGCCTGTAGGAAGGAATACCTTCGTGGAGGACATTTTAAGGGCAACTGGCTCATCTCTACGTTACATATGTGGAAAACCATGAAAAACAACCTTGCAGCAGGCTGATTCGCCATTAACCAATCCCAGGTCGAACTACCAGCATTCAGGGATTTTACAGCTCTGCCGCTTGTGAGCCGTATCAGTTTTGCCTTTGAAGGTGTATGTCTACGAGCAACTGTTGCGAAAATAAAGGTTGGGTAAAGACTTCTGTATATACGGCGTATCTAAATTTCTACACGGTCTTCCGGTCCCTATATTTATATTTAGGAATATTTTGTATATTTTAATTTATGAAGTATTTTTTATATAATTTAAGTAGAAAGTATTGTTTAGTAAATAAAGTGATTGAAAATCCAGATTTTTCTTGAGAAACCAAGCATAAATTGACTTGGGGAATAAATTATAAAATTTTGCTTTGGAATAGAAGGAAAAAGCTAAATTTTTTCAAGTAACGGAAATATTCAATTTATTAATTATGGAATGATATGAATTTTTAAAGTAAAGGAAATATTCAATTTATTAATTAAGGAATGATATTTGAGTTAACTTCACAAGCCAGTTGGAGTAAAATTATGATCGCATTCAGAGAACTTATTATAAATGAGGAAAAAAATCCAGTATAATAATTCATGCAGTTTGATCCGCTTCTACACTAATAATCGATACAGAAATTTTCATGGCTTCAAAGTACCTAAGTATTTCTACCTAGAAAGTTATGCTACACATGACTAGAAAGTGGTAATGAACGAAATTTTGGCGTAAGTAAAGTAATTAATAGGTACAAAAGTATATAAAGAAAAATATGATAAAGATGAAATTCTGTTTAGCAAGAGAGTGATTAAGTTAGTATTTAGTTCATGCTCAGGCAACTTGTATAATTCTGAGGAAACTGTACACTCAGCCATAACCAGCAATAATGTAATAAAGAAACTTCGTGGTAAGATTATGGTAAAGGTTTGCGGCGGTCTCTCAGTAGTGGGCGATTTTCTCTGTTTTCCTTCACAAAAAGCTGGTGTAATTAATTTCAGGAATTTTTTCGATGGTGTTAATGCATTTTCGTTTTTATGATGATACCATAAGGAAATAGATGTAAATGATTTATGAGGGAAAAAAACGCTCTTAACTTCATAATTATATGCTTTAATACTAATAAACGACCTGGTTTGAAATAGACATTGTATGAAATGGACGTTTGAAATAGACATTGTGAAATGGTTCCGAGGTTCTTTATATTGGTGCAGAATCATAAAGGATCTTCAGAGAAATATGACATTCATGAAAGTCGGCTTTTGTTCAGAAAGAGAGAAATTTTCACAAGAATTCCCCGCAGTGAAGGTTTCACAGCCTTATGCAGGTAAATTTCTGACTTGATAAAGAGAAACTTTGGTAAAAGAGTTAGCACCGGTCCACCGCTAAGAAATAGAATTTTCATTTCTTTGTTAATCATATTAAAGAATTAAAATTATACTTACACAGAGGTACGTCGGGATAAAAGTGTAGTACATTTTTGAAACGGACCTGCATAAATCTGAAGACAGGATTGTTGTTTGAAATCCATATAAAGTTTTTTATTTATTCAAATACCGGTTCACTTGAAACTTAGGGTTGCTTTAAGAAATGCCCCCCCCTCACATTACCGCGCTAATTTTGTAAACACGTTTCTCAGCTCGTCGGTCTCACACAAAACCATTTAATAGACTAAGCTTGCACATAATCAGGTTTCAATCACCAAGTTTGAGCTCGAAGATGTTTCTGAAATCAGAGTGGCTAATACGCACGACACTACCCAGTATCATACTGAA
This sequence comes from Stegodyphus mimosarum, assembly GCA_000611955.2. Taxonomy (NCBI): domain Eukaryota; kingdom Metazoa; phylum Arthropoda; class Arachnida; order Araneae; family Eresidae; genus Stegodyphus; species Stegodyphus mimosarum. Next base: position 571,075 of record KK122154.1, read on the forward strand.
TACTGATGGAGGATGACGTAATGGTCTTTTATACCCGCAAAGGAAGTCTGACGAAATTCATACCTGACTCTCAGCTTCGTAACAAACTTTTAGTGAAGTCGCTAAAGCACTCACTGACGAATTGAAATGTTTGGGGAAGTGAAGGATCTCACAATCGATATTATGGACATCTTAACGGAAATATGATACCTTCATTTCTGTTGACAGATGACGCAACCACTATACCAACATCAAAACGAACACTGTTGAGACAGAAATGCTGCAGGAGGGAAAAAAATCATTCTTGACATAAATATTGTAGTAAAGTCATCGTGAAGCAACTCAGCATGTGTGCCCATTAACTTTTGGTTCAAGAACATTTTTGACTTGGCGGAATTCGATTATGTAGTCCTTTTTTGGGCCTACATATGGCGAAAATCTAAAACTGAGAGAAAGGATTTTTTTTCCTCTTTCATTTGAGGAAGTATTTAACTAACTCAGTACTCTTTTCTTTGTGCTATTTCGAGCATAAAAGAAAGAAAAAAAAGATAGATGACTTCGGTAGACCTTTAAATAATTTTTTTTGCTTTAAAATATTCAAAAGAGCAACTTTTCTTATACACATTTTTATCAGCCTAGGAGAAAAACTTATCTTTTTTTTACCTATCTATGGTGATTTTATTATGTAGTATTGAAAGCAACATTTTAGTGTATAGCCGGGTTAAAAAAACGTTTATCATTTTGCAAAAATTTTAAATATGATAAATTTAAGACTTCGTTATGATATTTTGTAAAGAAAGGGAAAATTGTTTTTCGATAGAACTCCTCTTTTAAGACAGAAATTAAAAAAAATTTAGTAAATTTAGTAATTTATTTCTAATGAGTGTTTTAATAAAGTTTATATATATATATATATATATATACATACAACTAAATTGCGTACTGTTGTGTATAAAAACTATTCCTAAATACTGTGATGTCATCTGCTTACTATCATCCCAAGCATGAAAGCATGAATTAGCTTATTATTTTATTTCCCTTTTCTGTGTTTGCTGTAAAAATTTCTTTATTCTAATGGTTTTTTATAGTAATTTTACATCGTTCTTCAATAAACAAACTTAATCTTATTTATACAATACTTGGTTAATCCGTAACCCGGTTAAACCACTCACGGTTAATGAAGAATTGACTAGTATTTTATGATTGCACATGGAATTCAAATGAATTAAGTATATTAAAAAAAGTTAAATATTTTTATTATCAGATAGAACTGATTACTTAAAATTATTAAAAGGAATGATTATTTTCAATCAAATTCAGTAAGCAGCATCGTACTATACTCACTCAGAGTGCCATACTGTGAATCAATAATTGAGAGCAAAAATAATCATTCATACTGCATATTGGTATTTTGTGTTACGTTGTCACAACTTTTATAATTAAATTGGCAACTTTTCGGTTAATAGTCAAAGTTTCCGCTGCAAATATCTAAAAGGTAGAAGAATAATTGAATATTAGATCTCGAAGACATTTTGAAATAAAGTTAATTACTATTTCAGCTTTTCCTGGAGGAAGATTCCTTAGCTAATGATCGGCGATTTATAGCATTTTTCTAGTAAAAATTTCTAATAATCTAGACAGATCAATAAAAATGATAATAATATGTAAATGATATATAAAAAATATGGCTACCCAATTTTTCAGTACTTAAAGGATAGATGTGGGCTGCCGATTTTAATATTCGGTGTCGAGATACGAAAAAAGGTAATTAATGGCGTGAAGAAATTCTAAGGTATCATGATTTTAACGAAAAGTTTTACTTTCCGTTAGAAACATAATTAAATTGATTTACTATAAATTAATCCGATAGAAGAACTTGAATTAATCTGCATGGCAGGAAAAGTGTCATTTTGATTAAAAATTACCCTAATCTTCTTAGCGAAACACAAAATAATTAAACAAACTTTCAGAAGTTAATTAATTGTCAGTGATTAAAGATTTTAAGGTTTGGTATTAATTAAGCACAAATGATTCCGTATAAAAAGCGACGTGTGTCCTTTTTGCTGTTATCAAAATTGGTAAGAAAAATAACAATAATTTATTTTTATTTCTTTATTTAAGAACTAATGTATTTGCTCCGGATTTACTTTTTAATAATAAATGCCTTCCCTAGATGAAACATGTAATTTCATTTTATAATCTTAAGAATTCAGTTTTAATAATTTCAGTTTTAAAATTATTAAAATTCAAATTTTAATTTGACATTTTGTCTTCTATAAAACTAACGTTAGTCTAAGGTTGAATTCTACTTAATTTCAAAGCCTTCAACTTTTGTAGTAAATACAGACTCGTAAAAGGGAGTTTCAGATAATTACTTGCGTTTATGCAAGATAGTATATGACTCCAGTGTACTGATAATTCATATTTTTCTCGAAAAAAATTTAACATTTTCCTGCTTTTCTTTCTCCCCATTTTTAGTTCCTTTTTCCATCCTCGAAGCAGCTGGTCTACAGGATAAGGTGGGCTGAATCATCAACCTGTTGATCCCGTCGATGAAATGAACAAACTAAAGCTTAGGGCTAAGTCCTCAGAGACTCTGCAATGTAAAGCGAGAGATACTGAATAAAAAAAACCGGAATGAATAGGGAAACAGTACGGACATATGGGCACCGCTATTGAGACTATGTGGAGAATGCTGAAGACGCCTGATTTTGAGTACATATAAGTTGCTGTTACCTGCAAGGTCTGTTTGCACTCAGTGACATTTTATGATAAAACATACACGCAATTAAAATGCATATCAACAGTTATATAACTAAGTTAGAAAAGATTGTTATAGATGTTAAATTACAGTAAGCTTTACAAATTTGAAATATCTTACATAATTCTGTTGATGCAGTACTTATTTTAAGTACTTTTAACTATTACAGCACATACAAGTCACAGAAATACAAGAGCAAGGTGTATATACGGATATTTATGAAATCAGTACAAATATTTATGCGTTAAAATTAAGAAGCAAGACTTGTTGTCACTATTAAGTTATGCAGAGATTAGCAGTTTCGATTTATTATCTTTATCGCTACACTTTGCCCATTTTTATACATGCCACGTAGATTTTACAACTCCGCTATGAGTACTTCTGCTACAGTTATTTGTGAAGCATTATGTCTGCCAAATGACCATCTCGTTTAGTAATGCACTACACAAAGCGATTACGAACGCTTTGACAAGGTCAGTGCTGCCAGGAGTTATGCACTCAGTTTTCTCTTTGATTCATTCCTACAGCTCTCTCACATTTCAAACTTTGGTTGCACACACCTTATTCTTCAAATGTCTACAAAGAAAATAGTCAGGAGCACATAGACTGGCAGATCTGACGGGTCTTTGCATGTCATAGAAATCTTCCGTTGTCGTCCGTCTCCGCAGTGCAGCCATTTCTTCATTTCCAAAAACTTCAGAAAAGTAATAATTTGGCAGACATAATGTTTCTCGAATAATTATACGAAGTGCATAAAAAGGGAGTTATAAAGTTTATGTGGCAAGTATGTAAATGGACAACTATAGCGAAAAAGGTGATACAAAATATTTGTAATTTTAATACCACCGACTTATTATTTTCAAAATGGGTAATCGAAAATGTTCCACCCTGTACAAGAATGTACATAGATGCATGTTAATGCTACATTTCGCAAATATTAATTCAGATAATACTTGCAAACTGCAGATTAAAATATTCATATTTTACACTATTGCTAATTACATACGTAGAGAATAAATGTATAAGCTAATAGGATAAAATTTTGCTTTTGTACATGAACGTAACACAGTACGCTAACAAACAGAATGAAATAATTATATATAATAGCTTGATGCCAGTTGAATCAATTAAATGAGGCTTAACTGGTTTCAAAATATGGTGTTATTATATGGAAGATTCGCTGATACTGTGTTATAGGAAATACTAAGCTAAGTTGACTAAAGCTTCGTTGCTGACACAGCAACACTCCAATGAGAGTGTGGCTGATGGTGTTAACTAACGAGTTTTAATCTCTTTGTGATAGTGAGAGTTTGGACAATGCAAACTTTAATGCAATATATTGCACGCCTGTTTTTGAAATATCAGATGCCCATGCATAACAACTCTCAGCCATTGACTCTGAAGATGGTGGTTAGAGGTAATTGGGCAATCACGTATGTACCCAATTTCGCCACATGAGCAAAGATCACCTTCAGTGAAACAAAACTGATTAAGATAGCTCATGAATGGCCTTTGTGAGATGAAGAACTAGGTGATTCCTAAGAGGACACTTTTAAAAGATGCAAGTATCTTTGGTTATAAATTCAAATTGTGAGATAAGGTTCATGCTCATGGTATGAACATGGGTCTCATGTAAGAACCTCATGAATACTCATGATATGAGCAGTATTTGAAATTTCGTAGTCTTGTCCATATGCAACGAGGATATGAGCCACTTATCCTTAAAACGTTCTCGACGAATGCATCACTTTCCACAGGTATTTAACTACAGAGTTACTTAATTAACCTTATATTATGTGACCATTTGTGCAAGTTTTTGTTTAAAGAAGTATATTAATATCTTGAAAAAGCAGCTGTAACTTCTGCCTTCATTCATAGCAAATTCTGCAGATTATGCTTGATTTCATTGTTAATTAATGGCTTAACTACTCAAGTGAAGAGAATGTAGCGAGCGAAACTGATGTATCGAAAGATAGAAGATAAGAGAAAAACGATTGTTGTCAGGAATGTCCCTTTTATAGACATAAAAACTAAAGATAAGGACTGCCAAAATGTCACTTACGCTTTGTCGCCAAAATAATGTTTGTTACCATAAATAATTGTCAAAAAAATATGATCCGAAATTAGTGATAAGCAGCAAAATTTCAGTTTTTTAGAAATGCTTGATTTTGACTACGTTTCGTTGCTGCAAATAATTTAGTCTCTTGAATAACCGTCTTTGGAAAAAAAGGAGTTTAGAAATGAATGAGTTATGATAACTATACTATGTATCTGTTGACGTGGAAGATTACGTAGACGATTATAGATCTTCTAAAATAACTGCTAACGTGTCACATTTTCCGAACATACTAAAAGAAAATATCTCAGAAATTTGAAAGAAATACTGAGGATATCACACCATTACAATTTAAGTCAGGAGTAAAAGTATGCGTCGATTTTGGCTTTATCATTTAAAAGTAGGTAATGTATGTGAACTTAAAAATTCATTGTCACATTGCAGTGTTATTTGGTGTAGTTAAAAATCATAACTGTTCATTTTATATACATAATAATCACTTAATATATTTATTCGTCATTTTGACTTCAAAAATAAAGATATATACTGATGCGAAATTTCACCCATGACAATACCATTACCATGATGTACTTTGATACGACAGCTTCATATAACGCTGTCCTCATCTGTAACGTAGATACGAATGAGCCACCCTTAGAAAGCCCTCCCTGAAGGCATCTTCTTTCTTACACAGATAGCCGTCGCATACGTTGCCATAATCAAATGAACCAATCTGCACAACAGAAGCATTTATCTAACCTGCTTCTGGATTCCATCCTACGTTACTTCGTTTGATTTTAGATAAAGACCAAATATATTAAATTATACGTAAACTGGTTGATTAATAAAGGCTTAAAGACGCGAGTCCTCCCTGCCTGAGAGGAGCGATGCCTTCGCGGATTACTTTGTAAGGGAAACTGTTTCGTAAATATGTTAACCACGGAGAGAAAGACGAAAAGCTTATTCAAATAGTCCACTTGTCAAACTATATATTCCATCTCGAGCAAAACGCCTCTACACGCACAAGACAAGAACTGAATTTGTAGAGACATTAGGTTTTTTTGAAGCAGGAGAGATGGAAAATGAGCAATGCCCTCGCCGGGACTCGAACCACGGACCTCTCGAATATGCGTCGGGTGTGCTGGTCATTACACCTCTAAGGCATGCTAAGAGGACGGGAGAAAAACCTTATATGCTCCCCTTTTTAAAGGGCGACTGGAGATCAGGGGACACAATCGCCAAATCCTGGTAGTGGAATATCATCGTCCATCATCGGTTTTACTTCGGGCGCCAGTGTACACACATTTTCGTTTTTTGGTGCAGGAGCGATGGAAAATGAGCAATGCTCTCGCCGGGACTCGGAACATGGACCTCTCAAATACGCGTCCAGTGTGTTCGCCATTACACCACAAAGGCATACTAAGAGAAATACCTTATAAACGTACATAAGGAAAAAGTAATTAAAGTTGCACATCTCTCAAATAAGAGGCGAAAAACTGAGTGGGGATGATTCCTCTAAATATGCATCACTCAAACTATTTTTAGCCATTACCATGTATTTTAAAACCTGTGAAACGGGTTATCTATTCTATGCTTTTCCCTTTTTTTTGAAAATTTTGTTTCCTATGAAGATATGAATGCAGGGTGTATTAGTACAGCGATGACAAACTTTCAGGAGTGATAGAGTACACCTAGATGATGGGAAATCACACATAGCAATGCACGGTCAGAAAAGCTTCCCTGGCATGGTAGGGACGACACAAAACGCAAAAAAAGAAAGGACACAAACGTAAGATGAAACATGTTTTATTATGTTTAGTGCAGCAGAAATCAACAAATAAGAACAAAAACTAACAACGATCGTCATTAAAGGAAGTGTTCGAAATTACGAACCCGGACCGTGATGCAGGCCTCAGTCTTCTGGCGCATGGAAGATCTGCATCATGAATGGAAGATCTCACGGAAGATGCATAAACCACGGCTCCTTCATCATGGTCCTGGTCGTAATTTCGAACACCTTCTTTGATGATGATCGCTGTCTTTTTATGTTGTTTTTTCTTTGTTTTTTGTTGTACTCCAAATAATAAATTGTTTTCTCACCCCTTTCGTGTCTTTTCTTTCTTGACTTTTGTATCGTCGCTACCGCGCCAAGAAAGCGTTTCCGACCATGCATTGCTATGTGATTTCCCATCGTCTAAGCATACTCTATCTGTCCTGAAAGTTTGTCACCGCAGTACTGATACACCCTGTATATATCATGTTCTTGAGTTTACTCTTAAAAAACTGCATTTAATTAGGAATATTTGAAAGCATTATTTACTCATGTTAATTTCGTGCTTTTTTATTATCCTTAACCTTATTCTGGCAAATAATGAAAATATTTAACTTTTATTAATCCAGAAATATATTATTTTGCTACAACTGCTTTCTTTATTCTTAGTCATTGAAATATTTCGACATATCTATAAAACTCATTAAATTAACTTTTGCATAATGGGAGAAAAAGTCATGACTGGTTTATTTTGAATGGAATCATGGATGCCCAAGATTATCAGTCATCATTTATGGTCATCAGTCTTGTCAATATATTGAAATAAACAGCAATAGAAACCTAAGGATTATAGCGAAGAAGTTGTTATTAAAATTGATATCAAACAATTGTCTCGTACAAAAAATGTCTCTAAGATTTTAGTATTTGGTAATGTTGTTGTTATTAAAATTGATATCAAAAATTAAAGAATCAAAAATTAAAGGCAGAAAATGTAATCAGCGATTTTTTATTTAAGAAATAAGCGTTATAGTTGATTCCAAAATAAACAATTCCTTGGCATTTTATTTATATTTTAATAAATGCTGATACAGGGCGTCGCATGGAATACAGGAAATGTTCCATAATCTGGCAAGTTCGGAGCTTTAGCTGTGCACCAATATCGCATAAAAATCGTATAATGCGGCAAAACAATTTTTTTTGCGTTAAGAAATCTACTGAGAAGCGAAACTAACTGAATTACAGTAAATCTGCGAACATATTTCATGAGTATAAATAAACTCCTTCATAATGTTATTACACGTAACTAGTTTTTTCTTTTAAAAAATTAGTATTTTCAGTGAAACAATTTTTTAAAAATAAATCAGTAAATCTTGAATGTGAACCTACTTCATAGTTTCCGTTTTTTAAAAAAGCAGACTGTAATCCAGTAAAATATGAATATACGTTATTTCTCTCTCTCTCTCTCTATATATATATGTACTTTCATTCTGGCGTTTTTCATAAATCTGTCAAACACTTCCCTAGCCCCATTTCAAATGATCTTGGATGAATCTTCTTTTTGACACTTTCTAATTTTTGGGAAGGGGAAAAGTAACTTCGGATTTAGCTTATTTTAAATTATGGGTTCTTAACTTAAGTTTCTTACAACTGGTTCATTTTTATTATTTTCTATCACTGAGATAATTTTGTTTTTTAAACGTGGAGTAGACAGATCGTTTAGAAAAAAAGGTAATTTTTTAAAATAGATTGCGGCGACGCACATAGTGATATCCGCCAAAGCAAAAGATACCCCTTAGGGAACTTGAGAAGAATCTGGTTCGTATCTATGCTACGCATGGAAAAAGCCACGAAAACGACCATTTAGCCAAACCGTTTGCAGGGTTTCGAATCCCAGACAGAATTACTATAATTATAGTGTACAGGGGCTTCACCACTCTGCAGCCACCATGGTATTTGGCCAGAGTTTTCACCAGGTGATTTGGAGTACTATATTATTTACGTTTTCAAGGAACAGCAGCGATGATAATTGGGTCAGCTTCTTTTGAATTATCAAATTTATGTTTTTCCTTTTTATACCCTAATCAATATTTTTAACGAAAGCATATTGATATTTTGAAAGCATTCTAAATGAATATAGATAAATAAAGCAAACCAAATATATAAAGGCTCAGTTTTGAGCAAAAGACTGACTAATATAGTTCAACCGTCTCATCCGCGACCATGAGCACAAAGACGCACGCGCCGTTCGGACCGAATTATTCTCAAAATAGGTCGGAAGGAGGGGGACTTTTCCCCTCGAGCATATAAATTTCTCTTTCTGGAGGTCTTCACTTGATGTTTTACGTCGCAGCAAGTAATAACACCCTTTTTGGATGAGGTCTATGTGTTTTGGCAGAATGCCAGCTAAAGTTGCGTTTCAGACCGTCGAACTATTATAGCAAATAGCAAAACGACAAGAAGAAATTGAAGTTCCCTTTACAGAGGCTATCAAATTTAATTCTGCGCAGTATCAAAACAGAAAAAAGTCGTTACTTACAAAGTTTTGCAACATCATCGAACTACTACTAACAGGCATCCTAAAATTCACTTACGGACAGTATTGAGTTTTAAACGTGTATCATTCAATATACGTCAATTCTATAATGAATTATTTTTACCCGAAACGATTATAAATGAATTTCAGTCATATTCGATTACACTTTTATTACATTAAATTAATACTTTATTCGAGATTTGTCATATCCTTTGAGATGTTCCACCTGCCTTTCTCATCATCTTTATGGTTTTGGCTTGAAATGGCAAAAACTAAAAATGATTCTTTTGATGCTTCTCCGAGAATAATTTTTACAGACTTACATTAACTTCGGAATGTATGTTTGTAATGAATGTATGTAAAGAATGTATGTTATGCTTATAGATTAACTGGTATAAGCCGGAACCAGCAGATATACCACCAGCAATTTATTTACGCCATTTGGCAACGAAATACATTTTCGATGTCAGCAGATAGATGAAACAGTTATTTCTGATTTCCGGCTGGTACTTTTCAGTCTCATAAAAAATCGCATCAAACAGATTCTTATTTTTTTCCAGCTTGCCTGTACCTCCATATGAAATCTGTTAAATAAGAGGGTGAGTAAAGCTCCATCTGCACGAGGCAACATGTTTCCGAACAAGTGTTCTCTGACTCCGGTGGCGCCTGAACAGATCCTTTAACACAAAGAAACATATTGCCGGAGAAACATAAAAGTTTTTCTCACCCTTGAACTAATGACCATGAGCACAGTGGGAACAAAGTAGTTGGAAACGTAATTGGCAACATCCAGTAAAACTGCATATGGAAATCCCGGGTTCATATGTTCCCGGGTTCAAATGTTCATCCCGGGTTCAAATGTTCAACTTCATTTTGCTATTCTAATTTTTATTTTTTTTTCTAATTGCTAGCATTTGCCCATACTAGCATTGGCCACTGCTAAGACCAGAAATAATGGCCATTTTATTGTGGAGACACCTAATAGGCGACCACCGTTACCTCCTATGAAGAGATCAACGATTTTTACATCCATGCCTTCTCCGAGATTCGAACCCGGACCCTTCTGCATCTCAGTTAAGCTACTCTAATAGCTATACCATCTGGGTGGCTTCTAATTTTTATTATTTAATTTCTTTCTTTAAATTCTTTTAAAGTTATCATTAACTTATTAAAGATTGCAAGTTGCTGATTATCAAACTAATTTTAGTCGTTACTTTCGATATTCATTATTTGCAGGTGAATAGAATATGCATACAAGAAGAAATAAATACAGAGTGGTAACACGACTATGCAAACAATGTTCGCTTTACCGCCATATTTATGCCAAATTTATGTTTGCTTGTCGACACGATAGAAGTGTCTTTATTGCATAGAAAACACATCTCATATTTAAATCTCTGTGATTGGATTGTAGGTTATTGTCAAATTCGGCACAAAATAGATTTGTATAGATAAACTGCTGTCAGGTAACAACTTTACGAGGGAAATTGCTTTGAAGAAATTTGTGTGTGTATGTCTTTAGTGATTTCCCTTGAGCTAAATCCTAGTTCTCATTCTGATAACTTGTTGGCATTTGTTGACAATATGTTTCTGTTATAAATCTTCCTTTATATGACTGGAATATTCTATATTTTTTTCCAAAATACCACATTACTTCATTTCTTGGTAAATATGGTAAACTCAATATGGAAAATGTAATAAAATTAACATAAGATTAATGAAATTTATCGCGAAAACATTCCATGGGTAGAAGGTCACCGAAAATTAACACAATGCGGATACTATATGCATTTTCTTTAATTAGCCTGAAGTTGAAGTAAAAACAGAAACCATTGCTACCCGTCTTTAGCTAAAAGAGGAACCTTAATAATAATAACAAAAATAACTTCTAGAAGAATTAGGATACGAATAACCTTCTTTGTGTATACGAACCAGTTACCTCAGAAATTCCTTAGCGAAGACATCTCTTCTCTTAAGTAAATAGACCTAGCTCTCTTTGTCACGGTCAAATAAACCAATCCAAACCGAAACAACTTCTAAGGTTGCAGCAATATCGCAAGAAACCAGAATAATGGATAGTATTATTGGCGGTGTATTAGCGAGTGCCAGCTAATACACAAATACTGATAAATTTCTGCCATACTTGATCATATTTTTAGCGCATGTGACGAATATCAAGTTCAGAAGACGAACAAGATTAAGCTCTTTTCAACATTCGAATTCAGAGACTCGCTTGATACATAGAAGTAAGATAAATGAAGACACAAAAGAGAATATGGAATAGTTGCTTTTGAATAGACTAGAGACAATGACGTCAAGGAAGAGTAAACGTTTAGTATAGTAGCTCTGATGAATATTACACTGGTTTCCAAAAGTTAGCATCAAACGGGAAACTAATCATAACCAAAAAGTATGCAAGTAAACCGAACAAAACTTGGGAATAATATTTATTACACAATATCTAATTTAAAATCACATGAAAATATTACGCAGAAAATTTATATTTTGTGATATCAACAATGTTTATGGTATTGTCAATGAATTGCATGAGCAATGATATAGTTCCCATTCATACCATAAAGCTATTCTAAGACCATCCAAGTTACGGGACGGACTTGGAGCTTAACAATGTGTCATCCCAAAAGCAACCCACCGACGCTCAATGGAATGAAAGTCGAGAGAGCGTGCTGGTAATTCCATTTTGACTATAATTTCTGCTTCAAGAAACTAATTCATGAGGCGAGGGATGTGAGGGCGGGCATTAGCTGCTTAGAAAATGAAGGTATCGCCAGTTGCGCAGTATACGGATGAACAATAGAATACCATAGCCGTCTCTATGTCTCTAAGTATTGCAAATTCCATGTGACAACACAACAGAGGTCTGTGTCTTCACATCTGTGCGCCCACCTAAATGTACTCCTCACCATACAAGAACATACAGGGGTTGGACAAAAATATGGAAACACCTTGTGAAATGCAGGTTTGAAAAGAAAGATTGATTTTAATGAAATATGTAGGTGGCGCTGGCGTTTTTGACTACTGACGCCACCCATACAACTTCGTAAATGTGCTAAACATTTCAGTTGTTGTCGGAGTACTGTTATGTGAGGTTGTCATTGCATTATGTCAGAGTTAACAGACTTCGAACGTGGGCAAATTGTTGGAGCACGTTTGGTAGTTGCTTCCGTAAGCAAGGTAGCCGAGGTGTTTAGTGTTTCAAGAGGTACTGTATCGAAGATTTATTCCGCATATTTGAAAAGCGGAAAAACATCATCTGCTAAATCACAGCGCCGACGAAAGTGTGTCCTGAGTGATCGTGACAGACGATCATTAAGGGCAATTGTGACGAAAAATAAGAAGACCACAGCTACAAATGTTACAGCTGAAATGAATGTTGTATTACCGAACCCTGTGAGTACCAAAACAATTAGAAGGGAGCTTCATAAACAGGGAATTGCTGGCCGTGCTGCAATTGAGAAGCCACTCATCAGTGATGCTAATGCCCGTAAAAGGAAAAGGTGGTGTTTAAGTCATAAAGCCTGGACTATAGAGCAGTGGAAGCGAGTAATATGGTCTGACGAGTCTTCTTTCACATTGTTTCCCGCTTCTGGCCGAGTTTACGTCTGGAGAACGCCATCTCAAGCCTATAATACAGACTGCTTGTTGCCAAGAGTGAAACATGGTGGGGGTTCTGTTATGGTTTGGGCAGCCATATCGTGGTTCTCTGCTAGCCCATGATAACTGTGCCAGGGCACATGATTGCCAAGACTTATGTGAACATTTTGGTCGATCAAGTTCATCCCATGGTACAAACTTTGTTCCCCGATGATGATGGTGTCTTCCAAGACGACAAAGCTCCTGTTCACACAGCTCACATTGTCCAGGACTGGTTTTCTAAGCACGAGGATGAGTTGTCCCATCTCCCCTGGCCACTACAGTCACCAGACCTGAATATTATCGAACCTTTGTGGTCTACATTGGAACGGAAAGTGCGCTCTCGTTATCCACCGCCAACATCGTTATCTGAACTTGCCACCGTTTTGCAGGAAGAATGGTATAATATTCCCTTGGCAAACATACAGGAACTGTATTTATCCATTCCGAGAAGACTGCAAGCTGTTTTGGATGCCAGCGGGTTTCCTACACCATATTAAGCAAAGAAACATGTTTTTTTAAAGGTGTTTCCATATTTTTGTCCAACCAGTGTACATCCTACATAAGTATCTCTTTCCCATTTGTTAGACAGAAGATACCGAATGTTTGCTTCTGTCTATGATACCGAATGTCTCCGTATGTAAACACGTCGAGAATCAGCCTATAAAGCCAAGTGGGATTCGTCAGTAAACAGACTATAAACAGAATACCGATTTTTCAATCCAGTTAACATGAATACGTGTCCGTTCGACATTCAGCCATCTTGCAATGTCATATTATTTTTGGCATGTTTCTGATCAACCGATGGTTCTAGAACGCAATTCTGCTGGCAAGTATCACCTGGAACTCATTATTACACTTTAATTATCTAGAAATTCTTTAATATACCGTCTTCCTTTCTAAACAGTCCGTTTTAAGTTGTATTGTATTAATGTAAAGCGATGACAACGCATCTCTTCTGCATAATGCTACTCAATGCAGCTTAGTTTTATTTGTAACATATATAAATTTCAGAAGTCTGAAGCTGCTTTTTTTCCGATTTATTGTAATTTTCCAATTTTTTGCTTAATTTTTAGAATTCCAAATTCGTAGTTGCTGAAGTTTGATTCATCTGCCTTTCTCATCATGTTTGAGCTTTTACTTGAAATGATGCTTTTAATGCTAATTTCAGACGCAAAGTAATTTTAAACACACACAGTAGAAATAAAAATAATAAAACCTTTTCACGTAGGCGATATTTAGTACCTTTGTAAATGCTGACAAATATTCTAGTTTAAGATTTAAGTTTATTTTGTTCATTTATAGCGGTATTGCACAAGAAAATCACTAAGCAAATAAAAAGTTCAAAATGCTGTCTACCTGACATGTCATCTCAATTATTTTCTTTCACACAATCTGTGGAACTCCTGAAAAAAGAAATAGCTGTTCATGCCCTAAACGAAACGAACCAACTAAATTTTTTATCTCACCCTTAGTGAGCTTAATGTCCTCCTTTCCACTTGGGGCGCTAAGATGATTAATGCGTTTTTCGTGAAACCCTGACGCGACTTATTATGCGAAAAGAAGCAGAAAATCTTTTTCCTCCCTTAACTCGAAAATCTATAACTTTTTAGGTATAGATACGCTACGATCATCCACATATTTTCTTTTCTTCCAGCTAGAGAAATCACCAGATAACGATTATCACTGTAATCGATATTCTTATCAAACGCTTGTTTTCGTAATTTTACGGGTTTGATCGCTTTGTATTGGCCTGAGAGAGAAAATTTCTAGGCTTAACGTTTCCGATTTCCCTTTTTGTATTCTTTGACATTTTGTTTTTAATTTCAATGATTAGTTATTGAAATACAATATCTGTAATGAGATACGTAGAAAATAGTTGTCTCATTTTACCCATAAGCAATTTAAATGGCATAAATAAAGCATTTTTTTTCAAAAATTTATCATAACTGCAATCATGGATGCTTACGTTAGAAATGTAAGAAAATACTTTTGCTGGTTTTTTTTCTTAAATGAAATGGCTGTGTGCATAAATTTTAAAATTGTGATAATATTTTTTTGAATACAGCTTTAGAATAATAATATAGCATCGCATTTGAACAGTTAATTATTGCAAAACTTATAATTGAGTTAATTATTGCAAACACTGAAGGGTGATTATTTCATTGATAAATGCTCTTGATAAAAAAACGTACTGTCATTTATTTAATCCGAAAATGACTTTGCTTTTATTTCATTTTATCATATTTAAGTAATATTCCCTTGCTACGAAAAAATTCGCTGTATATTAAATTTCAGTTTCACAAAAGTAGATATTAAAATCACATATTTATTACTCATATTCTGAACAACTTTTACTTTTTTCAGTAGAAAGGGTTGATGAGTGAGCGAGTGAGTAAAACCTCTAAACACTGATATTTCGAAACGACTTTAGGTTTCAAAGAAGGGGCTGTCTGAAAAGATATTTTTGTAAAGTTTCCCACGTGTAACTTTAATATGAGGTAGTCAGTTTCGATTAGTCCTTGAGTTCGCTGAAGTCTTTAAGAAAGGCATTCTTCCTTTGCAGAGAGAGCACAGATAACGTTGTCATAATCCCTAATCCCCAATGCTTTAACAAAATGCTGAATTACAGTTACAGTAAGATCATAACAAATGAACAGCATTCATGGATAAACTACAAGTAATTATCACAATATTGTTTTGTTTAAAAGAAACCTACATTCCAATAAGAATGCTTGGTAATATTAATATTACCAACATCTAATAAACATTTTCAGTTATTATAGCCTGAATCTGGCCTGCTTTTATTGTTCCCCACTGCTTTTCCCTAGACTTCGAATCATTTAATGCTGCTGGAACTGCGGTTTGCTTCATCTGCTACAGTTGCAAGTCATTACCATTATCTTCGTCACTGTTCAGTCTGTCTCCACAGGCTATGAATTTCAGAACTATCCCTGAGCATTACATATACCCGTTTCCTTGTATTTCTTCGTTATTATTGCTTCATCATTCAGAGACCACACATCCAAAATCTAGGAGCAAATCAATTAATAAGACGAAAACTGTCACTGTGTGAACGAATCCATTTTAAAAATTAGAAAATCTCGCTTTCAGAACATCTTGAGGAAAGGAGAAATTATGTGAATGCTTAGAAAACTTCAAAACCTTGTGCTTTTTTGTTAAAGGGAAAAAATACGCGCCAGATGTGTATCGCTTACTTGAACTCGACTGCATATCCCTCACTTGTTCATTTACATGACGTGAAGTACACTTCTGCAGTTAAATAATTTAGGATATTTATCTATTCACAATTCTTTCGAACTTCGTAATTTTAATGAACGAAAATTTATTGTGGTAAATGAAACATAAGCTGTGTACAAATAATTTGATCTGATTTACATAACCATTCAATTGTATGTGATTGATTTTAAGCTGCTAAATGGACGCTTGCTATAAAGTCTGGAAATGAGAATTTTAAGAAAATTTAAAGATGTAATATTTTTATCTAATCCACATATTAAGCACTAGAAACTTGAATTTAATGTAATGAAGAATACCAAGTTACTGTTACTTAAGGAATTCTCTACATTGTAGTATACATATATATAAGCAAAAGGAAAATAAACAGCCATAAAAGACAGAAAAGCTGCCGTGGACAATATAGTAGTTAGCAGAAACTGACTGATAGTTCAAATCTAAGGATACAGGTTTAACACCATCTTAAAACTTGATAGTTGCATTGCCCTTATTTCCTCTTATTTGCCATTTTAATATAGGTTGCCCATTATGGTGCATCGAACACGATAATTTTAATGAGAAGATTGCTAAACAGCCGATAGGTTGGCTGAAAGTGTAAAGTTTGAAAAGTAAACAAGTACTGAAATTAGAATAACAACATATAGAGAAGAGAAATTTTTTTAACATGTTTAAAATGGTTAAAAAGCATAGAAGCGTAGAAAATAAATTAATTATGCTTTTGTCCTCAGAAAAAGCGAAAATACAAATCATATTATTAATAATTACATTGCAAATGATTAATATAATCTCTCTCTATATAAACACGTATAAAGTATATTTAATATTATGTAGGAAACAAATCATTTATATTCAATTATCATTTTCTCAAACGCAAATTTAATACGAGATATTTTCTTATTTATTAATTATATATGGATGAATATCTAGACAATTAGCCAAGCAAAGTTGCACGCTTGAGCTTTTAGCTAAAACTACTTTTTTCAATTCACCTTTTTTTCTATCCATCTTTACTTACTTGATAACTTAAAAATTTTGTTGAAAGATATAAATTAGTGTGCAGTCCTATGCCCTTTTTAATGACATAGCTTTTGAATGCTTTGTCATAATGAATTACCTGCCTCTGTTGATAAGAATATGGCTAATGAGTGTTTCTAAGTTTTATTCTTCTTTTGAATTCATTTTCAGACTCTTAGAGCTGTTTTTTTCTGGGCTGTGCGATAATATTTCTTGATCTTACGACGTCATTTTGAATTAATTATGTTTCATGTTTTTGTTTTTTACTTATTTATGCCATTTCTATAATCTTCTGAATTTGTTTCTACTTGCAGTTTACGTTTTTAAATATTGCTATATTTACTAAACTTATCCTTTATTTTGAAAATGTTATTAGAATTCTCCTTTTTTTTTCATCTCTGCTATTTCTGTATGAATCATGCAGAAACTGTATGTTATTTGTTTTGCACTATTCTTGCATGTCTAATGTTAAAAAAAATTCATTTCTGCTTAGCTAACTAGTTAATTCATCTAAAACATACAATAAACTGAATGACACAAAAGCATGAGTGAAAGTAATGATCTATGAGCATTTATTTAAATATATCTCCCATTATAAAATTGCTTTCATTCAAAATGATTATAAGAAAGAGGTCTCAAAGGCTAATAATGAAAATAAATTAAATAATAAATTAGTGGCTAATAAATACTAGATAGACACGTAAACTATTGAATAACTGTTGAAATATTATTATGATCGATTTCCAAAGAAAATAGTGAGCGCATTTTAAAAGACAGACGACAAACAGCTTTTCTTTTTCAGTTTACATATATAGAAGACTTTTATTGTTTATTGTTTTTAAATTGTTTTTAAATTAAATTTAAATATAAATTTAAATTTAAAAAATTGCAAAAAATTGTAATTTTGTTTATTAGTATCATTTTAATTTCCTGATTACTTATTTTAAATTAAATTACTTTTCTATCTTGCCTACTTTCATTTTCCTGCCAGAGTTTAAATTGCCGACGATATTCAAATTAGGTAGAAAGAAGGAAGTTTTTAAAGAAAGGTTTTTGAGAGTGAGATCAGAGTGTGTTCTGCCTACTTGAAGGCCACGTTGCTAACATTGATCCTCTAGTAATTAGGATTCTGTGCAGTTGAGTTATTCTTGCCATTAGGCTTCTTTACGCCGACTTCGATCACGGTCAGTTTGGGTGCTAATTAAACTGTGAAGCTGTTAGTCAATACTTAAAAATTCAATAATTTTAAGTTTACTCCATTATGCTTGATTTTAAGCCAAAACTGTTTGCTTCTGTAAGCCCGAGTTGGTTCCGTCAGTTAAACTTTATTTTTGGATTAATAAATGGGTCATTTACACCTTTCCCTATCTCTTTGGTATTTATGCGACACAGTGAAAAGTCACTAGCTGCCTTTTAAAGGTCGGGTTTAATTGTATGCTCCCTAAGAAGACTAGATCCTACATACTTATTATTAGATATTTAGCTCTTAGCTAATAATTATGGGTAAACATTTCAATATCTGAAATGGGCAAATTATGTTAATTAAACCTGTACACTGCGGAAAAAATGGGATAGTTCTGTATCTCCTGTTCTACTGGGCCGATTGACGAAATTCAACTTCCGTTTTTCATGTCTCGAAAAGGATATGGATTCGATTATCTCGACTTTGGATGTGTATTAGATTTATATATGGCAATGTTCTAATACACGTATTTTGACACAAAATCGGACTTTTTCTGAAATGACATCTCAATTGTTTTCCATATTTCGATTCTACGACTCAAATTATGCCAAACTGCCAAATTTTGTAAAAATCGCACAAGCAATTTAAAAAAAAATAGCTCTCAAAATTTTAGCTCCTCAATGTTAATTGAATTTTTATATATTAATGAATATCTCTTCTTTATTAAAATCATTTGATTCTTCCTTTCGTATTTCGAAATTTGAGTGCATTCCAAGTAAAATTCGTCAATTTTTTATGATTTATTTTTAAAATTTGCATTTTTAAGTAATTTTTATAACTTCTTCGAAAAAAATTGTGAATTATAAACTATAAAAGTTTTGATTTAACTTAAAGTAGATATATTTATAAGCATACCTGCAAAAAATTAGAGTTTTTTATTCAAAATTTTCTAAGATATACGTGAATTCACATTTTGGCGCGTTAAAATTATTTGAGAGTACGAACGATGACAATTTTTCCGCTTGTGAACAATGAAAAAAAGGAAAGGAAAATAGGTTGCTATAAATTAAGAAGTTCGCCAAGTGAATTATTCTTGGCGCAAACTGAAAAAAATCCGCCAAGATAAATTTTAATAGTTCTCGAGAAATTTCTCACCAAAAATAAACAAAATTTAATATCTAGGCATAATTTGAGTCGTAGAATTGAAATATGAAAAAAAGAAATGGTATGTTATTTTAGAAGTCCGATTTTGTGTCAAAATATCTATGTTAGGACAATGCTATATATAAATCTCATATATGTCCTAAGTCGCGCTTTCGAAACATGAAAAACGCAATTTGAATTTCGTCAAATCGAATAATTCGAGATAATCGAAATTTTCAATCGGCCCAGTTGAACGGGACATATAGAACTGTCCCATTGTTTTGGCACAATGTATCTATTCTTAAAGAGAAATGTGCTAATTATGGAACTGACATATCTAAAGTTAATTTAAAGATGCGTCAGTAAATTAAGGATGTTTAATAACACGTTTTCTTACATTTCAAAACAGCAGAAAATGATAACTTAAAACATTAAGCAGGACTGTAATACTAAATTAATGAATCTATAACAATTAAGTTTATCTCTAAAATCGTGTATCTGTTTCAAAAATTATAACTAGTCTATCTGAAATTGATTTTGAGATTTGAGTTTGTTTCTTGATAATATAATTTTATTAGTAACAGAAAAATTTCATTTATTATGTTCTAATAACTTAATGATACACGGCGCATACCCAGTTTTAAATTAAGTGCATCGAAAATGTTGAATATTTAAGAAGGAGTGCAATTTTCATCCTATCCATAACACAGGAGAAAGTGTCCAATCTTGATTCTGTCCACAAGATACGAACTTATTTAAGTTTTATGCTGTATATAAATTTAATTGATCTTAAAGAAGTTATTCTTTTCTTGCGTTAGATAAATCTACTGTAAGCTATCTTCGTCGGAATCGAAATTATTTAACATTTCTTATTTTGAAATCCATCCTTTACAAAACTTTCTTTTACAGCATCGCAAAAATGCATTTGTTTTCCTGCGCACTTTAAAACTATGCATTGGGTATTTGATTTTAATTTCAATAGCAAGCTGTTTTTTTATGTTATTATTTCTTTTACTAATTAATTATCTTTCTCCTTGGATTAATGCACTTAAGTTTAGTCTATAGGAATAAAATTGAAAGCAGAAATATATCAAACTTGTATCAAACCTAAAGGAACATAATCTAAAAGCCAGAATTATTTACTATACTATTCGCAGTAACTACTGTCCTCAACATTAAAAATTTATTGAGCACTGGTTCTCAAGCACACATCCGTTACATTAATTAAATATCGAGTTTGAATAATGGATAATTTTACAACTTTCGTATCATTGTCTTATTTTCAAAGTTAGTTTTACCTTTTACATTAATACAATTAAGTAAATAACATAAATTTGAAAAGAAGTGAAAAAAATATCAATTTTTGTAATAATCATATACCAAATATTTAATCCGAAAACTTTTGTTCTGTTCTTTGTTGTACTTATGGATTGCCAGTCATTATTTGTGGACACAGAGAGTGTAGGCTCTAAGTAAACTTATGTAGATAAACTGAAATAAATTGAAATCGGAGGCACAAACAGCCCTTAGAGAGCTATGGCCGGCAGTGCCCTGATATCTGCTTTCGCTCCGGGGTGCTTGTGCATCTTTGCCTGGACAAATGCTCAGCCTATCGTAGGACCCCCGGTGCTTAGTCCCCAAGCGAACTTGGTACTCATTTTATCGACCCATTCAAGGAATGAAAGTCTGAGTCAACCTTGCCCAACCCGAGGATCGAACCCTGGACCTGTGGTGCTGCTACGCGACGCGCTAGCCACTGCGCCACCGGACCTCCTTATGTAGTTAAGATAGGTAAAACATTTGAGATATAATCCTCAAAGAAAAATGGGGAAATTATATTGGTTATCCCCTAAATTTTTTTTTCTTTGGTTGTACAGAGTTTTATTAATTTATTACTTTAGTGTCACAACTTACTTCTGTAAACCTCGTGATATAATTTGTGCAACAGAGGATGAAAGGTTAGAATTAAAAAAAAGGGGGGATGTTAGTGGAGTTAAATGTGTTCATTTCCCCTAAGAAGAATCCCCCCGCCTTGTGATGTGGGTTTTAATTTATTTATTTGTTACATTAGTAACAGAATTTACTAACTTCTTTTTGTAATGTACCCTGAGATAAATCAAAGAAAGGAGAGCGGAAACTCCAAGATGGTGGAGGTTTCTCTTGCTTCGCTGGCAGCTTTCTATATGTGTTGTATATAGCTTTCTATATGTCCAGAAAGGATTGTTTCCCGTTAAGAAGATTACTCGACATATTCCATCTTGGTTTGAAATTACAGAAAGTGCGCCGACTGCAGGTTTTCCCCATGTATAATATAAATATGAATTAATTTCATGTTTGCAGGAGGCCTTCATTGATGCTCTCCATGAAGATCTCCTTCCATTAAGCAATTGTCTTGAGTAATTAACTTAACTTACCCATATTGCATTCTGATTACTAACACACGTTATCAGCTGCACAATAAGTCTATGGCGTTTTGGGAACATAAACTTTTAAAAGGTCATTTGAAGAATTATCTTCTAAAATTGTGAAACTAAACAGAAATCAGAAGAAAGTGTATAAGGCCATTTATTCAATCATAAAATTAACAAATGACCCAACTTGGGTCACAAAAGTCAACACTTCCGGCTTAACAGAAATACGTAACAGTAACAATTTCAAGGTGTGTGGGTTAGCCTAACGGCTCACAGAATACTTTAACGCGCAGGAAGAGCTCTGGTCGAAAGTAACCGGCGAGACAAGTCTAAAGGCAAGAACACATTAACGCCGCTAACGCAAGTCGCGAATAATCACAGCACAGCGTGGCCTAGAATAAGCAGAAAAGCTCTGAAAATCACTTCCGAAACTCTTGTTTAAATAGCACTTGTATTCTACTTCAGTCTGAATACAGTATGGTACGATACCTCATTCGTATTCTGGCATGAAAAGCAGGGGTGAAAACAGAGTTATAGGAAAGGCTTTTCAACTTAAAATAAACTATTAGTTAAAAATAAATACTGCATTTCGAAATACGCGAATATTTACTGCATTTCGAAATGCAGTAAATATTGCTCCAAAGAAATTAAATATTTTTTTTCGAAATAAATATTCAAGGAAGTGAATACAAAGGCCTTCATGTGGGATGCACCATTTTTTATGCTTATAAAACACTCCATCGCCAAAGCAGAACAAAGTGCATCACTGTCCAGAAGATGAATTAGACTATTTAATCACGCAAGAAAAGAAAGGAGCGAGAGTACTTTAACATGAGAAAAATTGGTTGCTGCTGACGTTAAATATGAAACAGCATTTTTCTTCCCGAATAACTTCTAAAAAAGAAGTATTGCACTTATAAAAGAATGAACTTCAGGGGAGAGGGAAATGGAATTTCTCATCTTGACATGCTAATATTACAATATTTAAAATTCGAAAAATATTTATTGTATATTTTGTTAGAAATGTGTCCTAGTTATATAGTATTCATATTTGGATTCATTTATTAAATTCTAGTGTTTGTTTAATTCTCGCTTTACAATCACTGAGTTTGTTAATAAAAAATTAGTTAAAGTTACGTACATTATTAAAAAATTGACAGCTCTATGTACCGTTGTTTTATCACAGTGAGAACAACACACGTACATTTAGGGAGATTCTTCATTATTTAATAATTTCTGTAAATATTATACAAGGCTGTAATATTTGGTGGCACCAGTTTGAAAAGTGAACCGACGTTTAAAGTTTTCAACGCAAAATGCCGAAACGAAATTAATAGCCCATCTGGGCTCACACCCTTTGGGCTAATAAAATTCACGAGAAAAATGGAATAATTACAAGAAATTGAAACTGTAAGAATGCTGAAGTAAATGCCACTTTCATAATCCTCTCCAATATTCCTCTCTCACCATTAAAAATATTCGCAAATTTCCCCAGCTTAAAACAAAATGAGAGCAATATGAGAATGAAAATAAACAAACTCATTGGACAGTAAATTTACCCATATGCCTCACTAAGGTTTGGCATATGTAATATAATTTGGCAACCTGCATTTGGGATCATTCTAATCCAAGTTGAATGTTGAAAAGCTTTAAAAATTTTTATAAGAAGGTCAATTTCCAAAATTAATCATTATTAGTGAGTTCACATACACAGTTGCAGAATGACTATACAAAATTTATATGGTTATTTATAAGGATATCTTGTCCAAAGCTCTGGAGTTTGTATATCCTTTCGACTTTTTAAGTTATAATTTAGTATAATTAAATTGATGGTATCTCAGATTTCAAAATAAAAGAGCATTTCTTCTGAACTTTTAAAAGTAGTGTAAAGAAATTCTTTTATTTATATAAAGTACACAGAACTTTGATCAGATCTTAGCTTCCTTGAATGTATGTGTTCAGGTATTATAGTTATACTCTCAACATTGCAAATAAATGAAAAAACATATCATACGCATGTGTAACAATAAATTAATTTTTTAATACATGTTCTGTGCATATTGAAACTTTGCTTTGAAAAGTACAATGAAAATATGCTTGGCTTCATACGCTATAGCAAAAACACGTTCGTCCGCTAAGTCTGTATTTTCAAGTATTTCATTTTGTTCGAGTAATATTTGATACAGAATGTTGAAAACATCTTTTTTTAATTATTCTTATCTTGTAGGTGTTAATAAAACTCAGAAGATGGAAGCTGTGATTCGAGTAGTGAATATTCTATGAAAAATGTTGCTGTCATTGATAGGTGTAAAAGTATTATTAGGAAGTATAATTTATAAATAATTTCGTTTGATTCGCTGTTAAGACACGTAATCTCATACACTGAAAGATAAATTAAAGGTCTCTTGGTAACAGAACTAGCGATAAATCTTAAAGTCAACTTGTCTTGTAAAAATCAGAAATTTTCTCATTAAAGATACTTTTGTCATTAATTATGACAATTCCGGTTAAATAGCATAATGGGCTTAGTATAACAGTCATCATCTGGGGATTATGAAGAAAAAAAATGGAAAA
>KK122154.1:599130-631368 GCA_000611955.2 Stegodyphus mimosarum
CTGCTGTTTATTATTAGCTTCTTGAATATTTAATTTTTTGATATGTTCTTTTTATTGTATTATTGAAAGAGTTTCATAAAGGCGAACTTTCGTAGCGCTGGAGGTACTTGTACATATATCTAATATATACATTCAAACTGACGCATTTTTTTCTTTGTATTAGAAGTTTAAAGAAAAATTCGTAATCCACTATGCTTCCTAGGTTCTAAGCTTAAAAGATTGAATCAACATTTCTGGGACTCATAGGACAAACATCAAAAACTCTTAAAAAGAAGTGTTCTTTCAAAGAACGTATATTAAAACTTAGAGATTAAATTATAGTTTGTTTCTCAAAAATTTTTAAAAGGGAATTAATTAATTAATTTCCTTACCTTCGCAGCAAAGTTTGCATATGCTACATACACTATTTAGTCGCTAGAAGCCTTCGAAAGAAATCTGGTGACTATAAGTAAGGAAAAACATTAACCGATTTTATATGATCAATGAATGGCTATCGAAAAATTGATAAAGATTTAAAATTCATTTGATTTTGCTTCTGCCACTCCATAGTTACCTGGACGAAACTGGATAACTCCGTTAATAAACAGTGTACGGAAATTTTAAATACACATGACATGAAGGACTATGCAGTAAATTTCTGTAGATGTTTAACTTCTTTTATTTGCATTGTTGGTTTTGTATACAGTTGTAATGCTGAATATTGTTTTATTTAGTTATTCATTTTGAATTTATAGCCAATATTTTGCATTTAAATGTTTATTTTTTGTTCAGGATCGTAGATCTTTCAATTCTGTATTCAACGGTGTTTATATTTTTAAAATAACTAAAGTAGAACTCAAGCTATGGGCAAAAATGCTCCTAATGAACTTTGGGGACAATTGTTTTCTCAAGTTGGCAACGTGTGACCATTTTTTGAACAGTCTGTAGGGTTCAACTCTTTAAATCTTAAGTTCTCACTCCGAACCCTACGGACACTTAACAAGCGAATAATCGCTTAAGTGTGTGAATAGAATACTTAAGACGGGTTTAAAACTCTTTATTATTCAATATATTTACAATCAGTTCCGGCTTGGAACTTTACAATAAAGCCACCACTCGAGCTTGAACTTAAATACTAATAATTTGAACTAAAATTAACTTAACTAAAGCTCTTAGGAAATATAGCCGAAGCTATCAGAATTTAACTAGTTGGCCTCTAAGTATTAATTGAATCGGCGAAGCCTAGGAAGGGCCTAGATATGGCCGAGCGTAGTAATAGCTAAGAGAGATGTGGCCAGAAGGCAAACGCGCGCTAGTCAGGAAATCAGACTCTCTCTCTGTTGAAGTCGGTTAAGTCACACTTAAATAGTACTCGTTCTCATTTGCATTCTCTGCGTTTCTGAATTCACATTCTGGCAGGAAATTGTAAGCTGAAATTAGTTAAAATAACTGTTAAAAAACGCATAATAAACCTTAGTCTTTTGACAATTTTTTGGAAGTTTCGACAAAACGCATTTTCGAAGCCTTAGACCCTGTTTCCCCCGAAGTTTTTAGAAGTTTGCGCAACTCCAACTAATACGAGAGCCGTTAGGAATCAGTTATCAACGACCCCGACTTTGTCACTTAATTCCCTTTAAATACGGGTTGTATATAGTTTATATATATATATATATAGGTTCACTACCTTTTAGTTGTATTTTCCTGATACCTGTAATATTCTTTTATTGTATTTTGTAATGTGTGCTAATATTTATTTTCTTTTCGTAATTGTATTTTGGAGTTGTACATCTCACCCATTTATAGTGAATCACATTTATTGCTTGCTTTCCCATTCCAGCAGTCATTCATATATCTAGATTTTAAAAACCTCTCACATTATTTCTCTCATCTTCGGCTTTACACCCCCTTCTCTTCCTCCCTGCCTCCGATTTCTCCTTAGCGAGATAACTACTCCCGGTTCTTTTTAATGTTACATGCCTTACGGCTCATTTTGCCATTGAGCCGTCAAAATTATACTTTTGTGCAATAGCGCCGGTGATATGTGCAAAAGTTGGAATCAGTTGTCACTCAGGTCTGAGAGACTGCGGTGCAAAGAGAGTTGACTGAATTACCCTTCAGAGATAAAAAATGTACTGTATTTCTCGTATGGTAAGGGGGATTTACCTAATACCCAACCTTTCTTTGAGCTGTTGATTTGCTATAATTTTACAGATTACAATCAGTTGCTATCTCCTCCTTTATTTATCTGAAGTGATTAGTTATAGAGATATCCAGGAACAAATGGCTCTCAAAAACATGTAACAGTAATTAAATCGATGAAACTTAATACTAGAAATGTTTTATACTTAATAAACTTTGCGAACTTCTTAGTTACACCGCACTTTTCCATTTGGCTAATAAGGTATTTTCTCCCTCTTTACAGTGTGCCTTGTAGTGTAATTGGAAAACATATACGGCTAGCAATCGGAAGGTAAGAGGTATGAGTCTCGGCCAGGGCCAGGACTCGTATTCTGGACCTAATGTTTTTAACCTAATTTTTCACGTGTCTTTTTCTGGTAAAAATACCTAATCGAATTTACAAGTTAAGTATTAAATTCAAGTCATCTAAAACATAGAACTTTAGCTTAAGAAATTATTCTTAGTTCCTTGCAAAAAATGTAAACCATTCCAAAATAATGGTTACACTTTGAAAGATAATAACAAAGAAATTGCTGAAGATGATTTGATTGAACATTTTGCATTGCAGAAATCTCCACAATATTTGCGAGCAATCTACTTGGACTTTAAGGTATTGTTGCAAAAATGAGAATGGGCGTGAGATACGAAGACGATAGACCCATCAGTGGCAGAGTGGTTAAGAAAACTGAACACTGGGAGTTCGACCAGCGTTCGATCCCAGGTGAACGGGTTGTCTGTATGTATAGCTTCGTGGTTTTCTCCATTTTTAGCGTGAAAACAAATCAGTTTCCGTTAGAAAGTCGACCAGGAAGGCTTACTTCCTCTGAAGACAAAATGCCCTTATGTGCATCGTCATATTCAAATAACCTAACTTAAAAAAGGTAATGGAAGACAGAATTTACACTCTTCTGTAAGGTTATGCTTCAACTTTGAGCTGGTAACAATTGTATAGGATAAGAAGAAAGAAAGAGAATAATAAGGAGCGAATGAGGTACAGAGTTTCATTCATAAGGTTCCAGAGGATATCCGCTGACACGAGACACGCTACTGAGACACTTTATCCTTTCCTTTCCTTGGAAATCAGATCCACTGACTGTAGTCTATTCTACAGGTTTGGTGACTATGAATATGCTAACGGTAGACATTTGGAACGCTTATAAGCTTAAGATATTAAAAAAACATAAAAAATTCTTTCATATTTTTATTAGTAGTCTTTATGTTATTATTGTTTAGAGAGGTTAACATTACTTTAGTCACTCTGCGTACTCACATAACAAAATATTAAGCATCTTAAAATCAAATCATAGTAATCTTGAATATTAAAGTACATTTGTCTTGGATGAATTATAACCACTTTTTTTTAATCGGAATTTTTACGTAACAACACGATAGCTAAATCTTTGATTTTAGCTTCTGAAATAAGATGTAGCCAAATAATTCATAATTTTCAAAATGAAATTGAGATTTGATAGTTCTAGACGAAACTTTTAAAAATGCTAATTCAGTTCCTAATTCAAATAAAATGGAAAGTAATCTTAAGAAGAATTTACGTTTCAATTTATAATTCTTATGTAGAAGTTTAAAAGGCAATTTTACATTGTCACGGAAAATAGCTATTAAAACATATCAAATGATAAAAGAAAATAACTTTGTGCTCAGAGACATTCGTAAGATTTGCGTTGGCTAGGGAGTTGAGGATTATAAAACGAAATTGAAGTAATCTTCAGTCTTTAAATTGTGGAGGAGAAAAATTGATGGTTATCGACGCTGACTGCCGAACAACGAACGAACTTGAGTGAATTTAGAATTTATTTTCATCCTGAAGGCAAATTTTGTTTTCGTGAAGAAAACACCATATGATGAAAGTCTTTTGAAAGCGCTCCTAATAAAGCATCTACGAACTTAATGAGAGAGAAGTGTTGCTATATTATTTCTTTTTGAGAACTGGGAAACTTTAATTCACCTTTCAGAATTTTAAAGAATAAAAAAGGACTGGCAAAATTATGCTTAAACATATTTTCTGCCAAATTCTCTTTCAATGAAAACTAAATGAAACGAAATTTAAATTTTTGGATTTTTCCTACGAAATAGAAGGATATATTTTAAAAACATTTACTGATGATACTTCGTTTGAACTCGAGAATTATTATTATGGATCTGAGGAGTCTTAGAGAAGGTATTTTGGCTAATTTTTATAGAAGTAAAATTGAACTTGTAGATTGTAGTTCTACAATGCTAAGCAATGAAAAATTTATTTATTTCCATTTCTTAGACATAAGACTCATAATCAGTAATTAGACGGGTCCCCGTGAGGTCAGGCGGTAAGTTTGTGAACTCTGGTAGTTCGACCTGGGTTCAAATCTGGCCGAATGAATTGACTGCATGAGAGATTTCGTAGTTTTCTCCATATGTAACTTGAATTCAAGGCAATTCCCCTAAAATGTTTCCCATCAAAAAAGCTCTCAAGTTGCTATTGATTATCAATAAATCTAATCTTGATGCAAAATTTGAAACTCGTTTTGCTTGTCTACTGTATCTGATACTCCACTGACAAATAATGCTATAAATTCCACAAAACTTCTTATATAAAAAGCAGGTTCTTTAAAGATAGATTTGTATATTTTATTGACAGGAGGAAAAAGAACTCTAGAATTGAATTTCTGTAAAATAAGCACGATTGTGTAATAACATCGAAAAAATGGGATAACGGTTTGATAATACAATGGACGTGCTACCCGTAAGAAGTTCTTTATGAGTCTCTGTAAAAGAGAAATGCGTCTCCGGTTTGCAAAAAAGCGTGTAAGTAAGCCTTTATCTGTCTGGAAATCAGTCGTTTTTAGTCGTAAATCAAATTTCAATATCCGTGGATCAGATAGTCGAGTTTAAAGTCTTGAGAAAACCAAATTAACAAATCACTAAGAATTTATGTGGAACTGTCAAGGTTTGGGAGTGTATGAGTACTGCTGGTATATGCAACTGGCGTTTTATGGAAGGATGTATGGATAGATACATGTATCTTGATATTCTGAAACAAAGCATCTTTACCAGTACAAAAAATTTGTTCCTTGGAACTACATTTATTTTCCAGCAAAGCAATGATCCTAAAAACACTTTCTAGATTTATTAAGAATGGCGTCACTATCAAGTTAAAAATCACTTTTATAACCCCCTCCCCCAGGCTTTCGAATTAACACCCACAGGATATTTATGGAAAGAAATCGGTCTTGAACTCAAAAATATGACATTAAGAACAAAGGTGAACTAAAAAGTGCCATTCAGAAGATTTGGAGCAATAGTTCGCTTGAAGCAATAATATAAAAGGAAAGTCATGGGTATCATGCACACAACTTTTGAGATAAGTAATGAAGATCAAAGGAGAGCCTACCGGTTATTAAATATTACTTAGTTAACATAAAAAAGACATTTCATAAACTATGTAGACACCGCATGTAAACTTTTTTGCTTCCTCATTAGAAGCATTTTTTTCTTTAAATTTATTATCTAATTATCTAAGTATTTTTTCTTTACAACGGTCGTAAATAATACAGTGAGTGGCCAAACTATTATAACCGCCTCACTCTTATACACAGATCGGCCATAATTTCACGTTGCCGCTAGAGGGCGAGATAGCTATAAAAAAGGAACGCAGAACAACAAATGAAGCATCAATTGCATTGTGTTATTTGCGAAGAAATGGGCACAAAATGTACTTTAACTGAGTTTGAACGTAGGATGATTGTAGGCACTCGAAGCTTCTGAACCGGTATCAGCAAAACGGCTGCACTTAAGAAGTGTTCGATAGCAGCAGCTATTAATGTTTACAGAGAATGGATTAGCAATCAGGTAACCAGGTCTCAACGTCAGTTTTGTGGTTGTCACTAGCTACTGAATGCTCGTTCTGAAAGGAGAATTGTTAAAGTCATCCAGTCCCACAGAAGAGTAGCAGTGCTCTTCTGTGGGGAATTGCAGGGTATCTTAATCAAGGAGCAACTGGGAACGTCTCTGAAGGAACTGTTCGCCTCACATTGCATCATATAGGCTATGGAAGCCGATGACCTGTTCGAAAGCCTCTACTATCTGCCGTGAACAAGAGTAAACGTCTCCATTTCGCAAAGGAGCACAAGAATTGAGTAATACATGACTAGTAAAAGGGTTATGTGGTCCGAATAATCACGTTTTCAATTACAGCGTACAATGGTAGGTTGCTAATATGGAGAAAACGGCGCGAAAGCTAGGACCTTAGTTTCATTGCCACGAAACTTCAAGCCGATTGAGGCAGCATTTTATTTGGAAGATATTTTCTTGGCATTATATGGGTTCTTTGGTTCATGCGGAACATCTGAATGCCCAAGGGTATTTATGTACTATCTCAGATCAAGTACACCCTGTTGTATTATGGTGTACGGACTGATGGATGCTTTCAACAGGACAATACTCCTTGTCATAAAGCTGGCATTGTCCGCAGATGATTCGAAGAGCCTGACAGAGATTTTACCTTGCTTCGCTGGCCTGCACAATTACCATACCTCAATCCAATAGGGGATCCGTAGGATGAGATTGAAAGGGGCATCTGGCAGCTGCATCCAGTACCATCAAATCTAAAGGAATCGAATGTGGTCTCAAATTCCTCATACCACTTACCAACATCTCATAGAGTCCCTGCCAACAAAAGTCCATGCAGTTTTAAGGACGAAAGATGGTCCAATATTGTATTGAAACTGTGGTTATAACATTTTGGCCGCACAATCAATATGCAATTATTTGAACCAATTTGTTCATTTTAATTTTCTTCAGACAGGATTTTGTGTGACAAATTAAACTTTTATTTACAGACGTTGCTACATACAGAAACTTCTTTTACCCACTATATTCAACCAGGTCTTAAGGCTTCAAGGCTTCTTAAGTTATCTGCCTAGTACGCCAGTATCTTTCAAAAATATTTCTTGTTAAAGGTGAACAGTTTTCAATTTGTTTGGCGTCTATATTTGGCATCACGCACCACTTAGTTAGGGCTGTGAATGAACCCAAATATAACTCTATAAACATACATAGTTCAGAGACACCAGTTTGATAGAAACGGGGATTTTGGAAATTATGAGAAATTTAAACAAGTAGAAGAAATTATGATGAGAATTAATCAGAATAGAGAAGCGATGGAGATTTTGATTTGATTGGATAATTTGTCAGAACATGACTGACTCGCTGTTCTCTGCTGTTGTTTGACGGGTTGACTCTTGTTATAGCCTAATGGCTGAACTTGTTTCGGCGCGGGAGGCCGTGGTTTTCATCCCGTGCAACATAAAAAACTCGATAAACTATCATTGTTGTGAATCAAGGCTTGTGATATCTAGCATTCTACACAGAGTTCAGAAAATGGAAACTATTATTTAACTTCTTTTGTCTTACAGACTTCTGTTCTTATAGACTTAAGACGGTGAAGAGTTCTGATTTCAGAAAGATACAGATTATACGAGTATACTAGGTTTTCCGAACAACCGATAAGAAACTTAAAGATAATTTCCATGGTGCTTTATGATAATGGCATTCCACAGCCTTCCAGGAAGACCAGCCTCTAGTTTGTCCCTGGTGTATTGCCCAACCGGTTGCATTTTCTTAAGCGGTTGCATTTTCTCTACCAGTGTTAACGCCTTAAGAACATTTTAAAATCAAGAAGCAGAAGCTTCGGTGCAGGATCTTGAGTATTACTAGTTACAATCTTCGGTCTATCATGTACCATTTAAACGGAAATCTATACCAGTGAGCTTTATGAGAAAAATAGAATTTTAGCGAATGAATATCTCCTATCCATTCTTTGGATTTGCTACATTTGTTATGATTTATAACTTTTGTTCATCGTATTTTTCATAAGTCTTACTATAAGTCGGAAATTGTAATGCATTTAAAGGTAGTTTTATGAATACATTACCAAGATAGCATGTAATGGATGTGAAGAAGTACCATCAGCTGCTACCAGCCAGTCATGCAAAATAACAGCATTTTCAAAAATATTTCTTTTAATTCAATGTTAAGATTAAATGGATTGCTGCACTTAAAATAAATAATTCAGGTATAAAAATTTCTAAGAAAGTTACTTAAATGAATTTCATATTTTAATATTATACGGCCTGAATAAACGAAAATCGTCGACAAAATGTGTTTAATACTGATACTTAATTATGATATTTAGGTAAAATATTTAGGTCCTTCATAAGTTAGAACTGCAAGCGAAATAAATGGAAAACGGTACTTCTTCATTATCGCAGCCACCTTAGTAAAAGTTGCCAAATTTTCAAACCTTGTCAGATTCTGACAGCCGTATGCAATTTGTTAGGCTAACATACTGATAAAATTCCTGCAGACAAACTACTTCGCTAATTTTTAAATGCGTTTTCTATGTCGTATTCCAAGTACCAATGATTTTTATGGAGAAATAGGGGTAATTTATGCCTTAAATTTAATTTTAAAATATGCGCTTGTGTTATGTACAAGCAATGGAAGAAACTGTGGTAAAAGTTCTGCAGAAATAAGTATTTTGCCGCAAAATCGCTAAACGGAACTATTGTTTTTCGTCTTTTGTTAAAGTGACCCCACGAAATTTCCACCAGAATAAAAGAAAAAAAAATAGTTTATAAGTGAGATTTGTTTTTTTATAAGATAACTTACAAATATTTTTAATTTTAATTTTTATAAGATTAAGTTTAACTTACTAATTTGAATGACTTTTTAATGAGATTGCTATATGCATACAATAATATTTAGGAGTTTAATTGTAAGTAAGTCTGAAGATAGCCGGTGAGAGATGTCAAGTTTGTGAAATTCTGTGATCTTTTTTAAATAAAAATGATCGCTGTCTATATTGAGAGAAGAAAATGCAAAAAATGTACAGAAAGAGTTTCCAAAAAAATAAGTTTTCCTTTCTGATATATTATATAATTCTTATTTAATGATTAAAATTTGTGTTTATCATTCATAATATTTGTCAGCTTAAGATAAAATATCGACGGGCTAGCAATCTTTTTTAAAAAATGTAACCATATGTTTTAAGTTGGATGCGATAAATAATGTGTGCGTTTTCATCTGTAAAAAATCTCCAAACTGCGGCAGTGTGGTTGCTTTAATACGTAAATAGCTGGGAAATATTTGAAAAATTGTTCAGACTTGTTTTTAATATTTTGAAGCAATTCAGGACTTTACAATTAGCAAACTATATGAAGAACTATTTGCTTAAGACGTGGACTGCTTTCATGGAGAACTTTCAGCACTTTACACTTCAGGAAAAAAACTAAACTGCCAGAACTTACCCAGGATTCGAGCTAGATCGAAAAGCCAGGGTTTCGCGGTCGGATCCAAATGATACGGGTGGGCGGAATTGATCTAAGAACTCATAAATATTTTTATATAATAGCATTTAAGACTATAGAAACATTTTGGAATAATTCTTCTCCATAAGAAAGGAATTTAGATGTTGTTTTCACATATGAAGAAGAAAGTAAAACCTTTGATTTCATTATGTAAGTTTATCATTTGCTTACTGGCTTGGATTGTTTGATTATGAGCAAGTACTCGAGGCCAACTACTTAATATTTGCTTGCATTTGTTTCAAAAGATGCTTGAGTTTATACGACATACTTACAACAGACCTTTCTGCCGTTTTTTGGCTGAAGATCGAAAAAAAAATTAAATGTATTCGATCTAGAAAGAAAATAAGATAAACGAATATGTTTGAAAATTAAAATAAATCCGAGTTAGGGATAATGTTTTGATGCAAGAATCAGATGCTATACGAGGCGGCCGAAACTAAAATCAAAAAGATAAACCAGAGCAAGCGGACAGTATATGAACCGTATGATATTGTGTAAAACAGCTCACAATAAACAGAACCAGACATGACATACACATTTGCTTTGGGTTGTTTACGTTGGGCCAGCCAATATAATGTAAATGTTAAAATTTAATTATGAAAATTAAAAAAATAGTCTTTAAATTTCGGATTTACGTAACAATTCTACCTGTTGTGATATCATTATTTTGTAATAAAATAGCTGGAGAATTATCATTAATTTTCCTTTTAAATCGTAAATTAATTTTCAGCTTGAAATTTGAAAAATGTTTCGTTGAGAAAACTTGCGAGTTCTCGTAATATTTATATATAATTTTAGTTAAGATTAAGCATGAAACAATGTAAAATTTATAATAAGCAGATTAACCATTAAATTCTTAAAAGAAGAATTTATTAAATGAGTCATTTGAGAACATCTTCATTAAAGTTGTTGCAAGTTAATTACTATACATTTTTAAAAGACTGAATCAATTTTTAATTTTATCGTGAATAATTTATTATATAATCAAATATGCATGCATTAGCAATTAGCACTATAGTGAAAAATATATCATGTAATTAAAAGTAAATTAAACTTCATTTTTAATTTATTCATTTATAGTTTAGGAAGCATCTGCTGGAACACATAATTTATACTTTATTTGAGAGCATTTTTGGAGTTTTCAGTTCCTGCTTGTGTTTGAATAGTGCAATATTTTGATTGGAGAAATGGCAGTTTTTGTTATAAAATGCGTGACATTAATATTCCTCTCAGCCTTTTAATGTAAAACTGATGTCGGATGATGTCAAGGAACATGAATCTTATGTCCGAAAGGACGAAATTAACAAGTCTTCAACAGCGTATCACAGCGTGGAAATTCAATCAGAATTTTGACTTTGGATCTGCAAAAATTATCCAGAAAGCTTCTTCCGTTGGTGAATTGGATTTTCATGAGGCCTTTCATATTCACAAAGATTTAGCATGCTTAGTGAATGATTTTAAGTCCAATCCAGTCTTTCCTACCGCTTTTAAAATTCTATTAACATAATTTTTAGTTATGTTAATGTTTAGTATGTTATAATTTTTTGCCGATAGATGGCGTTGCCTCTTCGCGCGTGGTTCTACCCGAGGGTATAAAAAAGCCATTCCTGAGGTTGCTCTCCCTTTCTAGAAATTTTCTTCTCCTGATCAGGAGGGACCTGTAGCTGCCTTCGAAATCGATTGAGTGTTTTAGTAAATGTACGCCAAATACAAGGTGCCGAAATACGCCCGAGGGTATAAAAAAGCCATTCCTGAGGTTGCTTTCCCTTCCAAAAAATTTCTTCTCCTGATCAGGAGGGACCTGTAGCCGCCCTCGAAATCGATTGAGTGTTTTAGTAAATGTACGCCAAATACAATGTTGTTTCAGCGATTTTGATTGATGATGGATATTTATAAATCAATCATTAACACACACAAACAGTTTGTAGAGCTATTACCATTTTTTGAAGCTGGAAGCTTGATAAATGATCAATGTCCTCGCCGGGACTCGAATCTCGGACCTCTAGAATACGTGCTGAGTGTACTGGCCATTACACCACAATAGCATGCTAAGAAGACGGAAGAAATACCTTATACTTTTGTGGGGTTTTTCTTATTAAATTCCAATGTTCAATCTTAGAACCCTACAAATACTAACAAGCGAATAATCGGTTAAGTGTGAGACTAAACACGTAAGACTTGAGAAGGGTAGTAGCGTGGTAGCTAAGAGAGAACGTAGCCAAAAGGCAAACGCACGCTAGTCAGGAAAATCAGACTCTCTCTCTCGAAGTCGGCAAAACATCGATTTAAATAGTACTCTTACACATTTGCATTTACTGCGTTTTTGAAATTACATTCTGGTAGGAAATTATAAGCTGGAACTAGAATAGATAGGAAAGGGGCATAACTTAAAATAACTGTTAATAAAATTAGGAGAAACCTTCCAAGTGAACAATTTAATGTTCAATGCAAAATGTTCAACGCAAATATTTTGTATTCCATTGCAATTTTTCAAATGACGGGCTTTATTTTAAGTTAAAAGAATAGATTCTGGAAGTATTAGATTATGGCTCATCATACTAGAACTGTCTGCCTAAAGGAAGCAGCTTCGTGGAGGTTTTTTAAGGCAAATAGTATTTATTTCCAAGTTACACTCAGAAAAAGCTGCGAAAGCGCCTATGCAACTGTCCCATTTACCGACATTTGAGCCTGAAGCAAAAAAGTATCAATACAGTATCGTAAATTTTTTCATGGTATGTAAAGAATAATAAGCAAAATGTGAGTTTCATTATTTATCTTAAATCCATGGAAACACATAGTTCATAATTCAATTTCCGAAAATAGTCACCGTCATTTTTAGAAAATATAATAATTTATATTGCTGCTTAAGAATATATTTGAAAAATACCTGATCTTCATATTCAGATTACAATTTACTAACTGAAGCACGTTTTAGTTAGACAGTAACGATATGCTTATTAGTTTAGAACTGATCTACAGAAGTTCAGGATACCCGACATAAGTCTTATTAAAGAGGGGGCGGTTCAAAATTACAGTGCCAAACATTAAGGAGAAAACTTGCTATATCATAGTTTCTTCATAAATTAATGCTATACAGAAATTTATTTAATGAGGTCTATTAATCCAAGCGGAAGGATGGTTTCGTAAATGATTTTAAGGAAAACGGCTCGTATTTGCTGTTTATATGGAGAAATCCACGCAACCACTCTCATAAGGAAGGCTTTCATCTGGATTCATCCTTTGGTCGAAATTTAAGGAAATGACTTAGTTTTACAGGACGTAGTTGAGCATTTGTTTCATGTTTCACTGGATATCAAGGTTTTTAGCAATTACTTTTTGCAGATGGAATGGCAAGAATTTCTATTTCGTCAGGCCAGAAATTTTTGCATAATAAAAATAACACTCCCTGATTTTCAAATTAAACGCACATATTCTGGTTTCTTATCACACATTGCTGTTGCTGTATAAGAAATAAGCGTACGAAACAGTGAGATAAATGTACTAAAAATCACGCAACAACAAGTTACTATTTTTGTGAGGATAAATGGAACATTTTCAACATTAGAATTATGTAAGCATGTAGAAACATTAGTTTGTTTAGGAAGCATTTTGAAAGCAGGAATGCTGAAAAATGAGCAATGCCTTCCCGGGAATCGAACCACGGACCTCTCGGTTACGCCTCGAGTGTGCTGACCACTACACCACGAAGGCGAGAGAAATACCTTATGTACTCCTCCTTTTAAAGGGCGACTGGAGATTAGGGGGACCCAATCCCCAAATCGTGGTGGTGGAGAATCATCATCCACCACCTTTTAGTTCGGGCGCCACTTGTGTAGACATTAGGTTATTTCGAAAGCAGGAGTGATGAGAAATGAGCAATGCCTTCGCCGGGAATCGAACCACGTACCCCTCGGTTACGCGCCGAGTGTGCTGATCACTACACCACGAAGGCATGCGAAGAAGGCGGGAGAAATACATTAGCATTCATTTTCCTTTGAGAATGATTTTTCCTTTCTAAGTACGGTGTTCCGAAAGTGG
Organism: Stegodyphus mimosarum; assembly: GCA_000611955.2. Lineage (NCBI taxonomy): Eukaryota > Metazoa > Arthropoda > Arachnida > Araneae > Eresidae > Stegodyphus > Stegodyphus mimosarum. Next base: position 612,687 of record KK122154.1, read on the forward strand.
TGCTGAGCATTTTATGTATAAGTATTATGATAAGAGCAAATTAATATGTCATCCGAAAAGTATTCGAAAACACCTAAGAAGTAGATTTTTTTTATTATGGCGGTCCCCATAACAGTATGGATACTTTCGCAGAGGACTTTCTGAAGAAAATTGGCTCGTATCCATGTTACGCATGATGCAAACCACAAAAGCTCTCCCGCAAGCAACGCATTTACCAGGACTCGAGCCTGGATCGAACTACCATGTTCAGCGAGCCGCTTAGCCGGTATAATGTTTAGTGATGCTGACTGCCGTTACCGATGAGCTCGGTTTCGAATCCTGGAGAAAGAATGGAAATCTGTAAGTGTATGGTGTCTGTGTGTTTAGTGGGCACTCAAAATACCCGATGAACCGGAAGTCCTCTCGGGAATTTGATGGTAGACTGGAGCACCCATCAGGCTGTTCTCTCTCAAAATATGGAACAGTTAGATAAGTTCAGCAATTCCTAAATCTTTGTTGGGAGGTGCTGGCGTAGCTTCTAGCTGTACCTATGACATGTTCAGCGATTTAACCGCTCGGCCGTTGGTAGGCTTAATAATAAGACTGAATTTAATTACATATGCCTTCTGTTGTTAAAATTTGAATCTACAAGATCCGATGTTTATTTCAGGATTCCGAAATTCAGTTACAAAATTTTATTTTCCGCTCAAATAAAAAAGTAAATTGTTCATATAAAATTTCATGTGAGATTTCTCTAATTATTATTTAAAAATTTTGCATACTCAGCACCTACGTTGAATTTGGCGACATTTGGGAAACTTTTCTAGACTGCTAACTCATTTCATTTGAACTCAGCTGTTAAGTTTTGAGTCTTTGCTGTTGGGTAACCTAGCCGATTATTTACGCAAGAACTGTTTGCGCCTTTCCAGTCTTTCCCTTTTTTTACTTTTAGTCTTTAGTTCCAGATATGCAATGCACTTTCTTTCAAACTCAGATCTCTTTTAAACAAGGAAAAGAGTTCGAGCAGAAGTTTGTGCGGAGTTTGCATCTTAGTCTTTCATTAGTTACCGACGGAAAGAAAGGGATTTTGCCCACGAAAACGATAGTTTATTATTCGTTAATGTCTGGATGAGTTTCTCTTCGGAACATCTTTCTCAGAATTAGTAACAAGTTTTTAGCAGTTTGTGAAAACAATGCTTGCATTATACAAGTTGAATTATTTGGGTGCACTATGAAACTGAAATGAATCTATTGTAACCAATTGATTCAAAAGTATGGATTTTGCAGTGCATCAATAGAAATGTTTTTTGCCTGATTTTAATTTCTTAAAAGCGTAGAAGTTCAAAAAACCTTTTTGATTACTAGGTGATCAGATATGTATCCCGTTTGGAAGCAAAAACGTTTTGCAAAGGTAGCGGGAGCGAAAACTGTATTAAGAAAACTAATATAGGGTTATCTGTCAAGGAAAACATTAATAAGATATGAAATGCTAGTTGCTTCACGTCTCAAAAAATAGCATTTCTGATATCTTATAACTGTACCCATTTTGTTACTGTTTAAGTAGATAGACAGTTCTACTTAAGCTTTCTGTCTCTTTGCATTGGATTGGATTATTTCATTACTGTAGAGCAGGGGTGGCCAACGTTTCGTATATAACCTCTACTTTTTATCTTAAAAGTGTGTCCCGATTAACTTGTTGTCATAGGTGTAGTCTAAGGAGGGAGAAGGGTGTAAAATACATACAAATTTATACACTGTGTTTCAGTATAAGGCGCATTCCAGCCAGGTATGGGTAGCTAAGTAAAATATAGTTTCAAATCTATTTTTTATTTTTTAAATCACTTATAAAGTTTTTGAGATATAGGATCATAAAGAAAATAAATTTCCAGACCCAACTTTTAGTAGGAGCACTTCGCACATGCGCTACCAAAAAAACTCAATTTTCCTACACGTTTTCAAGATAGAATTTTACCAACTTAAAATGCAATTTAATTTTTTTATCTACTGCCATGTGTAAGTTGTTGTACTATTTGTTCGTTAATATTCAAAAGTTGTTATAAAAATGCACAGTATGGCTGATAATTTGATTTCAATATTTTATTTTCGCATTTTTTGTGCCAGGAGAATTTATCATGAAAGAATAACATGGCTTACTTTTTGCTAATCTATCAATAGCTTGCTGAGCATACCTCGTACTGAAATATAGATATAAGGTTTATCTTTTACCTATGTAAACAACAACAGCAATAATTATTTAAAAAATTATTTAAAAATCCCAAAAGCTCATGTCAAAGATAAAAAAAAGGGACATGGATAATTATTAACAAGATTTATTAAATCAAAGTAGCTACAACTAAACAGGTTCAGTAACTTTACCGTCCGGTCGCGATGTATCCATACGCTCAATTGCTTTCTCTGCTATTGCTTTAACCACTTTGCAAATTTGTTTTGTTCCTGAAGAAGAGAAATCTGTCTGATCGCTCTAAAAACTGACAATTTAACTCAAAATCTTTGCCCGTCTAATTGCTCGTTTTGATGCCTAATTTTAGTACAATGCGTATATTTTGTTCAATTTTAAGACAAGAAATTTACTTTATTTTATCCTTTATTTCTAATAACAGTATATATTATTTTAAAAAAGAAAAAATACAGTGAGAAAATATTTTGAAAAAAATTCAGAATGAAGTATCAGTAAAACGGTTACATATATTAATACTTTGTTCAAATACGCATCCAAAAATTTGTTATGTTTCGAGACATAATTGGTAAAAGATATGTTATTTTTTTAAAACATGTAAAACAGGATTTCACACAGCCCAGTCCGGCCGCGTGGGAGTCGTGGTTTTTCCGATGCATGAAGTAAATACTGGCTAGTTCTTCATGAAGATGTCTTTTACTAAGTAGATAACACTAATATATTCTACCAAAATCTTAAAATTATCTCACAGATTTAAAATTAGGTAGAACACCAGTGTTTGGTTTGGTTTATATTTTGAATGAATCGGTCTTCTTCGATAGCGATTGTGCACATATATTATGTCTTCACACCCTAAATATGCAAATGATCCAGTTATAAAGTCAATTTATCAAACTTATGGAAGCATGATTTACATTTTCTGGACCTATATTCTATGTAATCATTGTTTATGTAATTTCTTACTTTACAACCAACTTAATGCTTTCATGAAAGTCAATGCCTTTTCTGTTCGTACATGGCCATGTAAACTATGCTAGATAATAAATAGGTTAGGTTGTTTGAATATGGGTAAACCACAAGGGTTCTCTACCTAAGAGAAGGAACTCCTTCGGATTAGGCTTTTTCTGGGAAGCTGGCTCATATTCACGTTACAAATGGGGAAACAGCTGTGCATCCAGCCCGTTTGTTTGGGATCGAACCTATTCCAGATCGAACTAACAGTAATCAGATAATTTAAACACTCGGCCACTGATAGGGCCATTATCGTAAAAATACATATTTTTAGTAACATTTATCTAAAACAGCATAATTTTTCTCCATCCTCTGCTCATCATAGCAGCAAAGTAAGTGATGCAATTTTACTTACAATGTCTTCAAATCTATTCTATAATGTAAGATTACATAAAATATATTTTAGCATTTCTTTCACTGTTTTGATTTAAATATTCCGTCACTATTATCACCCATGATCATGTTGTGTAGAGATTCTGGTTTTAGGGTTATTTCTAAATGCTAAGGTTTCCTTGACAGGAATTAAAAAAAAAATAGGGGTTGAGCGGTAAAATATAGGCGCCAATAAAATTTCAACAATTAGATTGTGAATTTCTTTTTGTATCTGTTGCAGAGAGAGAGAGAGAGGGAGAGAATATCTTCTGTTACGTCAATGAGCAAGCGAATAATATGCGGTTGTCTAGAGGTACGGATAAATGGTCTGGAAACCTCGAAGGAAAGGTTAAAACTTAATTTGTTGTAAGAGGTAAATGAATGGGGCAGCTTTCTAAAAGAAGGCTTCATTTGGAGATGGCGCAATTCATTGTTCCAATGGTCTTTGAACTCTAACGCAAACAGAACATTAGACTAACGTATTATAAACTCGATAGACATTTTATTGGGCCGAGAAATTATCTTGGAGTGTTCCCAAGGCAAACAACATGAGAAAAATACTATATTGGCCTTTTCAGAGCGATGTAGATAAGTAATTTTTATTCTAATTTTAATTGTTATGTGATTACAATTGGTTGGGAAATGGCTGTGGCTGACTGGGATTGACAAATTAGGTTCAAATGAGCGTGGTTGAATCAGAAGATGACTTTTAATTAATAATTAAACCTGGGGTTAAATAGGAAAGATTTTGTCAAAAGGAGCTTTTTGGGCTTTTAGCTCTTGCTTTTTTTAGATCAAAGTTTAGAATGATAAAAATTAAAAAAAAAATCTAAAGGCTTTCAGATTTTACATTACGCCCAAAGGAGCGTTTTTTTCATTAACATACACAACGGCATTTCGAGAGCATTTTGGCTAATGTTCCTTTGGGCTAAAATTATTTAAAAACAGCATATCGTTCGAATTTCGGATAGACAGTTTCACGCGCTGGAGATGAAAGTATTTTTTTCGTACACTGTTGCTATTGCTCGCTTTGAAACCATTGACTTTGCTAATCAAAATTTCGTTAAAGTTTTACAAAATTTAAAATACATAATAAAATATTTAAAAATGGCATATCTTTAGAATTTCCAACAGAGAATCTCGCCCGCTGGAGATAAAAATGTTTTTTTTCCCGTGCAGTGTTACCATTGCTCACTTTGAAATCGTTAAGTTTGTGAGGTTTCACTTATTTAATTCAATGCTCAATTTTAGAACCCCACAAGCACTAACAAGCGAATAAGCGCTTAAGTGGGTGAAAAACACGTAAGACTTACGAAGGATTAACTTCCCTTTATTTCTCAGATTAATTACAATCAGTTCCTAACTCGGAATATACACAAAGTCTCCATTTCGGCTTGAATTTAAATAATTACGAAATTAAACTAAATTAAGCTTAACTAAAGCTATCAGAAAGGTATAGCCGAAATTATCAGGATTCTAAGTAGTTGTCCCCTGAATGTTAATTAAATTGGCGAGGCTAAGGAAGGGCCTAAAGTATGGCCGAGCGTAGTATCTAAGAGAGAAAGTAGCCAAAAGCCAAACGCGCGCTAGTCAGGAAAATCAGACTCTCTCTCGAAGTCGGTGAAACATCGACTTAAATAGTACTCTTATTTGCGTTCACTGTGTTTCTGAAATTACATTCTGGTAGGAAATTGTAAGTTGAAATTAGAAAGATAGGAAAGTTGCATGACTTAAAATAACTGTAAATAAAATTAGGATAACCCTTACAAGTTTATTAATAAAAGTTCGTTAAAGTTTTACAAAATATGAAATAGATAATAAAGCAAATTCGAAATTAAAAATTCAGGCTTCCAGGTGCCCATGTTCGGGTGAAGAAGTACGTTATTCAAAATTTGATGGCTTTAGGTACCACCGTTTTTTCACACTGCTAGAAACATACTGCATACATTCATGCAGATTCTTTATTATTTAATTTCTTTAAATATATTACAGGGCAATAATATTTGATGGTAATAGTTTAAAAAGTGATAAGTGAGCCGATGCAAAGTGCCCTTTCGTGACTAATAACCCTTCCGGGCTAATGTTGCTTTGGGTTGAAAAAGAAGACAAAAAGGAAAAAAAATTTGCAGACGATAACTAGTAGAAAGATGTATACAGGGTACGTCATAAATTCGTGCAAAGTTCAAAAATTCGTAATAAAAGAAGGAATGCAAGGAAAAATTTTCTGTTTGCGCCAATATGGTCAGAAAGACATAGGATTTTTTTCCATGTAAAAAAAAAATGTTTCCAAAAGTAACCGACAGAGGGCGCTCACACGTCATACTGAGATGTTTTATGCAAATCACGCAAACAGAAACAGACAATCAAACAGATCACAATAAGAAGACACTATACATTTACTATTTTATAGTAACAGATGTTCAACATTACCACCACCACAAGATAATAGGCAAGTGAGGCGCGTCACTACGCCCATTACAGCGGAGTGTAGCCTGTCGCCATCGATGGCAGCGACGGTCAGTCGAATGGCATTTTTCAGTTCCACCAGTGTGGTTGGGGAGCCCCAGTACACACGAGACTTTAAGTATCCCCACAACCAAAAATCTGCCGGGGTCAAGTCTGGTGATCTTGAGGGCCACTGAATCTTACAACCGCGACTTATCACTCGGTCTTCGGTGAAAGATTCCAACAGGAACGTCTTCACGTCGTATGAAATGTGGGGCGGGGCACAATCCTGCATGAAGGTGACAACAGGTAACGCATGTCTTTCCTGCAATGCAGGTACAACGTGGTCACGCAACAGCGTAAGATACCATGCTGCAGTGACTGTACAGGTTTTCACGCCGGATACAGGACAGGGTTCTTCAAAAAAGAAAGGGCCCAGAATAAAAGACGCGGTGAAACCACACCAAACAGTCACACGAGGAGAATGCAGTGGCTGGCTCTGGTACTCACGAGGGTTTGACGTCGCCCAAATACCACTGTTTTGCGTATTGACGTCACCAAGCAGTGAAAAGTGGGCTTCATCCGTCCACATGACGTTCAGCAACCATTGTGGGTTACGTTCCATTTGTGCCAGCGCCCATGTAGCAAACTTTTGTCTTGCATCTGTATCTGCCGGTAATAACTGGTGAAGTCGCTGGATTTTGTACGGATACAGATCCAACATTCCGTGCAGAATACGTCGAATCGACGCTTCCGGAATCCCCGTTCTTCTCTCAGCTTCACGAGCACTGCTACTCCCCGTTGATGTCTCGGCTGCCATATCTTTGATCACACTTTGTACCACATGGACACGGGCCGCTCTCAAGGGTGGTCTGCCACTTCGTTGACGATCCTCTAAACTCCCCGTTTCCTCAAAACGTCGTACTAAATTCCGTATCCCATTCAATGAAATAGGGCTTTTTTCCGCCTTCAGTCCTTTCTCCGTGCGAAACTTTCGCAATGTAACAGTTGTGGATTCACCATTCTTGTAGAACAATTTAACCACCAACGCCCGATTTGGTAAAGAGAGCATGCTACCAATTTCGAATGACGGATCCGTTTCCAGCCAAGTGTTTTATTGATAGCCTGATTTGCATAAAACATCTCAGTATGACGTGTGAGCGCCCTCTGTCGGTTACTTTTGGAAACATTTTTTTTACATGGAAAAAATCCAATGTCTTTCTGACCATATTGGCGCAAACAGAAAATTTTTCCGTGCATTCCTTCTTTTATTACGAATTTTTGAACTTTGCACGAATTTATGTCGCACCCTGTAGTTTTTTTTCCTGAGTGGAGGAAGAATATTTTATTGGAGTTGACTTGCAAACAGAGAGCGATAAACTTTCCTTCTCTACACTGATGAGGTGTTCCAGTTTACAGACGTGGAAGAAATGACTAAGCAATAAACTTTTCTTCACTGTACGAATGAAGTATTTCAGTTTTGCAAACGTTTAATATATTAATAAGGGATAACTCTACTCTAGTTGATCTTCACGAAAGTAGTGTTCCGGTTTTAGAGGCACTTAATAAGAGGTTGAGAGACAGAAGTTCACAACTTAGAATATTGGCTTCCGACTGTTTTGAGGTGCAGGGATTCGGACGAGTTTCTTGTCTACGAAGTGTAATTATGAGTTCGATCAGAGTTCAGGTTCTATGCCTATTTGTGTGAAATTGTGAGACGACCGTGTTCATGTCTACGGCCTGAGATATCGGAACTGTTAGGACTGTTTACCTAGCATGTTGATGAAAATGATATTTGATTCCTGAAATATAAAAGTCTACACATGTAAGTTCTCTTCACCTCCTCCTCGCATGTAGTGATGATTATGTAAAACTAAATTTTGATATTTCAATATAGATTAAGAAGTCTAAGATTAGGATAACGTCTGATTTATATTTATTTCGGAATCAATATGTTAATATGGTATACAGGAGCTCATGTATGAAAATGTATATTTTTGTAGCTATAGTTTTGCGTTTATCTGTATACGGCAGTACGGTTCAAGACTTTAAATTGTATATCAATCTAATCTGGGTTGTTAATCATTTGTGGTTTGGTTTGGTTGATGACAAATTGTTCATAAAGAAGAAAAATTAAAATATGATGTTATTTATTTTGTGCAGAATTATTCACCAATTTAGCTACGCAACAATCACCACTAGAGTGTAAAGGATAGATTCTGGAAAATCATCCAAAAATTGGTATTTTAGGTTAGGGACTTTAAACGTATTTTACTTAGAAGTGCATTTTATAATCTACGCAGTACTCAAATGATAATCAACACGCAGCAATTTTTTGATCTACTGTATTAATCAAAATTTAGCTATTTGGTTCTCAAGTATATGCAAGAAAGAGTTTCAGCATAAAATGAGAAATCATATCGGATTTTGAAAAAATAGCTATACAAATTTCACAACGTCGCAATATATTTGCGAGCAGAGGTCCAGAATATTGTCAAAAGCTAATTTGAAAATTTCAACCAAACGCCAAAATAAACTTACAAAAACTAACCTAAATAGAATCACTTTAAAACTTCAGGATTTTTTTCATTGTTGGATCATACGCCACAGCGACAGAACAGTTAAAAGGACCAATAGCAGGACTAAGAACGGGATACCTGGGTGTAGATTTTCATAGTTTTCCGGAGATTTAGTATAAATATCAGCTAATTTTCCTTAGAAAGTCTAGTCCCACCAGTGGCCGAGTGGATTAGACCGCTGAATACTGTTATTTCGACGGTTCTGCGAATCCAGCAAAGAAGCTGTTCTGAATGGCTGGATTTCTTGTTTTCCGCATATGTAATATGAATAGGTGCCAAACTCCTTTAGAAAGTCTGCCATGAAGACATCCCTTATCTTTGGCAGAGTACTCTTATCTACTTTGCGTTCTTAAATAACCTAACCATTAAAAAGTTTTCTACTAAGGCACATCTTGCCTTAGGAAGATAGTTCCCGCGTACTTTGCCATAAAGTAATTATTGGATTATTCATATAACGAACAAAACACATGTCAATGTGCCAGCCTTATAAATCCAGCAAGAAAGCGTAATTTTTTCATCAGCTTACTTCAGTTAAAGCAAAGATTTTCTAAAGGAATATAGATACCTTTACTCTTTATATTGAGAAGTTTCAGTATTTAGTCCCTTATATTCAGAATATTACTTTTTTCTTCATATTTAGAATTAATATTAGATTGTTTTATGAATAATCAACGAACACCTTATCTGTGAAAACAAGAACATGGTTATAAAACATAAAAACATATATATTTAACCGTCAGTAGCCAACTTTGGTGCATGTATCGTTCTGAAGAGGTTTGTTCGATGTATGTTATTCTATTGCGGCAGAGATCCAAAACTCACACGCATAGAAAAGCTTTCCCGTTTGTTAATTTCTTTCTTTCTAAAAGAAGAAATCCGAAAAGATGCGAAATTGAGAAACCATAATGAAAAGCAATTAAAAATCCGAAAGCGAAAAATAGCTGCCTTCTTTCAAATTTCGTATGCATTGAAAATATTTTTTGGATATGAGAGACTAATTTAAGAAAACCAATCTAACGAAGCGAAAATAACTAATAGTTTTAATTCCTGTAGCGAGACTCCTTGAATTTAATGAAACGTTCACCACAAAACAGGCACTAATACGCATTTCTACATTGAAAACAGAACCATATTGAATTACAAATGGAGCTAGAAAAGGACGATAGCAGATGTTTTCATAAACATAGATAATAATCCTTTTTTCAAAAACCTCCTGCTTTACAAGTGTCAAAAACACCCGCATTACATATATTTGACCGAAATAGTATTTGAAAGCCAAATACAGAGGAGAATCTGTAGGAAGTTAAAACCTTTCCCAAAAGTTTTGAACTTCTGGAGAAAAATTTGCTATTCACGATGTTCATGACACCCTCTAATTTGTCTCTCTAAGGGAAACAACAAGCATAAGTGTTCTTTGCGTAGCGCCGCTTTAAACTTTTAAAAGTAGTAAATAGGAAAAAAAACATATTCCAACAGCGAGTATTTCAAAAGAATAGAAGCGAGTTTTATGTAGAAAAAGTGTAATTTGGACATTACTTAAGAAAGTTCTGAATACAGTTTCAACTTAGATTTGCCTGTTTTTTTTTTCCGTTTCGATGAGAGGCGCAAAACATTAATGGAATTCTACACGCCAGTTTAAATTTCAAGAAGTATAAAAAGAAATTTTTATTCCCAGTTAAATTAAATTAAAAAATGCTAACCAGGAAGAAAAAGCTATTTAGAGTTTTATAACAGTATTTAGTCTTTTAAAAAGTAAATTAGAGGCGGGTAAAGAACTGTTGTTTAATCACGTTTTATAGAACTTCTAAAACATAGCTGTAAGTCAAAGTTTGTAGTTAATTTAAAAAACCCGCTTACATTATTAAATTCACTTCTGTTTGTAAAAGTTGCATCAGCATAAAGAAATCATCGTAAATGAATGAAATTTATCCGCATATGATCCATGATGATACAGAGATGCTAAAAGTTAAATGGGAGTTTAGGGTTTCCCTTATTTTGCATAACAAATTTATTTTAAGTTTGATACCTTTCCTGAACCCTCCAACTTCCCCTAGTATTTTCTCGCCAGGATGTAAATTTAAAGTTAAGCGAAGAGAATATTTAAATGGATGAATCTCTGAGTTTACTCAGCTCAGAGCGTGTTTTCGCTAGCCAGCGCACGTTTCTTTGCTATCTTGCTGTTACGCTAGTAAGCCTCTTGGCCATGTTGGAGTATCATCACACCTGTTAGGTTTTTGTGAGTCAACCTGTTAGGTGCAATTTAACGTGCTAATCCAGCACTGTTTGCTTTTAGATTCGACTTGAATTATATTTTACATTTAAGTTTTCATCGCAAGCTGTGTTTTGTAACGCACGAAGATCGCGCCTTCCTGTTAAACTTTGAATTAGTAAAGGGTTAATTTTCATCCTTCTTCTGTGCTGGTAATTCATTTACGCCTATGCGAGAATTCACCAGGTTCACTGTCGGATCTAATTTAGTTTTATGTGGAATAACAGAGACAGATCTTACAGGATTACAAGAATATTAAATACCAAAAGTCAGCATATGTTGAAGCCGCATGTGCTGCAGTAAGGAATTGTACTCGCCGTGGTACCAAATTAAATAGGTTTTGAATAAACTTGAGAAATGCGATTTTGTATTACTTCTATCCAAGCCATAGTTGATAAGTACTGCCTGCAGAGTGGCATATCCGATGAATACGTGAAACAAGGAAGAAGCAGTATTTTGCACGCGGAGAAGTCTTGAACATTTCTACCAACTTGTGGACAGGTATGAGTCTTTGAAATACTACTCCAAGCTTGCTTTGGAAGCAATGTGCGACTTCGGGATCCGTTACCTCCGTGAACTAGCGATCCTGGTGAAACTGTTTTCTGTTCTTAGCAAATGCGATTGCTCTTATCCAAAGTAGCCCCAGAGTATCATACTTGGTGATTGTCCAGTATAATACTGCATAATGCATGCCGGAAGGTGATACTCATTCCTACAGCGTCTAATGTATACTCGACTATCGCTGTATTCCAAACTGAAGCGAGATTCATCGGAAAAACGATCTGCTGCCAATCGGCAGGTCAGTGGCTATGTTGATCAGGCTATTGTAGTTCTGTCAGCGGGGATGATTTAGCGTCATGGTAATCCTGCGAAAAGAAATGCTTAGACGTAATCTGTGACGTAGAATACTCCAGCGGACTATTGAAATTGACAGTGGCACAATTGTAGAAATGCTTCACCATTCTATCTAAGATTCTACCTTGCTATCTAAAGTGCAAAACTCCTTAGCTTATCCATTTGCTCCTTAGCTAACGCCTTTCTAAAATTTGCATTTAGGCAGCTGAGGAAGATAGTTTTATAGTTAAACCATCGAAACTAGTCCCGAAAAATTTTCAAATATTACCCTGATTCTTGTTGTTTGACTTCTCCAATGATCATTATTCTGCGTGTTATTTTAACCTAAATTGTAGGAGTGTATCTTGCTTGTAATGGTTTCCACTGCCCGTTAAGATCAGTAAATGTATTGAAAAAAAATATTAAATTATAAGCTAATGTAAGGTACTATAGTAAAAAGAACAATTAGATTATTTCAATAGTTTACGACTGTTGTCTCGTTAAGGAAAGAGAGAGTCTTTCGAGGGCCTTGTAAGAGAAACGGCTCGTATTCCCTTCACATATGGGAAAAAACTGCGAAATCAACCCCGCAGGTATCACTAGCAGCATTCAGCGGCCTTAAACGCTCGGTCACTGGTGGTACTAGAAGAGTTAGTATAACTAGGTCATTTTTAGAAATAAGAAAATGCAGCAGTTCTAAATATTGCTTAATAGTTAGTCTTCCTCTATATTTTGTGAACGGGCTAGTTATATATCGCTTCTTGATTTCTCATGTTTAAGACTCTGATAATAAGCAGATTCCCTTTAAAATTCAAAGCCTTTTCGTTAAGGATTCAGCGCGTTTTGGCTTGGCATATTTTCTCGGCGTCAGCTGTCGCCAAGTTTGTTCATCTTCTTTCCTGGCGATTAATAGGCTGTAAAGCTTGTCTTACGCCGCCTAATTTTTAATTTAACCAGTTTTTTAACTGAATAGAATTTACCCCTTGTGACTTGCCAAGAGATGAAAAAGCTATTGTCTCGTTTTTTGAAGAAAAAAAATTTTTTGGATTAACCATCTCATACAATTTAAATGTAACTGGAAGCTGAAAGGATTGTGGTGTTCTACTCTTTTATTTAACAGTTAAATGTGGGGAATCTCTTACATCGATAAGCGAATAATCGCTTGAGTGTGTGAACAGAGACTTAAGAAGGGTTATTTATCCTTTATTTCTCAAAATAAGGATTAACACAGTCGGCTCCTATCTCAGAGCGTACAGCAAAGCCTACACTTGGGCTTGAACTCAAAGTAATAAGAATTAAAGCTTAACTAATGCTTAGGTAAAAAGATATAATCGAAGCTTTCATGATTCTAAATAGGCGAAGCTATCAAGGGCCTGATACGTACGGCCGAACGTAGTAATAGCTTAGAGAGAGGCGTAGCCCAAAGGCAAACGCGCGCTGGTTAGAAACTCTGGCTCTCTAACGAAGTCAGTGAAACTTCGAGTTAAATACTATTCTTATTAATTTGCATTAAACGCGATTCTGAAAACACATTCTGGTACGAAATTGTAAGCTGAAAATAGAAAGGATTGGAAAGTTGCTTAACTAAAGATAACTAATAAAAACTTAGGGTAAACTTTACAGGGTTGTCCCAACCTTCTTTTATTTCTGGAAGGAAAAATGTCCGAACAGGATCATTCTTACATCACTACCTTTGATTCATTTACTTAGAGTGTAAGGAGTTAGTCTGTTGAGTTTGCGAAAAAGAGCTTGTTTCAAATAAATCAAAACATAATGGTTGTAGAGAATAATTCAATAAGACAGGCATGTAATAATTCCTTGTCATCTCCTCCTAATATTAAAATCTATGTACGGAACAAAGTTATGGAAATTTATTAAAATATATTTACAAACAGAAACAATAATGCAACGCCGTGTTCTTTCTCCAATGTTGGGTTTTGCAGGATTTAGTAGTGAAATTGTCAGATTGTTCTTTGTTCCCGACCATTCCGTTTCATTGAGCATCGTGTCAAAGGTGTAAGAAAGCAAAGAGGCAAAATTTCCCAATACGAAGCCGAAAAATGCTTGGTATAATTTTAATGGTAATGTCCAAAAATTCCTCCGAGGAGACGTCCTTCCATTAACATTTGAATTGGTTTGAATACTTGGACCTGGCAAAATATCAGGGCTATCTGCGTGATGGAAGGTCTGCTTCTATGGAAGATATTCTGATATAAACTAGCTCGCATTTATGTTATGTATGGAAAAGAACATACAGCCAGCTCGCTCGCTGGGCTTTGAAGCCGGTACAAGCTACCAGTGCTCGGCGGTTTTAATCATTTGGCCACTAATGAGAATTGCATTCTGTGTATAATTAATCAATAACATAGTTGTACTAAAGGGACGATGAAAAAATTATTTTTACATTTTAAAAATTTGATAATGCTTTAGTATTTATGAGTATATATCTAAAATTTATATTTTAATAGATCCTTACTTGTGAAATATAATTTTATGTACATAGATTGCCGTACATATGAAATACGGATATGTGAAGTATAGATATTCGGTATGCGTGGTAGTTTTAAATACACATTTTATTTTTCATTGACATATATAAAATTCTTTCATCTGCGAATGGTTTAGCATAATTTTCAAGACTCTGTGCTTTGGAAAGATCTCAAAAGTATTATTTTTATTTATTTATTTATTTTGAGGCAGACTCAGAACGATAAAATATTTTTGACGGTTTCGCTTTTAAACTACGTTATTTAATAAAATCGCAAAGCACATTTTTAACCCATGGAAAAGTTCAGTGCTCGCTTCGGTGTTGGTTTTATATGAAAAGGTTAAATATATTAAAAAATTCTTGTTAGCAGGAATTTATTCAGAATTATTTACTCTCGCGGCAGTAAGAGCACTTCATTCGTTTCTTGAAGTGTAATTAGTCTTTTCATATAAAGAAAAACCCAAAAAATGCTGAAACAAGCTAAATATCCAAGCTGGTGAACATGCGTGATGCCTACATTAGATGAATTTTTAAGTATCTCCTGAAAGTTCCTTATAACAGAGAAAAATGCTCATGATCTAGATTTCGAGATCCTGTACTAATTCAAATAATGTTAAGAATCTATTGAGAAATGATGAAAAAACATCAGAAGTTCGGAGTGTAATGCGAAAATATTGTTTTAGATTTCCGAGATTAAACATAAGTGAAATTCACAGAAAGAGAAATTGGAAAAAATTAAGAAACGCAGATTTTACTCTTTTTAACAGATAGTGCAGCATATATAGATACTGAAGTTACAGTAGCCAAATAAAAAATATATTGGCTGTAAGTAAATATAACGTTATGAGTTAAAAGTGTATTGGGTGTAATAAAATAAGTAAAATTAATTTTATATCATCAGATGCTTTCTCAGAATGTAAAGTAGAATTTATAAGATCCAATTTAAAATTTTAAAATGGATATCACCTAAGAATTTCAAATACCTAATCTGCCTCTTCTACATTGTATAGCACCACCAGGGACTGTGCGGCTAAGGTTACCAAATACTGGTAATTCGATACATTCGGGCACCTGGTTGCATGGCTGGGGTTTTTGAATTTCCCCTTGTATAATGTGGATATGAACAAACTTCTCTTAGAAATTCCTCCACGAAGGTATCCCTACTCTTAAGCAGATAGCCCTGGCGTACTTTGCTGTAATCAAGTAACCGTAATATCTTCATTATATATATATATGTATGGTGCATTATTGATTTTTTGAAGTAATAAGAAGCATAGTTGAAAAATGTATTATTAAGAGGTTTCCGAAAGGGTTGTGTAATTAATAAGTTCTCAAATTTGAGGTTGTTAGGTTTATTTTGATTAACCATATGTGTTTTTTGTAATCTTTTCCATAACGTGCCGAACAATAAACATGGGATTTCAATCTCTGAGTTTCGGATTCTAATACATGAGAACGGACTGGCTGCATGGCTTTTGCATTGATTTCCCAATTCGTATAAATATGAGCCATTTCTTTTAGAACGGCTTCTTCGAAGATATACTTTCCTTTAAATAGATGTCTTTGTTTATGTACTTTGTCGTATTCCAGCAAATAAATAAACAAAAAATTTGGCTATAAATTCATTTCTTCCAACTGATTCCATTTTCTCCAGAAGATTAGTATTAAGTTTCTTTAATAGAAGGAAAAAAACATATTAGTGGTAAACTCAGATATAGAATTTTGATTAAGAGAGTAATTTATTGAAAATTTGGGATACTTAGAGGGTTATTTTTCAGTGACCCTGTGTGATGTAAGCTTGTCAGTAAGAAGTAAGTGTAAATTAAAAATTAAGCCATGCCAACTAGTTGGTTCTTTTTAAACAATATTTTAAGAAAGTAAAGTTAGTAATGCTTGAGAAAAAAATACGCAAAGGAAAATAAATATACCGATAAGTAATAAAATCAAAGCAGAAAGTCTGGCAAAACACACAACCACTACCCGCTAAAAGGGGCGGACAGGTTTTTGAAAAGCTTTCTAAAGGAAACAGGCCAGTTTTTACGCTACACTTTGAGAAAAACCACAAAAACCAACCATGCAGCCAGCGCGCTTGGTTTCGAATCCAGACTAAACAACCGGTAATCTGCTGTCTAAACTACTCGGCATCTGGTGAGGCACGAAAAAAATAAAAATAAAATTCTGAGATAAAATTCCAAAACAAGTTAAAGAGGAAGTTGATTAATGTACAATTTCATCTTTAGGAGAGAGGAACGTCATTTAAATCAATACTATGGTAAAAAATTAGTCTCTAAAATTAAAAACGAATAAAAATTATTGGAATAATATATAGTGTGCAATAAATAAGTCAATATACATATATTGACTTAGCTATATATAAATATATATATTGACTTAATAATAATTATAATAGTTTTGTATTATATATACATATGTAATACAAAAATATTACACGCTGCTGTACATATTTGTGTGTTAAATATAAAGTAACTGATTACCTATGTGGAATTGAGGGAGTTTAAACACCATAAATTATGTCCCATGCCAGCCGATTTTAAACAATTATTCATTATGACAGAATAATTCTTCTGTAATTAGTGTTATCCCCCATAAATCCTCAGTTATCTATCGCGACTTGGAACCCAAACGAACCCAAACCATAAACTTCAATCGAAACATCAATTCATCATTTTCCTTTCCATATCTGCGTACTTAATGACAAAATTCGCGGTAAAGTGCTGTATCAGTAGTTTGCGTTTACTGAAGAAGATAAATTGTTAGGTTAGATCGTATTTAATTTGCTTTCGAAATTGAAAACGGAGGTGATTGAGTGTTCCAGAAGATACTACGTGGGAGGTTGAATTTAATGGAAATAGTAATAGAATAGCTAGATTCGATTAAATATTTGAGAGCATAAATTGTTTTAGAATAGCTAGTACTTTAAATGGTTCGTGGTTTAATAAACAAAAGTTAATGTTAATTTAATATTTTGTGTTCTTAATGCGGTGTAATCTAAATTTATTAAAACATGTGTAAATTAATCATGTTTAGTATGTTATAATAGTGACAAAAATGCTGCTACTTTACGTGTAATATTTTATTAAGTAATACTGTTGCCAGATACGATTGCGCAGTGAGTTTCTAAAATATCTAGGCCAAATGACCAGAGACTTGAAATTTTATTGGGAAAAGTAGGAGTTTTTCTAGGCAAAATAAATTGCCATAAATAGCTCAAATGAATGCAAACGAGACAAAATTCTTCTTAACATGCAAGGAACGCCGTAGATCACCAAAGTCGCCCACAAAACATTACGAAAAATATTAATTATTGAGGAGGAGCCGAGTAATAACTGAGCAAGCAAAATAGTCGCAAGATTCTAAATTTAATTAATTATCTGAGGGCTGCTCACAGTCTCGTGTTTACTGGGTTACAAAAGCATTAAAGCGTTCCTAAAACCTTTCAGAAAAGTCCTTTCCAAGGTTCGAAAAAGGCCTTTTCCGAATACTGTAATACTGCAGTGTTATTCTGCAGCTTTGCTCCTTAAGCAATACTTCTCAGAGCAATTACGGAGTTCCTGATGGAGCTTGCGAAGGAATGATATATGACTGTGTCCCTCGTAAGAGGTCTTTGATGGAAGCAGCTCTTTTCCTCTGTCGCAATTTGTAGAGACATTAGGATTTTTTCGAAGCAGGAAAGTGAAGAAATGAGCAATGCTCTCGCCGGGACTTGAAACTCCGACCTCTCGAATACGCGCCAAGTGTGTCATTACACCACGAAGGCATGCTAAGAAGATGGGAGAAATACTTTATAAGTTAGCGTCGTCACGCATCTGGTGTCATCTGTACTGCTGTGAGAAAATCCAAGTAGGCGGTGGGGAAAATGAGTGTTCCCAGCTGACAGAGTAACGTCAGCTTCCAGATGGAGGTGTCTAGTCCATGAAGTGTACCACGTAGTTCGACTATGTGTAGGTGAGGGGTGAAACCGCATGTCAGGTGACGTAAAGATAATCGTAAAAGATCGGATCGTAATCGTAAATCGTAAAAGGTAATCGTAATCGATCGTAGATAATCGTAATCGTAAAAGATGTGCAGAGTACGGACAAATGAAAAAAAAGTCAGCTAAGATTTCATAATTTAGAAGTGCAGAGAAATTTGTAGTAGTATCGGTTGCTGCCTTGTTGTAGAAGTTCAAATTAAGCTTATTTAAGTATTCCTTTAACGTCTCAATTTTAAAATCATGCTGCAAATGTTTATTTTGTATGAAGTAAGGGTACCAGTGGCAATCCGCAACAACTCGTGTTGCAGGACTGGAAATTTATTGAGAGCATTTTCTTTCAAAATTGTGGAGACCGGTGGCGCGCAAGATTGGGCAGATGATAGCCTCATAAAAACACAACGTATGGGCAAGATTGTGTTCTTAGTCACTAGAGAATAATGGGACATGCTTTTGAATGATACCATATAACTATCCATGTGTACTATTTATGTGCGTAGACCAGGTGAATGATCTG
>KK122155.1:0-69606 GCA_000611955.2 Stegodyphus mimosarum
TGTTTACTTGAATTTCTGATAACACAACATAGTTTCACCAGTAGCAAGGTTCTTCGGGTTATTCAAACGAAACAAAAAAAAAAAATTAAAACACAACGCAATGCCTAATTTGTTTAGACTACTAGTATTTTACAACTTAGTATTTAACAATCTGCACACAATTATCTGCAAATGTTAATCATGAAAACGCTGATTTAGTAGCCGCAATCGCCTTTTTGATAAGTGATTTCTATACCCAGTGGCATTGGCTGTCGCGAGCAACATTGTATCCCATCATGCTCAATGATTACAATTCTTAGCGCAGGCGCCGAAGAGATGTATCCGTATACGCGCTGGAGGTATGTTTCCGCGCATCGATGGATTTTTGTAGGCATTGTAGACGCTGGGAGATAACGTCAGTGTTTCCTCATGCAGACGGACATTTACAGTTTTATCTCTGTATACAAGCCATAGTACAAATAATATTTTAGTTGTGATTTATTTTTTGTTGTTTATTCTTATTATTCCTCTTTGTGCTCTAGACTTTAAAGGTCACACGATGGTTTAACGTTTATTAGCAGAAAATCATTATTGGACAACAAAACTTGAGAGACTAGACACTGTATGTGAGGGAAATTTCCTAAATGATCTAGCTTTTCAGGTCTATATCAAGAATTAACCAATTACAGACAAATAAGCAGCTTGAAGAACTGTAGTCACATTCACGTAGGGGAAAATTTACCTTCCCTATAATTGGCAACGACTTAGAACCTGTTCAACAGGTGTGAACCAAGCTAATGATTTATATGATTTGTGACTGTGACAGATGAGGTGTTTAAGTCGTTGTGTGAACGCTTTCTAAGCTGTCTATAGCATAGGAATATTAAACAGCTGTTTATTTAAGTTAAGTTTAACTTTAAGTATTCAAGATTCCAAAGTTTAATGTTGTTTAGTCAATATAGTTGCAATCAAGTACTTGTACAATAAATGTATATGAAATTAAATAATATTTTTTGATTCCCTGTAATTTCATGTGATTTTGATTTACGTTATAAACTTATGAAGCATAAATTTTTTAAGTTTTCCGTCTTATATATTACCCTGTACATTTTAATAGCAAAGCAATTTCGTGAATTTCGAAAAGAAGTCCACATTTGTTTAGGATATTACCTGATAAAGATTTCATAAGTCTGCTTAATAGTACACCTTTTCTTTTCTATTTACTAAAACTGAACCCAGTATTTATGCAAAATTTAGCGATAGTAAAAGTACTTGCGCTGCGTCAAATGTAGGACTAACACTTAAGGTATAAGAAAATCATTCCCAATTAACTGTTAAAAGAACTTCGAAAAAATAAACATTCTAGAGTCGAAAAATAAGATAAACGTTTCTGGAAAGTTTTACCTTTCTCATTTATAAAAGGAATAATCAAATTAAATTGTTTCTCTTCAAAAACATTTCTCAACGGTAATTTCTTTCAGACTGCAATAGAAGTAATTTGATTTTTTTTCTCTCCATCTAACATGTTCGTCCTTCGCTTACTGAATAGTTTTTTTATTTTTCTGCATTTAATCAGCAAGAAACGTTTCTCATATTATTACTTTGATGTTAAAAGATGTAGCAATGTTTTTATTTAAAGTAGAACCAAGGAGGATAAAATGAATAAAAAAAATCGAAACTGAATCATAAAATGTAATTACGGTTGCCATCCAATCTATATGAAATATTTCTCGCACTGCAAAATAATTTGTGCAGTAGATAATGCCATTCTTTGATCGATGATTTGATAAACGTTGCATTTAATTATTCACCGTGCAGACAAACGAAATATAACCGATGAAGAATTTGTACAACACAGTTGCAAATGCAAAATACAAATTTATGTAATATTTTTCCAGTTTAATTTTCCCATGGACTTCTATCAATTCAGATAACAAAACTGTGGTATCCCTACTGGAAATATTATTTAAATAAAATTAAAGAAAAGTTAATTTTCAGCTATTTTACATCGTAATATTTTTAAAGCTTCGAAAAGATCGTAAAAACATTTAATGTGAAGAATATATTGTATAAAATGGTCACAATTCTGTATCAGAAGATATAGTTTACTGGAAAAATGATTCCAAAATGTCATTTAATTTGTGAAAAAGATAATTCAAATATTATTAATTCCTATATTCATCGTTTGTTAAGATGTATGTCAAGAAAAGTCGTTCACACAAATATTCAAAAGATTTAGGGCTAAATCGAAGATATTTGAAAGAATTTTTAATAGAAAACTGGCTTTTTTGTATATTTTTAAAAGCCCTTTTCTTGAAAAATGGAAGATTCACTAAAAGCAACTTTGCTATCACCACAGTTGCATTAGTAACTATCATAATCTGTGTTTTCCAGATTGAGGATTTAAGTATTTGAGTTTATCCCAAGCATGCGCTTTGCTCATGCGTCAGAAGCTTAATTGATTTTAGTTAACACATCTGCAGATATCACATCCTTAGCGATGTAGACTTATTTATTAGGACGTTATTGTTTAGTGGTAAATCCTGATAATACTGATTTTGATGTACGTTTAGATTTTTTAACATGGAAGTTTATGGAGAGAACTGAAAATGCTTAAACAGTTCGTCAATAGTCGAACGGCTAAAAAAAACACAAATTGGGGTGAATGACAAAATCGTGTTGGCACTAACTCTCAGATAAAAGGAGTAATTTAAATGTTTTGCAGCACCGAATTTGTCGTGTTCTTTTCGTTTTGGTTCTTTACATTTTTGTCATTCGCGGTCGTAATCCAATAACGGAACTTCCTTTGAGCATTATGTTATTTATATATATAAGAGGTAATTAATTATGCTAAAGATATTTACATATGATTAACATTAATTAATGTCAACTGGAGAAGTGCACGTTTGCGATAATATCGTGCAGTTCTATCAAAACTTGCGATGAGTGCACGCCTGTTGTAATCGTGCAGTCATCCCCGACGTTCAAACGCTAACTGACCCCTCTCCTGCGGCAATCAATCGCCAAAGGGAGTTGTACAAGCTTTTTCCCTCGAATACAAGAGGGAGGGAGGTATCAGACATTACAAAATTCTTATCCGTAGGCTTGACTTTGTGGAAATCCAGAATCAGTAAAACACGATTCTAAATTATTGAAAACAACAGCTGAAACTGAATACCAGTCAGTTGGATGACATCAAAAGAAGAAATGAAAACGCGTGGTGTTTTCTCTTTAGGAAAAAGCGTAAAAGGTGATATGCTAATGACTGAACTATTTTTTATCAACGATTATAAGGTTAATAATTTTCAAGCTGAGAAAATCCCTTATCATTTATACCCCTTAAACTCGAACGAAGTGATTAAAGATGTTATGCACAATTTAGGATGGGGAAATCTCAGTACAAAATATTGAGCTAAAAAAAGTAACATTCCTGGTGAAGAAAGTCGACAAGTTAACAAAATAGGGGGTAGTGATAATATTATTATTATTTATAATCGAAGGAGAAAGTGGAAAAAATGAGGTATGTAAGACAGCTCGCTTCCTTCACTTAAAAATATACTCGTATTTTACAGATCGAACTTCTTCAGTGATTTAAATCTTCGGACGTATTCAGTTTTAATTTAGAAATCAAATAACAAAAATCAGCGTTACATTTGCAAATTTTCCAGGATCAGTTTCAGTGGTTTTACCGAACCAACTTCCTCGGCTGCCAAAGTGCAAATGAAATAGATAAAATATGGTGATAAAAATGGCTGGAAAGATGTTAAGCTACTGGCGCCATACATTGATAAAACAAGAAAACTAAAACACAATTTCTTTAAAGGCTGAAGGTAAAGATGGATTGGAATTAGAGTCTTTAAGTAGAACAGTAAGATTTTTTTGAATATGAAACACCTATAGAAAATCTAATTCACCAATGGAAGATGCCTTTTGAATAATTTTGGCTGTAGAAAAATGGAAAGCAACAGTGCTGGGCAACAGATGACTTCTGTGTTTCCTTTTTCCTAACATATGCCTCATGTTCTTTAACGCGAAATTTTAAGACTCTGTTAGTTTGACCAATGTAAATTAAACAACATTAGCAAAGAACCCTGTAAATACCACATGAATTCATTTAGGGAAAGGCTCCTTAAGTATGAAACTGGGAATTTTATAGATAGGAGAGAATTCATATAATCTCCTAAAACAAGGGTTTTCATACTGGTGTGTTGAGATGACAATTTTTTAACTGCTTAGTTAATAATGTTGGGTGAAAAACCTTTGTCAATATCAACCACTTTTAAATAAATCTACTTCATGATCAAGAGCGAATTTGGAGAAGCAAACCTGATGTGCATCCAAAACAGAGGAATAAAATGAAACTAAATTCTGTTTAGTCCAGATGCCATGATTTGAAATGTGGTCGAAGGAAAACCGATGAAGGTAAACAATAGTACTGAATTTGGATGTGTAACGCGTGACCAAAATGTCGAGGAACGGAAGAGAATTGCATGTCTGAAGTTCAAATGGGAACTGAATAGCAGGATCAATGGAATTCATTATTGAAAGAACTTTATTTAAATCATCTTTATTACCGTCAAACAGGGAAAAGCATCGTCTACGTAACGGAGCCATACCGGAAGTTTAAAGTTTCAAATAATTTTGATTCATAATAATGCATGTAGATATCAGCCAGGATGGAAGTGAAAGGGCTTCCCATGGCTAATCCCTCAGTTTAGTTGTAATACTTATTTTGGAAAACAAAATGTGTTTGTTTCAAACCGATTTGAGTAAGGGAAATTAGCTCATCAATTTCGATGCAGGAAAAATGAAATTCACGATGTCTGGTGTCTAGACATCTTAATGCATCCTCCGATGGAACATTGGTAAATAATGATTTTACATGAAAAGAAACCATAAGTAAATTTCTAGGAGAAATGCTTTTAACTTTTTTTACAAACTCTATTGATTTTTTTTCTGGTGTAAATGGTATTATCTAATAGTGTTGAAAATCTAGAAACTAAATATTTAGCTAACGGGTACGAGGCAGTGCCTAAATTTGAAGCAATAGGGCGGGAAGGAATACCACTTTTATAATTTTTGGAAGAGCATGTAATCTTGTACAATTCGTCACAGATTTGATAAGCGATTGTTTTAAGTTGGTGGAAAGGATTTGTGAAGATTTGATCGCAGTTTTTATTTTTGATAGGTCTGGAGGTGAAGGGTCTTAAGGGATCGGATTATATTGTTCTTCGTTTAAGAGTTTAGAGACACCATCGATGTAAGTGTTGTTTGTTCAAACACAGCTTTGTCCATGACGACAATTTGGCCACCTTTGTCAGCCTTTGAAATGATAATGTGCGGTTTAGAATGAATTTAGCTCGTTGTAACTCTTTCTCTTGCGTTTGGATTTGATGGAATAGAGACACCATCGGTATAAGTGCTGCTTGTCCAATCACAGCTTGTCCACGACGACAACCTGGCCACCTTTGTCGGCCTTTGAAATAATAATGTGCGGGTTAGAATGAATTTAGCTCACTGCAGCTCTTTCTCTTGCGTTTAGATTTGATGAGACTAGAGACGCCATTGTTGTAAGTGTTGCTTGTCCAATCACAGCTTGTCTATGACGACCATCTGACCACTTTTGTCGGCCTTTGAAATGCTAATGTCCGGGTTAGAATGAATTTAGCCCATTGTAGCTCTTTCTCTTACGTTCAGATTTCGTTTTAAAGGCTTATTGTTTAATTTCACATTATGGGCGATAAGATGTCTAATCATTACTTTTTGTGTATCTGAAACTTTACTGAATTTGAATGCATTCTCGATAGGAGCTAAATTCTTTGGAATCGAGGGTTTTGAGGTTTGTGAGAAGTTAAAATTATATTTCAGAATTCTCTCTTGTTCTTCTGATAAACTAGAAATATTAACTATTGGCTTAATATTTAAGGAAGATTTTTTTGAACTACTTAAATTGGAAAAATGTGAAAGAAGGTTTTGGAATTTAAATGCAAGGGTGTTTTATGACGCTTACCCACATTTTTAGTTCTGGACCAGGACTTTTGCTCAATGGCAGTGAATTTTGGATACGAATTAGCGTGTTCCAGATGAAGCTCAAGTTCAGTTTTGGATAACTGTTGACGTGTATCCTTATGATGGACCGAAGCAAGGCAAGTTTGCAGTTTAAGAGAATTCTTGAAACACGTTTGGAAGATTTTTGATTAGATTTAATTTGAGTGAAATTGAGAATTAAATTTTTATGTTTTCACTTTTGTAAAACGTCAAAGTGATTCAGAAGTTTTTGTGGTTTGAGACGTAATTTAGTGAAAAGGTTAATGGATGAAGGCATGATAAACAATGAAGAAAATCAAACTAACTTTACTAACCAATAATAAAGCTGAAAGCATTGGAACAATTTCATACTTAAAATGATACAAGACAAAATATTTGAAATTACAAAACATGAAATCAGATAAGCAAAGCACAAAATCAAATAAGAAAAATTAAAACGTGTAAACGGTAAACCATAAATCAAACTTAAAAAACTGAAAAACATTTACAGAAGCTTCTACAATCAATAAACTGGCGAATATACCACGAGGAAGAAACCACGTTTTGTTGTCAGTCAGGATAGAGGTTGCCAGATTTGCAGAACAGAATTATATAAGTATTTGTAAGCATAAACAATAGGACAAAGAGGTAAAGAGCGTGACCTATTGAAAATGTCACCTTGCTATAGAAATGGGATGCTTAAGATACCTCAGAGAACGTAAAAAAATCAAGATTTAAAAAGAAAAAGCATTAAATAAATGGAACTACCAAACGCCTATAGACAGCATGGAGAAAATATCCGAGTAAGAATAAAATCCAAAAAGTAAAGTACGAACCATGTAAAAGAAAAATATTAATAAAAATATTAATGTCCCAAAAAATAAGCAAAAGCATAGACTTGATATAAAATCGCGAAGGAATACCAGTCTTTCTTCGAATGGCTCAAGGAAAGGAAATTTTAAAATCGTCAAAACATTTTTTGAGAATTCTAAAATATCTAGTTTCTTTGTTAACAAAATAGAAGTTACCCGGAAGGTTATAATGTATTTCTCCCCCTTTTGAGCATGCCTTCGTGGTGTAGTTTTCAGCACGCTCGGCGCGTATTCGAGAGTTCCGTGATTCGGATGTCGGCGAGGGAATTGCTCATTTTTCATCGGTTCTGCTTTCAAAAAAATATCTCTGCAAGATATTGTAATCTGGGACTGGCCAAAATTGTATAAGTTTTTTTCAAACCGTGCTTATTGTCTATCTGAATGCAATTAGAGTAGTTAACAGCAGTTAATACACTGTATAGATGGTGTGTAGATGGAGGTGCCCAACCTTTTAGTTTCTTTGGGCTACAATGGAAGAATACGAGATATTTTGGGCCATACATATTTCTGATACCAGGCAATTCGTGATCTCCAAGATAAGTCAAATACACAATTACGTATTTTTCATTGAAAATTTTCAGGTTTTATGAGCTCTGTCTGCTGAAAGACATTTTTAAATTTCAACTCTTGGACAGAAATATGCGGGTTTGCTCGCGTTAGTTTATATTTGCTCAGAGCGTACTCTATATAAGAAAGCACGTATATAGAAAAGATTTTAGTGAATCAGGGATTCATTAAAATTATTGCTTGATTCGTAGACGCTTTACAGGATTCGTAAAAGAGCCGCCACTGCCTAACACTAAAGGCCAGTTTACACTTCTCCGAGTGACTTTCGGCGAGCCTCTCGTCCGAGCGTCTCGAACCGAGTAAAACGGGCATGTACTCCTATAGATCGTTTACACCAATCACAGCGGTCTGACACAGCGCCTCCGTTTGTTTGCAGTATGGAAACCAACGTGCAACTTGCTGTGCTTGAAGTTTGCAAAGCAGTTTCCAAGGAATTAATTTCTGTTATGGGGGGGGGGAAGAAAAAGGAAATCAAAACGTAACTGTGTAGCTCGCTCGCCGAGATGAATTGGGAGTATTAAATCAACTTTTAAATGACCTTCGGGGCGAGGATATCCAAAGTTACAAAAACTTCATCAGAACGGGTGAAGGATAAGTTGAAACATTATTGGAAATGGCCACTCCACTTATTCAAAACAAAAGTTATTTCGAGATGCTCTGCCGGGAAAATTAAAATGCAGATAGCGCTACGGTTTCTGGGGACGAGTAAATCCTACAGTTCTCTGCAATATTTATTTCGATTGTCAAAATGCACAATCAGCATATTTATTCCAGAAGTGTTTGAGGCCATTTTTTGTGTAGGAGGTTGAGCGAAAATCATTAATCTTTTGCTGGAACTTTCCAACACCCTCGGATTTTAACATGTTAATAATAGCCTCATAAGCCTTCTGTCGGCGAATTTTATTTTAATACTTCCGACTGATCATTTGTAAATAAAATCTGATTTGTGGTTCAAATAAAAAGGAAAGTATATAAAACAAAATTTCAAAATATTAGATCATATTTTATTAGGTGTAACTGGCCATGATTAGAAATTCTCTTTTCGAAATTTATATCAACAAAATAAAATAAATGTTTGCACTTTCACTCATTTTGTTAATTGAAAACTGTATTTTTTGGGTAGTTCAATTATTTTATTAGGTAGTTGAATAACATACAATTTAATTGTTTATCTGATTAAAGAAAATTCAGAAATAAATATGCTTAAAATAAATATTTTGAATCCGATATCGTAATTTCATTTTCGTCTATGTTTTTTCTACAATATCAAAAACTTAAATTCATTCTGATCTATCCACGTTATATTTAGGTATTAGTAAACAATGGCTGTAATATTCGGGTACTGAAGTATCCCATAATACTTCACAAGATACATATGCATTAAAAAATGCCATAGTTAGATTATCGGTCCATCTCGGCATTTTCGACATGACGAAAAATTTGGACACGGCGTCTTTGCGAATACTGCTCGGAGTTACTGACCGGATAGATTTTCAACTGGTTCAAAGTAGAAACGGACTCGCTGACTCATCTCCCCTACGTTTCTACTCGGTTAAAGTGAGCGTTTATATTATCCGAGATGTCGTACCGAGCGGCTCGCTGCCAGTCACTCGGAGAAGTGTAAACTGGCCTTAACGATGGCTGATGATGCGCGCGTGCGCACCCATCCTCCCCCCCCCAAAAAAACTGAAATCTTTCAGATTTTATATTACGCCCAAAGAGCCGTTTCTAAAACGTTTTATGTGTTACCTTTATTTATTAAACTGCATGTTCTTCCCACTTAAACCATAAAATTAAATTCAGCAGCAATATCACAAAATATTTAAAAGAGCATACATTTAAAATTTCCGATACACAGTCTCACGTGCTGGAGATAAAAGTGATTTTTTTTCTTACAGTGTTTCCATTGCTCGCTTTGAAATCATTGAGTTTTTAATCAAAAACTCATAAATGATTTACAAAATATGAAGTAGATAATAAAACAAATTCCAAATTTGGACTTTCAGATACACACCGTATTCGGGTAGAGACGTACGTTATTCAAAATTTGAAATCTCTAGGTACCGTTGTTTTACCACAATGCGAGAAAGATATACACATTTATGCAGATTCTGCATTATTTAATTTTTTTAAATAAAATACAGGGCTCTAATATTTAATGGCAACAATTTAAAAAGTGATTCGGCGTTTATATTGAATCGACGCAAAATGCCAAAACGAAATCAACAGCCCTTTTTGGCAAATTTCCCCTTTGGGCTAAAAAAAACATATTTAAGAAATTTAAACTTTATATTAATTTATGATTTTTAATATGATGATTACAATATAGAATTACTTTGGCATTGTATTTGACATTTGATGCATAACATTTCATTATAAAGTTTATTTATTTTTATAACGACAGCTAATTTATAGTTCTTTTTATAACTGATTAAAGATCATAAAATTAGTGGGAAATTTTGCCTTGAATGGAAAACTATTACATCAGTGTCTAGTTCGATTGAAGTGCTTGCAATTCTCATGGAATTTTCAAAGCGTTCATCCCATATTCTGGTTCTAATTTTACCTTTAATGCGCTTCATTCTTGAATATAGTTGTTCACAAATGCACGTGCTGCCAAATAATGATGGCATGAATAACACATGACTGTACAACGAGAGATATTCGTCTCTGGGTAATTATGATTTGTAAAAGTCCAAGATTAACATAAAAAATTAAAATCACAATTTATATACTATTATTCACCATGACATCCGTATGAACACAACATCGAAACACCAAGCTGAATTTTCACCTACGTATTAACTGAACATATCATAATTGCACCAACAGTATAATAAAATGTATGAAATTCAACTCGAAAGAAGACTTCAGAAACACGACGCCACTTTAAATACACATTAAAGAACTTGAAAATATAACATCGCTGGTATCCCGTTTTATCTTGATGTTGAGAAAAGTTGGAAACACTAATCTTGATACCCTCACCTTAGCGACACGTGCAAACATAAATAATATATTAAAATGAAGATATCACCTCGCGAGCGGTCTGCTGATTGGACTTTCTTAGTCTAGATAATCACAACGCTTATATTATATTTAATGAACACACATCTTCGTCTTAGCGAAACATTTAACATGTGTTTGTATAAATTTTTCAGAAACAATCGACTTCGCAATATAAATAACATTAGGATCACTATAATTAGAAATCATATTCGCTCTAACTCTTGCTCACTCCTATAACAAATCATTTTAAATAGGAACACTTCTAGTGTATAACACTGTCAATCTAGGTCCGGTTCTACAATGTTTGTTTACCAACCTGATCATCTATACCATCAATATCAATATCTTACCAATCTGACTCGAATCGACATAAAGAACTTATAGAGTTCCTCACTTTTATCCAGCTAAATGAACTATTGAGGAACTTAGTGAATTGTTAAGCGAATTATCGCTTAGTTCAAAGAACAGAAAGCATAAAACTGAAGGAAGGTTAATTACCCTTTATTCACTAAAAATATGATGAACAGTTGGCCCCTTTTTCGGGCTTACATCAGATGCGAAGGTCCAGCCAGTAAAGCATCTGGAAATCCCACCGTGGGATCACCCACAAATTGAGCTCCTGGACGTATTTCAACACCTTGATAAGAGAGACACTAATGAGAAAATATACAGGCAACTTTTTTTTGGAACACAAAGACGAAACAGAGCTTTGGCCCATATATACAGACGGATCAAAATGAACTAATCATGTAGAAGCATCGCTCGTTGTAAGAAACCATACTGACGGCAAACGATTACATAATGCCTGTTCTATATGTAGCGCTGAATTGACTGCTTTGTATTCTGAACTTACATTTATCTCAAAGCAATCCTAGAAAGAATTCATAATTTATTCCATCATCATTAAGTGTTCCAAAATCTTTAGTTAATTTTACGACAACTAGAATCCTTTACTAACGAACATTTATAGTTTTCATCGAAAATTAAAAAGGTGGGGGTATGAGACTCTTTACTGCTGGGTCCCTAGACATGTAGGCATAGAAGGTAACGAGCTGACAGACACAACAGCAAAGTCTGCAACTGTTTTATCGAAGCGGCTTGTCCCTTACAATGACATTAAAACTGTCATCAAACAGGCAATGTTAAATAAATGGCAATTATTTTGCGATGATCTGTTGTTAAATAAATTGAGGAGTGTAAAATGTAAATAGACTTCCTTGTTTAGACTTCCTTGTTTCGGCTCCTAGTCCTGTTTAGAAAATTATGTTGTAGTTCTGGTTTCATCAACAGATAGCGCCAGTAGCTTGTCTCCTGTCGAGGCTTTCTTATCTTATCTTATCTAATCATTATATCTTATATCGTTCATTTGCGCTTTTGCAGCTGAGGATGGTGGTTCGGTAAAAACCATCGAAACTAGTCCTGCGAAAATTTGAAAATATAACGCTGATTTTTGTTGTTTGACTTCTAAATTAATATTTGTTCGGCGTGTTATTGTATTTTAATTAAGGAAGTCTTATTAACACGCCTAAGGATTGGTCACTCTAGAGTCACACATAGTTATATTTTGAAGGCCGAAAGTGAACCTCTTTGTTCATATTGTAATTGTGCTCTGTCAGTGTGTCATTTCCTAATTGTATCTCTGCATTTTAACCAACTTCGATTAAAGTATTTTAGTGATCGCGACGTGCCTCTTGACCGTATTGTCGGGAAAGAGGTAAATAATAATTGGTTTCAGTACCTGAAAGAGACAGGGTTTTATTATTTAATTTGATTTTATTATAAGTTTTTATGTTAATATTTTAATACTATGTATTTTATTGTATCACATGCCTCACATTTGAGTTTTAGCCCTTTTTCGTATTCGATACCACGTGATTTTATGTAGTTTTTATGTGCAAATATCTCATCTGTCATTCGAATTAAATAACTGTGTTATCATCATAGATTTTAATTTTTTTTGTTGTGCTTGCGGCGTACTAGTTTTGGATCTTTTACAGATTTTTCGGCGCTAATAACCTTTAAGGTTTTGTGCCACGAAATCCACCATCACCATCATTATCTTACGGCCTACAGCAAAGCCTCCACTTGGGCTTAAACTTAAAAGTAAGAAAAAAGAACTAACTATTGTAAGGTTTTAGTTAAACTAACCAAGTTTTATTTTAATTTAAATCTGTCTATCTCCTCACTGTTTCAACTTCCCGTCAGAAGAAGCGCGCGTCTTCAGCTTATGCTAATTTGAAGTACAGCGAAGTAGTATTTAAGTCAGAGGTAGAAACCTCTCAGTGTGAGAGAGCTTAGTCTCAGATCACGGTCACTCTGCTCAACGTTCGCCTGACCAGCTAGCAGTTAAAATTTATAAGCCATAGTGCTTACTACGTGATTGCATTGTAAAACCATTTGAAGTGCGTTAGTATTAGTATATCTTGCTACGCACCCTTTTAGGTAGAGGCCAACTTTGCTCTGCGAAGCAACCTTTGATTTAAGTTCTATTTTAGGTTTAGTTTTAAATTTATTTGATTGTTAAGTTCGACCCAAGTGCGGTCTTTTACTTTCTGTATCCCTCCCGAGTTGGGGAGTTTGTAAATAATAGTGATTTAATAAACGAGGATTTTAAATCCCTTCACGTGCAGTTATTATCCAGCACAGCAGTTACATCAGAACAAAGCTTACGTTTTATCAGCTCACTGTTCCAGTTCAGGACCTGAGAAGAAACACCCTGGTAAATATTTCACAATGTTCTCAAAGAACGCACACAGAATACTCAGTCCTGATACTATGACTAACTAAGACATTTAGCTGAAGCTAACACAATTCTAAAGTAGTTAACTCGTAATCTGAACTAGCCAGATAACTATTTAGCCTGCAAACTGACCTTTTAAATCCTTGAAAATCGTCATCTGAACTTTCTTCTTCTTCCTCTTCATCGTCATCGTTGTACTCTTCATATATAAGACGGTCTTCACTGCCATTGAGAGCGTTACTTATACCGCACTTCTTGAAAGATTTAACAATAATATCGTCTGTATACCACGACTGTTTCATACCAGCCTCTTGCATCCAACCCTTCTCCATGTTCGTGAACAACAACACCTGGCGGTATTTCAGAAGGTTTGGGTAGTGTTTTCGCTTGAAAATGATAGTTGGATCAACTTAAGTACCTTCAACACAACATGAAAGACAAGAGTGTAGTGCATTTTTTTCGTGTCCATTTGTTTTTATAGTTACAATTTTAGCACTTTCATGCAACAGTTCTGTTACTCGGCACATCAAATGTTAGAGGAGTTTCGTCCATATTCACTATTTGGCTTAGTTCAACACTGGATTTCTTTCGATACTGAGTAATAAAGCGAAGGAAAGATAATATTTTTCTTCATACTCTTGTCGATTTTTCTGATATATTTTGGTTTTGGTTCGCATGCTAAGACCATGACGCTTCATAAACCTTAGCACCAACCAACTCCACCTTTAAAGTCTGTAAAATTCCACCGTAGCACTAGCTTACGAGCGTGTATATGAATCATTTTTGTATTAATTTCAATGCCATTTTGAATGGTGTCCTTGAATCCATTTCAATACATCATATTCTAGTTTTGTCCATTTTGCATTCCGTCCTCTATTTGCATATTTAGTCTTCCTCATTTTTTTTCAGTTCTTCTTTGCTAGCTCGCCAATCATGAATGGCTTTTTTTCTGTTTTTGGAGGGCCGAAATGCCGCCAGCTGCTCTGTTTCCATGTTCTTCTGTATATGCTATTACTTTTAGTATATAGCCGCATCATATGAATACCTTTTATTTTTTTCCCATTGCGAAACTAGCTACTAACAAAAATTTTGTACTGTTACCGATAACCCAAGTCACTTTCAGTTCAAGTTCACTGGTGCAATGACGCAAAATAGGCTATACAATGTTCTGGGTTTGTGATGGCGGGCGGGAGATAGAGTTCCCAGTTGAATTCAGTGTTGCCAGATACAGATAGATTTTCCACGGCATCGAATATATGGCCATTTTTAAGACTGGCAGGAATTTTAAATCAAATACTGGACATTTTAATATTAATTTCGAGTACAGACGCACCTAAATTCTGGAAGCAATTTTTTGAAGGTGCGTCTTATAGTCCATCAAATGCAATAGATGAGCTTATTGTACGCATTAACATGAGTGAAAGTTCAGGAAAGGTGTTGTGTCTTTCTGCTAATTATAATATGGCTTATTACGCTATCGTGTGTTTAACTGCTCTGCGATTAGCCGTGATTTCGAGTTAAGCTTGGATTTTGTTTCCTTTTTTGCCTTAGTAAATCGCTATCTCTGAAGGTATAATTGAAAATTTAACAATTTGAATGTCATCGTGCAGATCAACATCTCAAATTTTAACTGTTCTAGGAAAAAACTGATGACGCGTTCGACAGAAAAGGAAACATCTCTTCGTTTTGCTCAATGTAGAGACGCCATTTTACTGCGTATGGCAAGCGGACCTTATTATTACAATATATGATGAATTAGCTTCTCAAGAAATCTCATCAAACTAACTACTTGTTACCTTGAAAATGAAAGTTTTCATGTGGGATCTAATTTTTTATTTCTGCGATTGAAATAATCTAAGGCGGTTATTATTTAAGGATCAGTCTTAGGTTAGAACTCCTTTTATTCTATTATTTTTATAACAAAGATTTTCTTACGCATTCATCGATTTTCTTTAGGCACTAGCACTACTAATACGAATACTATACAGTCTTTCTCTCAGCTTCCGTGAATCAGTTATAAAAAATGAGCAAACTATAGCTTTCTCTAACAAGATGATTTACTGTTGCATACTATGGGAGATTAAATTAAATATTCAAATGGGCAGTACTCTTTTTTGTGCAGAAAACCTATCAAGAAATAAAAATTTTTATATGAATATCAAAATTAAGTCAAAATAGAAATCTAATTTCAATCATGGGCAGTTACAAGTGCGTAAAATTTAACCTGGTCTCTTAACTTTTAATATAACATAGATAATAATTAATAATTTTAGATGAAGACAGGCATATTCTAACAATAATTTATAATTTTAATAGACACAGTACAATTATTGAAGTATTTCTTAAGTTTAAAGAAGGAACTTAAAGAAGAAAGTATCGTATATTTCATCAAGGAAATATTAAAGCAGTTTAAAAGAGAATCTAAACGACTGAAGCCTGATTGATGAGATGAATATGTAAGTAAAGAGTATGAATAATTACTAAATAAAACGGATATAATACAGGAGAAAACGCTTCGTATGCTTCTTAACAGAATGCGGTTATTAAAAGGAAGAACCATATATTAATAGAGACGAGCAGAACGATGTTGAAAAGAGCTAATCTTGCAAGCAAGTAGTGGGGTAAAGATACTATGACTGCAAGCTATCTGCATGTAACAGATTCTCTAAAAAGGAACTTAATTTTACTCATTATGAAAAACCATCATTAGTATTTATACAAGCATTTGGTATTCCGGAATGCGTGCGTATACTGAAGAAGAAGAAAAACTGGATACTTTTATTGAACGTATCATGTTTGGCTATGAAGAAGGAAATTTGCTGGATCTTAATACCGAAACGAACGAAATGTTATCATTTGCTGGATATTGTAATATTTTTTTCTTTGTCAAGCCCGGCTGTGAACTTTCCCCTAAAATGTGATAATCGTTGTAGTAAATATTATTGCTTCGTTCTCCGGTTTCGTGGATTTGGAGTAATTGGTGATAACACTTGATGAAGAATCAAAATACAATTTATACGCCAATAAGCACTATTACACAGGACAGTTCCAATGCCATGTTTATACTCGCCGAAAGACAAAAATGCTGAAACAATCAGCGACACAGCCTTCAGGCTATAGTGCTGAAGACAAGCTATCTTCACGGCAAAGCACTGAAGTATAAACCCGACTCAGTCGGCCGCTCTCAAGTTAATCTCTGAACTTTCTCCTCGTACAGGTAGAGTATATATAGCTTTAAGATACCTTCGAGAATATTTCCGAGAAAACAGCTAAAAATGAGATCTAGATTGTTCTCGCTCTGTCTATGAGATATCTCCAAATGGGCGATTTCGGCCAAATCTAGCAACCCCGGCGTTCTCTGTCACTTTTTGGAAACCCTAATCTTGCCATTGACTCACGCCGCTCAGCCGGCAGTCCTTTCTCCGCTCCGCTGGAGGAGCTTCGCTTTGGACCCGCTTTGTAGGGAAGCTATCTCACCGCGCTGCCGCATTTCGCAACAATGTGTTACACTTACTCTCTTAAGAAAACCCATATTGTTATTCCGTATAACTGAACGTGTGCTTCATAAGGAGTAGGAATAACGAACAGCGGACATATCTCTTTGTACGTGTTCGATAAAAATTTTGTCTCCTTACAGATATCCAGATGAAATTTTAGAAGCCGACACAAGACGTTTGAGAGGTGTACACAGATCTGACTTTCCTTTTATGAACATTAACTTGCTTCCACATCAAGTAAGCCCCGTTGAATGATTTCGTGAATTGAAGACATTAACCACCCAAATATCCGGATTCGAATGATGCAGAGATCTTAAGAGGCTCTTTTGAATAACCGTAGCATGGCGCAATTCTAGCAATTTCGGCTATTAGAAGATATAAGTGGTACAGAAGTGAAACTCAGTTTATAATTAACTGCCTTACTGAGTACATGAAATTGGGTTATGTTGTGCGTAAGAGCTTCCTTTGGCTTTAGTTTTTATACAAGCGTGTTTCTTATTCTTACGGATTAAATAATTAAAAATAATATTTTGCATAATTCCTGATAGGATTTTACTACAAGTATATCATCAGTTTTACAAGTAAAGTAAATTTCTAACTCCATACAATATAGAAATTGCAAATTTCTAACTTCTTTCTATTTTATCTATCTATATCTAAAGTAAAATTTAATGACAATAATGAAATATCACAGTAATTTATAGATTGAATTTTATTCTACGGATTTTCTTTTCTGTTTCTTTCTTTCTTCGTTTTTTAAGGCGCAAAAGGGTGGTAACTCAGAAGGGCTATTAGTCTTTAAACGGCATGTGTCGTCGAATCGCTGTAAACGGCTGCATCACTTTTCAGACTGTTGCCACCAAATGTTATTGCCCTGTAGAAATTGAATAATCACGATTCTGCGTGAATGTATGTATGTTTCTCGCACGATGAAAAGACAAGATACCTATAGCCTACAAATTTTGAATAACGTAGTCCTTCATCTGAATATGGGCATCTGGAAGCCCGAACCTTGAATTTTGAATTTGTTTTATTATCTTATAAGGTATTTCTCCCGCCTTCTTGGCATGCCTTCGTGGGTTAGTGGTCAGCACGCTCGACGCGTGTTCCAGAATTGCGTGGTTCGAATCCCGGAAAAGGCATGCTTCATTTTTCACATTTTCACATCTCCTGCTTCCAAATAACCTAATGTCTCTACAAGTGCCGCCCGAACTAAAACAGGTGGTGGATGATGATTCTAAACCACCTGGATTTGGCAATTTGGTTCCCTTATCCCCAGTCGCCCTTTAAAAGGGGAAGTATATAAGGTATTTCTCCCGCCTTCTTGGCATGGCTTCGGGGTGTAGTGGTCAACACGCTCGATGCGTATGAGGTCCGTGGTTCGAGTCCCGGCGAGAGCATTGGTCGTTTTTCACATCTCCTGCTTCCAAATAACTAATGTCTCTACAATCTATTTCATATTTTTTAAACTTTAAGGAATTGCTTATAACAAACTCAACGATTTCAAAGTGAGCAGTGGCAACATACTGCATGGAACAAAATATTTTTATCCTTAGCCGTGAGATTGTCTATCGGAAATTCTATAGGTATTGTGTTTTTAAATATTTTTAGTCCAAAAGCTCTCGAATCGTGTATGTATATGTAAATGAAAACAAAACACCCCTTTGAGTGTAATATAAAATCTGAAAACTTTCAGATTTGTTTCTTTATTCAAATGGTAATCTTCGTTTACAAACAGTGGTGCAATTTTTGTATTCTTATATTTCAAATTATGAAAGCAAAAGTTGAATAAAAAACCTAGAAACAAACGATGGGGATTTCAAAGTTTAATTTTTTCCCAAGTTGATTTTATATTGGTAGTAAAGATCGAGTAAGTTGGCATCAACGGGAAACATTATCATTTAGTTTATGATAAAATTGTCTCTGAGGTTCTCTTAGACTGTAATTTGAAGTTTTCAGTTCAAACATGCCTAATCGCTGCATCATCACTTGTATCGCCGTTTATCAACACTTTTGAGAGACTACATATTGGTGACATTAGAAAATTCCTGCTAAGTACGAAACCTTCATTTCCAAAGGAAACTCTGTAATTAGATTTATCTATGTCTAGGTAAAAACAGCAACAACAATGACAGCAAATATACTATAAAGATTTCAAATTTTCTCTAGCAGACATTTGCGACACATAAAAACATTTTCTCTCTCTAGAATTAGCAGGAAAAAAAGCTTTTTTCCCCTGCACTTTTCTCTTTGAATCCTCCCTTCCTACTCCGGAATCAAAAGAGAGGAGACGCCACAAACTTTGTCCTCAGAGAAGTTAATAAGCGCTGGATTATAACTGCTGAGGGCTGAAGTTTGGCTAAGCCGCAACACGATAATTATTATGCTTTCTTTACGGGGGCGTTCACAGTTGTTTGCTTTAGAGCTGCCTGTTTGCGCCGAGCTGGAATTTATATTAAATCTCTTATTTGGGCGCAGTATAATGATGAGCAGAGAACTGTTTGTGGAGGTATTTCGAGGAGTGGCAATTACCAACGATCAGCGTAATTTATGAATCAGTCAGTCAGTATTTAAGGATCATGGTGGGGAAAATGTTAGGCAGTGATTTTTCTGTTTCAAAGAGTGCCCAATTTTACTTATAGGATGAATCTGATTTATTGTTGGTTTGGCTCTAAAATAATCGCAACTAGAACAAAATGCAGTTTGACCTTCAGATGTTATCCTTAGCAAAGCAAAAATTATTCATTGCTGAATTACTAACAATGCCACGGAAACAGTGTAATTGTAGTGTCCATTAAGTTTTCCGGAACAGGAAATGTAAAAAAGCAACTGTGCTTTCTCCGAGATTAAGACCTTGTATCCTCCACTTGCTGACTCAGCATTCTAACCACTTACGCTACGAGAAACCGCAGGGAGGATACGGCATTTTCTTACATAGTATCATAATATAATGCCATTTCGTAAAATGTTTTAACAATGCGATGTATTGGTTTGGTTATTTGTACATGACAAAGTACAAGAAGGTTATCTACCTAAGGGAAATTATGCCTTTCTGAAGATCTTTCTAAAGGAAACTCATACTTCACATATGGAGAAAACCACAAAAACCAATCATGCAGGCAGCTCGTTTGTTTCGGTTTGGACCCGGGTCGAACTCCCAGTGTGTAGTCTTAGCCACTCGGCGACTAGTTGGGCTTTTAATAATGATGTAGAGACAGGTATTTTTGGAAAGCAGGAGAGATGAAAAATGAGCAATGCCCTTTCCGGGACTCGAACCACGGACTTCTCGAATACTCGCCGAGAGTGCTGACCTTACACCACGAAGGCATATTAAGAAGGTGTCAGAAATACCTTATATACTCCCCCTTCTAAAGGGCGACTGGGGAGGAGGGAACCCAGTCGCCAAATCCTGGTGGTGGAGAATCATCATCCATCACCTTTTTTTAGTTCGGGCGCCACTGTCGAGATATTAGATATTTGCTGAAAGCAGGAGAGATGACAAATGAGCAATGCCCTTTCCGGGACTCAAATGCCGGACTTCCCGAACACGCGCCGAGCGCGCCGACCACCAAACCTCGAAGGCATGCTAAGAGGGCAGGAGAAATACTTTATAACGAGAAATGCTATTTCTGCTCATATTTAGTTGTTGAGGTAATTTTGTACCTGAAAAGGAGAGTACATGATTTAAAAATGAAAAGTGTTATAGTACATCTTCTAAACCGCTTAATTTCTTAATTTTATAATATCCTAACACTTTTCCTATTATTAGACTATGAGACATCACATAGTTTGCTGGTGTATCAATGCAAAAGTACTTCATTGGAGCAAATAAAAAAAATATTAAATGTTTTAAGTATACTAGAATGTAATATTTTTAGCATCAGAGATACTATTAGTCTCGAAACTCGCTTTTGTCCCTATGTGCGAACGACATTTCAAACTGTTGCCACCAAATTTTATTGCATTGTATTACTTAAAAATAAATAAATACATAATGACAATCTCTATGTATGTACGTAAGTATGTTTCTCGCATTGTGTGAAAAACGACAGCATCTAGATGCATCTGATTTTTAATACACGTAGCACTCCGCCCGATCCTGAACGTCTCGAAGCTCGAAATTTGAATTTCGAATTGCTTTTTTTATTTACTTCATATTTTGTATGAATCTAATGAATTTTCGAATAATAAACTGAGTGATCTGAAAGCAAGAAATGGCAATATTGTTCAAAATAATATAATTTTATCTCCACGACAACCAGACTATTGTTATTCGGTAAGATATAATATATTTATGTTTCAGTTTTTATCAACAAACTCGGCAGTTTGAAAGCAATATGTTTCAACTGCTGGAATACCTTTATTTTTCGCGAATTTGCGTGTTGCCATTCAGCAAAGCCTAAAATATTTAACTTTCTGATTTAATTTCAAACTTTATTTAGCAAGAGACTAAGCGATTTAAAAGCAACGAACACAGTTCTTAAGAATATATTTTCTAATTTTTTAGTCCAAAGGGGCAATCTGCCCCGAAGACTATTAATTTCGTTTTAGAATTTTGCATTGAAATGCCGGTTCACTTTTCAAATCGTTGCCACCAAATATTAGAGCCCTGTATTATATTTAAAAAAATTAAACTATGAAGAATCTGCATCAATGTATGTACGTTTCTCGAATTGTGATAAAACAACGGTACCTAGAGTCATTGAATTTTGAATAATGTACGTTTCCATCCGAATATGGGCATCTGGAAATCTATATTTGGAGTTTTGAATTTGTTTTATTATCTATTTCATATTTTGTAAAACTTTAAGAAATTTTCGATTAGCAAACTCAACGATTCAAACTCAAACTGTACGGGGAAAAAAGCATTTTTATCTCCAGCGCGCGAGACTGTACATCAGAAGTTCTAAAGATAAGCTCTTTTTAAATTATTTTGCGATATTGCTGTTAAATTGAATTTTATGGTTTCAGTGCGAACAACAGGATATTTGATAAATGAAAGTAACCCTCAAAACGTTAAAAAAGCGTCTTCTTGGGCCTAATGTAAAATCTGAAAGCTTTCCGATTTTTTTACATTTATATACATATTTTTTTGAAGTCGATTGCGAAAAAGTGAATATTTTCGCCACTTATAACACTTCTGTAGTTGTTGGAAGTATATCACTACGACCAACGATTGCGAAAATAAAATCCGGATAAAGACTTTTAAGCAGGGTAAAGGGAATGGGTTTGTATATATACGTATATCTCAATAAAGGCATAAAGAAATTTAGAACTACTTTTTCACAAAGACGAAAATTGAAATTTATAATTAATAAATTAAAAATATCCCTATAAATGCAACAAAGAATTTTTAAAATTGTTAAAACCAAAACCCTTAAACAAGCATACACCAATTAAAAGAAATTATGAAATTTAAATAACTTAAAGGAAGAGTAATTCAATCAACTTCAATGCCACTTCATCAGGGGAAAGGAACATTGAAATCAATTGAAATCTCTCGTCTACAAAAATCCTTGCTTTTCTGTATTCGGAATTAAAAAAAAAAGTTTTGTAATTGTGATGGTTACAGCCGAAAACATCGCGGACGAAAACACCGCAAGGCGAAAACGTCGTGGTACAAAACATCGTGGAAGAAATAAAGCAAAGAGAAAACATCGTGGTACAAAATATCGTCGTCGAAAATAAAGCGGTTCAAAAACATCGCAGTTTAAAAACATCGTCGTAGAAAATATCTTGGTAAAAAATAAAGTACCTACAAACGTCGCATGACGATAACATCGCAGACATGCGTTTTTCAGGCTTTACTAATTGTTAATGGACATTTGCATAGTGATTTATGAGAGCAAGGTAGAAAGAAGGATAATTTTTACTTTCATATTTTTTATTAACTAATAAATTTTTAAAAAACAAGAAATTTATACAAAACAAGTGTGTATTACCAATTTGAGTTTTAATTCACATGTTTTCACTGTAAGAGTTGAACAAAAATGAAAAAAATAATATCATAATTAACTTCGCAATTTTTTATAGATGAATTTATGCAGTTACTTATCTTTCTTTTTATTCTTTTTTAGATTATACTTTTCATGAAAAATTACCAGTAAAACTTTATAAAGAAATAAGTTATTAATGACCTTTGTTAGTTAACTATGCCAGCTTAAAATTAAGTGTTATAAGTTGCGTTAATTTTCTATGCTTAAGTTTCCATTTTGCATTTTCAGCAAATCTTCATTAGTTAATAAAAATATGAAAAGGAAAATTATCCTTCTTTCCATCTTGCGCTCACAAATCATTATGCGAGTTTTTACTATTATTAAACAACCATTAAATTTTATAATTATTAAAGCCTCAAAAACGCATGTTTGCAATGTTATCGTCACGCGATGATTTGTAAGTACTTTGTTTTTTACCACGACTTTTTCGACGGCAATGTTTTTAAACTGCGAAGTTTTTGAACCGCCTTATTTTCTCCCACGATATTTCGTACCACGATGTTTTCGCCTTGCGTTGTTTTCGTCCGCGATGTTATCGTCGGACACCAATTATAATATATATATACCTTTAAATTCTTAATTTCAATTAAGTAAATCCCCTCTTCAAGAATACGCATTGCATCATTTTGTATCGTCATTTCTCTGAATTGCGGAAACTCTTGTGATTTCAGATGAAGTTTCTCTCAGTGGCTATCCAGAACGCAAAGAAAGAATTTTACGGCTATATATTCTACAGCTGTGATGTGCCCATCTCTCTTGCCGTTTGCTCTGTTTTGAGTAACTTACATCTCTTGGTTTATTCGCATTCCCCATTGTTTAGAATGTAATTCTACATTCTAAAATTATTATATTGTATAAATTGTATATACAAAACATTGTATTTAATTGTAACAAAAATAAACATTGTATTTAATTGCATATACAAAATTCTGGAGGGCCTACTGAACCTATAGCCTATAGCCATGTCTGAAGCAAATATTGTATCTCCAGAAGTGCTTTATCTAATAATAAAATTATGTGCTGTATTCGGCCGCGTCTGTCTGGAAGTCCGTCATTCAGTCTACGCAGTAAACATGTCCAAGTTGCATCTACTCTACTATTGCCAGTCTGTTACAATTATCGCCTACAAAGGTACCTTGGCTGTGATTAAGAAGTGAATTGGAGTTTTCTCCACTAAATTATCTCAACGCGTCATTTCCGAAGAGAGTACAACCAAATATTATAGAGTCCCATACACAAAATTTCAGTGTTCTACGATTAACCGATCTCTGTTATGTATACATGTCGCGCAAAAAATATCGAAATGGATTAGAGAACGGCAAAAATGGATATTTCCGTTGAAATAGGATATTCGATTTTTTGTGCAACTATAACAGTTCCTTTACTTCGTACAAGGAATTAAAAAAAATGATCAACATACCTATTATTTGTGTTTAACATCTTATGCCCAAACTAATTTGTTATGTTCTGCTGCTATGATACAGATTGTCGAAAAGCTTTATTACGTTTCCTTGCCCGGTAATTGAAATGACTCCAACACTGATTAAAATCTCCATTTTACAATATGCCTGAACAAAAGACTGAAATGTTTCCAACAACGGTTAAAAATCTCCTTTTTACAATATTCCTGATTTTCTGACTGAAATAACTCCAACAACAGTTAAAATCTCCACTTTACAGTATACGTTGAACAAGCACTTAGTAATATGCATGGCTGTTTTAGTTTATATAATAGAGAGAACTTCATTTTCCGTGCTTTGAATTTCTTTAACCTCTTCTTCAAAATCAGAGCAAAAGTTTCCATGTTAGCGTTTCTGAGTTTAACTTTTATCATAATCTTCATAAATCAGATTTTTGCTTGCTTCAATCTTATTGTCATTTGTTTGAAGAGACGCCATCTCATGTACAAAAAGCGCTGAAAAGCTATCTTATTTCTATCCACTTTGGGATAGAAAATTCCTTTTTCCTCTTCAACACTCTGTGTGAGATCAGCTTGGCAAAGCTGGTTTTGAATGTTGTATTTTAACACATTTTAAGATTTTTCTAACATTAACATGGTATAAAGAAGTAAAACATTCCACTAGTCGTACTGTTATCCCTTGGCCTGGAAACTCGTAACGTCCATATGTTGGGAGTGGACCATAAGGGGGAGACTAACTGCCTTTACACTGACTAGAATCATCGTCTATACAGTGATCATAAAAGCTTGGCAGGGACTGTATGGTGATTGTCCAGCCTGTCTCGGACTGTGTGATCGCTAGTTGTTATTTTTAGACGACTTCTAGATATGGGCATATTATTATATAAGAGTCACATTAATACCACTGGTAACGAGTTAGCAGATAGATTGGCAAAGACTACCACTGAAAATCAAATTATTGATTTTGAAGTAAAGAGTTCCTTTGACAGTTTGAAATCCTTGTTGAAACGAAAAAGTTTGACTGTAATGGCAAGCAAAGTGGAACGACCTAGATTCTAAAGGAAGATTCACATATAATTTAATCTCAACTGTAAGTGAGAGAAGATGCCTAAGTGATAAGTATCTAAACCAAGCTTTAACTAATCATGGACACTTTCTCTTTTATTATAATAGGTTTTCGATTAAAAATTGTTGCCTGTCCATGTGGCATGAGTAATATCGATATGGAGCATCTGTTGTTTAGATGCTCTTCTGTGAAAAATATCATTATAAGATTTACTCCAGATATTTCTAAGTTTAATACTGTAAAGAATCTAAGTAAAAATACAGTGACTAAATTGAAATTGTCAAATTTCATAAAATATGTATCTGTAAATGAAATGAATTTATATATTGATTGTGTTTAATATTTCCCTGTCTGTTTTAATAAAAACTAGGGTGTTTATGATATTTTGTTATTTTATTTATTTGTATATGTAAGTAACATATTTTTATGCATGTAAGTATCTTGTGTTATATCTTACAAAGCATGTAATAATGTGCTTTTGTTGGTGTAGCTGGTAAATCTCACCAGCTACTCGACTTTAAGTTCATATTTTAGTTGTTTGTTCTATTTGAAGTTATTTCAGATAGTACTGTGGTAGTTCTACTGCTTAATAGGCCTTGTTTTAGATCTCAATGTTTCTTTAATTAAATAGCTCCACTAAGCCCTGTTAAGCCTCTAATGGCCGGTACAGGAAGTTCGACTAGTCATATTATCATATATGAGTTACTCGGTGGTCTGGATCAAGGTTGTCCTTGTCCCTGTAGTACTGGCGTATTTGATGAACGTGCTTCGTTAAGCAGTAATACAGTTACCTAAAATTCTTTGTTTCGATTAACCAAATCACTCGGAACAAATAAAAAACAAAATTACATTGACTGCAAGTTATTTTACTATTATTACAGAAAGTAATGTGGTTACAGAAATATAAGTGCATTGTAACGTTGCATTTAACCCAAGATTTATTTATCTTAACCATCAGTTAACACGAACTAATATTCTCTCTTCAGTTAAAAGTATTAAAATGTCGTAAACACTCATCCGTAAGAAAGGTTTGCGGAAAATGCTTGTAGGGCAATTCTGCTGAGCTAATCACTTCAGAAATAATACCCATCGAAGCGTAAATACTTGCT
The DNA here is from genome assembly GCA_000611955.2 of Stegodyphus mimosarum. Classification (NCBI taxonomy): domain Eukaryota; kingdom Metazoa; phylum Arthropoda; class Arachnida; order Araneae; family Eresidae; genus Stegodyphus; species Stegodyphus mimosarum. Next base: position 26,283 of record KK122155.1, read on the forward strand.
TCAGCGCTCCTGACATTCCTGGAAGCATTAGTAAAGTGTATATTTTGATATTTGTCATAGGCTTGGAGTCGCTTCATTTTGGATAGCTTGAATTAGCTGCAAATGTTAGCCTCGTAAAAACGTCTTGAAAAAAGACAGCAACGAGGTCAAAATATGCGAAATCTGACAAATAAGGTGGCTGTGGCATGAAAAGAATTTATTTCTAATCAAAGAACTATAAGCTTATTTGCTCAAAGTGCAACATTGCGCTGAATGGTAGAAATATGCTTACATTACAATACGGGGCTATGTTATCTTGGAAATGATATTTCACATATTGTTTTCTATTGGGAATGTGCTAATCCCTCTTAATAGCTAAATTCATGTACAGCAAGCTTTACAAAAGAGGGTTGACTTTTTTGTGAATTTTAACTGAGAATTATGCATATATAGTATTAAATATTTGGAGAAACAAGATATCAGAAATCGAAACATAAATACACATGTGACAGTCGCTGATCTTTTACTTTATAGACAACAGGAACAAAACAAATTTCTGCAGAACGATAACTTACATGAATGCTTGCTGTTGGTCACCATCAAATTAAATGTACTAATCTTATTTTTCATGAAATTTGTTTCCAAAGCATATATTGTAAGTGAACAATTTTAAAATATGTCATTCTGTTCCATTCTTTATTTTTAAAATAACTAACTTAAAAGATACCTATAGATATACATTTCTTATATTTAGATAACGATTACCAGAGTCGACATGAAAGTATATTTTCGAATCAAAATGAAATATAATCACATTGTAAAATAATATGCATTTGCAAATAAAAGCGTTTCATCGTATGTATTTTGGAATAGATTTCATACTCAACGGTCAATAGAAAAAACTGTATTCTCTGTTTTTAATGAAAGTAGAGATCAAAATTCTTTATCCAAAGAAAACAAGTAATAAGATCAGCATCAAAAGCATTCACACTAATGACGCTCCAAGTCAAAGACATACTATAAATGCATTGAAAATAGAACAGGTAATAGAACAATATTGAAAATAACTCCCTAAGAATAACATCAAGTTTCGCGATCTTCGCCTACATAAAAACACAGAATTAGAGAAAAACCAACTCTAGTTACCTTAGTGTTATATTTTGGTTCATGAAAGATGAAAATGTATTGTTATGGTAAATGAAATAGGGATGAAATAGATGTTTTATTAACCTGGAATAAAAAGGAGACTAACCTCTCATATACAAAGATATGATGAAAACTTTCAAAATGATTTCCAAACGAAGCATATTTCGCAAAAGAGGATTATGTAGGCAGCATATTTTGCATTAAACGGAAAATTATTCTTAGAAAATCGATCTAAGCGAAAAATGTCTTAAGAACTTCTTTCTTAATGTCTTTGCAGTGTATGATGATGAACAAAAATATATTTATCGATACCAAAATGAAGACTGCTTTAATAATAAAGGAAAACGATATAATTTTTTTTATTTAAAAACATCCCTGCTGAATATCTAGATTCCCCCTCTTAGACGTTTTGTATTTTTCGCCAGTTTAAGCGAACAATTGAAAAGAATATTCCATTTTGTATCGTAAATAGCCTAATTAAAAAATTTTTGTATTTCATACCCACTGTAAATGGCGGTACAACTAGCACTATTACATCACCCGTTATTTAAATTGCTCCAAGAGTTTTCTTGTCAGTGTTCCAAAGTGGTAACTCTCTTCACAGAGCTTTTTGAAAACCGTCATCAAACGGCCATCATCAAGCGTCAATTGCATGGTTACTGAAGAAACGTTCACATGAAGAAATGTTAACATGTTCACATAAAAATCATTAACTTCGTTTACGTCTGCCAGACCGCCTAGAAGCCGTAGCTAATAGGGGGAAATAAATTTTTGCATGTGCAGGAATGTGTCTTCAGGTTGTTTGCTTCTTTATGAGTGTCAGTTTCTTATGGCACGATGGCGTACAATTTAATAGCTAGAATGCTTAGAGAAGATCCTTAGACCAGTTTCTATGACTTAGCAAAATCTAATTACTTAGCAACGAAATTCTGCTATGCTAGTTGTGACCACTAAACCATCGTGCGAACGCTCCAATACAGCCCTCTCTTTATGAAAGCAGCTCTTAATAGACTCTGGCTACTTTGGGGAAATCCTACAACAAAAGGATTCTTTGGAGTGTTCTTAAATAACGGGGGCTGTGTAATGGGTGTTGCGGAAGCATGAAATAATTTTTCTGGGTTGATCTAAGCTTAACTTAAAATTTTAAGAAAATTTTTTTATATTAGAAAGTTCAGTTCATTTTGACAGTAAAAGAGATGAAAGGCAGAGAATTTTCAACGTAATAATAATCGCTAATGATAAGATGCATTATTAAATTCACCGTTATGAAAATGTATTCTTAATCTTATTTGTTACAGTAGTCAAAATGAAGCGACAAAGTAATTGTCGTTATAAATACTTCAGTTTGTCATGATGAAATTAATATTACTACAGTATCGCTTGAATACTAACAGAAAGAACGTATTTCTTTGCATTTTACAAGTTTGCAAAGAACGTTACATAAACTTAATTTTTTACTAGTTAAAAAAACAGCAATACCTTCATCTACACTAGCTAATAAAATTGAATATACAATACAACTCACTCCCTTTCTTAGAGATATAAAACTATTATTTAAAATACTTATTTAAATCGAACCGGGAACGTATTAAATTAAGAAAACGAATAAGCTATTAGAATAATTAAATTACACACCTTTTGAGTCTAAATTGCAGAATTCGGTTATAAGGTACTTTTCCCGCCTTCTTGGCATGCCTTCGTGGTGTAGTGGTCAGCACGCTCGATGCGAGAGCTTCCTGGATTGAATTCCGGTTAGGGCACTGCTCATTTTTCACATCTCCTGCTTCCATATAACCTATTCACTTTACAAATGGCGCCCGAGCTAAAAAAAGGTGGTGAATGATGATTCTCCACCACCTTGATTTGGCGATTGTGTCCCCTAATCCCCAGTCGCCCTTTAAAACGGGGAGTATATATGGTATTTCTCCCGCTTTTTTGGGATGCCTTCGGGGTGTAGTGGTCAGTACGCTCGACGCGTATTCAAGAGGTTCATTGTTCGAGTCCCGGCTAGGGCATTGTTCATTTTTCACATCTCCTGCTTCCATATAACCTAATGACTGTATATGGTAATACATAACCAAATATGTATTTAATAAAGTACATAATAGCACTATCAATTTTATTAAATCAATATGTGTAAATATTTTGTCGCTGTGCAGTCATACCTCATGCAGCAGTAAAGTTTAAATGTTAAATTCTAACATGAGTTTTAGAATGGAAACGGATACTGGAATTTTGAAATTTATTATTCGAATGTAAGAAGAAAGTAAATCTCTATGTGAAATTGCAATGCCAGTTCAAGATAATCATGAATGCATTTAGAAAATTACCAAGCGAGACACAAAATTCGAGAAGGGGGAAAAGAAAAATTCTGAGTTTTAAGAGAAATGTTTGAGGAAAAATAAACAAAAAATCTAAAATGAGTGCTTCGAAAATTGCTGTCTCCACTTATACAACGATAAGAAGACCTGTTTCAGAAGAAACAGTTAGAATAGCTTTGGGAAAATTGAGTTACAATGGTCGTTTACTTAGAAGAAAATGTTTCACATCTAAGGTAAATCTAAGAAGAGAATTTCATTTGCTAGAAATCATATTTCAAAATCTCAAGATGTCTCGAATCACTTAATACGCAGTAATACCCATAATATGCAGCATACACAATAAGAGGTCATAAGGTATTTTCTCCCTTCTTTCTGCATGCTTTCGTGATGTAACGATAGCACACTCGGCGCGTATTCGAGAGTTCCAGGTTCGAGTCTCGGAGAGGGCGTTGCTCATTTTTCATGTTTCCTGTTTCAAAATAACGTGATGACTCTACAGTGACGCCCGAACTAAAAGCGGTGGTGGATGATTATTCTTCAACACCAGGATTTAGCGAGTGGGTCCTCTAATCCCGGGGAGTATATAAGATATTTTCTGCCACCATTCTGCATGCCATCGTGATGTAATGGTAGCACACTCGGCGTCTATTCGGAAATTCCAGGTTCTAGGCCCGGCGAGGGCACTGCTCATTGCATGACTGTCAGGAAGGGCTTGGAGAACTTAGTTTCCAATGATGGAATCATGGAGAAAATGAACTATTTGACGTGTTAAAAAATAAAAATTTTGAAATGTTGAGTTCGGTCCAGTTTTATACTTCAGCAAGACAGCAATCCAAAAAGGCAGAATACTCAAGTTAAGGTTCTTATGCAATTGTAAATTGGAACTAAATACTCCATCGTAATTTCCGTCACTCCCACACCAAATTTCAACATGAATAATAAAATATTATGGTCTCAGGAAGAAGCGGCTCAAATACAAATAAACGTACAAACAAAGAGAACTTTTGATTAGAAATCTTATAAATGTAAATCTCTTCCGCCCATATCATATGAAAGGCTTTCAAATGATAAAGGATATAAAATAAAATACTGGCTTATATTTTTAATAAATAGTACATTATAATCGAAACTAAATTATGCGAATTTAATTTTGAAATCTGCAATCTTGATATAAAAACTAAGTTATTTGATTAAACTAACGCTTTATTATTTATTTCTCTGTTTCTGTCGATTCTTTAACCCATAATTTAATGTGCCTTTAGAGTTCAATTAAAATAATGACTGAAATGTTTCTTTTACGTCTTTAAGAATCTAAGTGAATAAAATGGTATAAAAATTTTGAACAGATAATTGAAATAGTATAAAAAGAAAAACGGACAAGTCTGGAAATTAAAAGGAAAATATTTTGTCATTAAATAAAAATAAAACTCAGACTTTTATATTATTGATTGAGAAGAAAGGGAGTGAATTATGAAATACTCCGATACAGGAAAATTCATAAAATTGGGTGATCCGTGAAAGCGTTTCATGCTACGATCAGTAAAATATCATTTCTGTGGAATCAGTACCGTATTGTATCATAAATGTTGCTTAAATCTACGTCAAGATAAACAACGATCATTCTACAGAGCTTCCAGCAGATTACCAGCAGCTGAGGGGACAAAATAGTTAACAATGTTTTAGTTTGAAGCGAAACGACTGGCTACATAGATGTTTTCATGGTTTTCCCAAATGTCATACGAATACCTAGCCTTTAGAAATTCTTCCATAAAAGCATTCCCTGTTTATGAATGTGGGAATCATCACGAATAATTTGTACGAATAATTTCTACACAACATGTATCATGAATATTACTCTGATACAATATCTTGATTGATATTAATGTTTAAATTAAAAGAAATGTATTTTATTGAGTTTTTAACGTAATGAGCACAAAGATGCGTAAATCCACTGGCCCTCTCTCTATAAAAAGGTATTGTTTGAAAATTTGTTTCCAGAAGTTTCTTGCTAATTAAATGGTAATTACTGTGCAGTAAATGTTAAAGTGGCAATCATTATTACTAAACACGTCGAAAAGGAGGTAAGGTATATGGCATCAGAAATAGCATTTCTGTAGGAATCGTTGGTACATATGTTGCATAAATTTGGTACATACGTTGTACTTTTGCCAGTGACTATAAATAATCTCTGTTTACCCGTGACTTCTTGTAGCCCAGGGATGGGCAAATAGCAGCCCACATGCGTCTCGCTAAGAGCTTTTTGTGGTTTTCCCAAGATCGAACAGCCTTGAACAGAGATTTCCCTCTCGTGCGAGATTCATATCATTATTTTCTACTAGGACCGTACAAAAGTACACATGCGCAGTGTAGCTACGCTGTGCAGTGCTTTTCGGGTTAATCTGGCTAATTTGAATTTTGTCTTTGCAACAGTAAATATGTAAATTCTCAACTTTAGTCAAACCATGAACCGATCGAAAACGTGTAAAATCGGTCATGAATATCATGTATTTAACATGTATTTAACGAAGAATGTACAAACAAATATTTCTTTGGTAATACAGGGAATAAAGCAGTGTGTTTACTGTGTCATGAAACCATTGCCACATTTAAAGAGTATAAACTGAAACGACACAAAATAATAAATAAATTGAAATTAGTACAATAAATAAATTGAATAAAACTACCACTATTTTATTTAATTTATATTTGTTGAGTTTTATGGTATAGGTTACCCCTTTTCTGAAGAGCTAAGTTAACTAATGAATGCAGTCATTTTAAACAGTGCGGCCCTGCGCTAGCCTTCGCTTTCAAAAAGGGGCCCCCGAATCGAAACAATCGCCCACCCCTAATTAAAGAAAATCTCAGAATTTCAGGTTTGAAGATCTGAATGATTGTCCACGCTGAAAATGAAAACTTATTATTGCATTTCCGTTTGTAGGGTTTTCCTTCTTTTGCATAACAAATTATTTTAAGTTTGATACCTTTCCTGAATTCCTCAACTTCCCCTCGCGTTTCTTCGCCAGGCTGTAAATATTAAGATAAATGAAGTGAGTATTTAAACGGGCTAATCTCTGAGTTTATTCAAAGCGTGTTTTCGATAGGCAGCGTACGTTTTGTTGTTTATTTCGCTCTTACGCTAGTACGCCCCTTGGCCATTTCGAATAATCGTCATGCCTGTTAGGTTTGTGAGTCAACCTAAGTCAGCCATACTTTAGCGTGCTAATCCAGGACTATTCTATTTAGAATTGATTTATATTCTAGGTTTAAGTGTCACCGCAAGTTGACGGTGTTATTGTAAAGCATGAAGATTGTGCCTTTCTGTGATTAGACGAAATTAACAAAAGGTTATTTTCACCCTTCTTCTGTGCTGGTATTTCATTCACGCCTGGCGCAAGAATTCGCCAGGTTTATTGTAGGATTTAGTTGAGTTTATGTGAAATAGAGGAGATAGATCTTAAACATTAAAGGCTGAAAATAACAGAACAAAGATTTGTACACTGCAAAAAAAGGGGGAGGGGACATTTCTATATCTCCTGTTCGACTGGGCCGATTGACGAAATTCAAATTGCGTTTTTCATGTCTCGAAAGCGCCACAATATTAGATTTATATATAGCATTGTTCTAACATAGGTATTTTGACACAAAATGGGTCTTTTTCTGAAGTAACATACCAATTTTTTCCCATATTTCGATTCTACGACTCAAATTATGCCTAACTATTAAATTTTGTAAAATTTGGTGTAAAATTTAAGAAATTAAAAAATTTAATTTGGCGAATTTTTTTTCAGTTTGAGCCAAGAATAATTCACTTGGGGAACTCCTTAATACATGGCAACCTATTTTCTTATCCCTTTCATTGTGCAGGAGACGAAAAAAAGTCACATCGTTCCTGTCTTTTTATGTTGCGCATGAGCGGAAAAAAGTCGCATCGTTCCTTCTTTCACATAATTTTAACAAAATGAGTAAACCACATTTTCGCTATTATCGCTTTCAACTAATATGCCAAATTTCAAAATGCGGCAATCTATAAATTCACGTATATCTTCGGAAATTTTGAATAAAAAGCTCTAAGTTTTTGGAGGTGTGCTTAGAAATACATCTATTTTAAGACGGTTGTAAAACTTTTATAGGTTATAATTAAAAATGTTTTTCGAAAAATTTTTAAAAATTATTTAAAAATACAAATTTAAAAATAAATAATAAAAAACGGTGAATTTTATTTGGAATGAACTTAAATTTCGAACTGTATAAGAAGGAATCAAATAAGTTTCATAAAAAATAGATATTAATAAATACATAACAAATGGAAGTAACATTGAGGAGCTAAAATTTTGAGAGCTAATTTTTGAAAAACTACTCGTGCGATTTTTACAAAACTTGGGAGTTTGGGATAATTTGAGTCGTAGAATCGAAATATGGAAAAAATTGGCATGTCATTTCAGAAAATGTCCGATTTTGCGTCAAAATACCTCTATTTGAACAGTGCTATATATAAAGCGAATACATATCCTAAGTCGCGCTTTCGAGAAATGAGAACCGCAATTTTAATTCCGTCAATCGGGCCAGTAAAACGGGAGATGTAGAACTGTCCCTTTTTTTACAATACTGCTACAATGACAATACCAATACAATGACTACTTTTCTTCTAGGTTAAGAACATATTTACTTCGTAGCAAGTCTAGTATATTTGTAACAAGTTCGTGCTTAACATTTAAACGGAGCCAGATATTTACAATTCTAAATTGTACAAATTTATTCGGCGGACATAATTTCAAGTAAAACTCTACATAATAAAACGGATTTCTTTGAAAAAGGAAGCTTGATTTTATTGCTTCTTTAGCTAACTGTGTTACCATACATCGTAAATTTGCTGAAACAACATTTTTTCATGTTTACGGACTTGATCATTCTGTAGTACAATAGACATTTATAGGAAAGTGGAAAAAGATGCAGTGTATTAGAAAAAAAAACTGATTTCGATAGCCTTTATTAGTTTAATTCAATGTTGAAGTAGTTACTTATATTACAATGTAATTACAACATTACTCATTAGTATTCTTAAAATTCTTAAATATATTGATTGTGTAATAAATGGCTTAGAGTAGAAAAATTGTAAAAGAGAGTTAACTTTTCTCATATTTTTCCAGAAATCTAAATTAACTCAGGTATAATTTTTCTTATTCTGTTTTTGCTAATCTGTAACGTTCTCCAGACTGCGATGAAAGGAGAGGAAAGATGCAAAAAGGTACGAAGTATTGTACAAAGAACGAATGTCAGACTCTAAAGATTTTGGAAACGTTATCAAACATGGAGGATTTAGGTGGCTCAAAGAAGATCGCTTGTGATTTAAGAAGAATGCACTGACACCGATAAAAAGCATTAAAATCAGCTGTCCAAAAATATGGAGATGCATTTTAGAAAGGTGGAATAGTCCGTTGGATACTGATATCAGTCAACTTCAAATATTCCATGATTTAATACGTTTAAATGCATTGCGAATTTACTATTAGAATTCCAATACCTTATATGAATCCTAATGAAATAAAAATGAATGGTAAAGCTTCTTCCTAATACTTCAACCAAATGTATTTACTGACGAATTCTTTGCAGATATAATCTGGATTCTCAAAATCATTGTTCTAAAAATAAAACTTTTAAACAGTGCAAGGTTTCATGACAAGACTTGTCTAACGAGAACTTGTTATGTTTATGTAAAACACAGGAAATCATTTCATTCATATTTTACCATGAATGTTTTATGGCCACACATGGGAATCTTACTCTATTTCCTGTTCTTATATCCATTTCCTGTTCTTATAACTTTTTTCTGGCATATTCCGTTGTTACAGAAGTAAAATGAATAAAATACAAGCAGTAATTTGTATTTTGCTTTTAAAAAGTCGTCTCTGAAGAGGATAAATATTTTATTTATTTATTTTTTAGCCCAGAAGGGCTATTAGTCTCTCTATTTAGCGTCGAATCACTATAAACGTATGCATCGCCTTTCAGTTGTTGCCACCAAATATTATCCCACTTTATTATATTTAAAGAGACTAAATAATGAAGAATCTGCATGAATGTATGTATGATATCTCGCATTGTGAAAAAACAACGGTATCTATAGTCACCAGATTTTAAATAACATAGTCCTCCACCCGAATATGGACACCGGGAAGCCCGAATTTGGAATTGGTTTTATTGCATATTTCATGTTTCGTAAAAGTTTAAGGAATTTCTGATTAACAAACACGAGAATTTCAAAGCGAGCTGTGGCAACACTATAGGGAATATAGCATTTTTATCCCAGCGCGCGAGACTGTCTATCAGAAATTCTAAAACTATGCTGTTTTTAAATATTTTTTGCCCAATATGGCGTTAGCGCAAATGCTCTCGATATGTGCATATGTCTGTAAATGAAAAAGAAAACCCGTTCTGGCGTATTATAAAATCTGAAACCTTTCAGAATTTTTTTTTTTTTGTGTTTATTTTTAAACAAATCCAATGAAAGAAATTTGTCATTAGATAAAGGAGACGAAATCGCAACTACTGCTCGAGTCAAATGGGTTCACAGTTTGATTGTTAACCAATGAGAATGAAATGCATTTTGTCTCCTAAACGCACTTATCGCTGTAAACACACTCATTTATCATACCAATGAGGTCTCTCACCTGTGAATATCAATCAAACTTCATGCAAACTTAAAACATGTTTATGAAGAAATACAGACAAACCATGCAACATTTGACATCTCCACCTCATTGGTCAACGGCATTTTTGATGTAGATCGATTCCATTAAATTTGCAACCTTCAAGAGTACGCTTTTCTTTTCGCGAGCTCTTAATTCATCTTTATCAACAGTAGGAAATGGCATTTATCCCAAACGAGTGGCAAAGGCGGGTCCCCCATCTTACCATATATTACTAATAAAATGTCGCTGTCCGGACACACCGACCCCTGATACGAAAGACACGTACCACACGCGTTCCTCTCATTTAAATTCAGAGGACGAAGTGTCTCGAGCGGTTACCCGTGCACTGACCCCCCTTCCGTGGCCGATGGCGGTCCGCCTATCACCTCCGCTGCTTGTTACCAATGGCAACAGGTAGGAACCAAAGGGTTGAAACCCAACAAAAATGGATACCTTGAACATCTAGGCGTAACGCTAGAGATTTGTTTTTTAGTTTCTTGCTGTCTTTATTATTACAGTTATTAGAGGCCCTCACGAACACGCCAGGGCGCAGGGTTGGAGAGATGGGTCGGTGTTGTTTCGATCCGTAGGTAATAGGGGTGGTTATAAAGGGACAGCGGAAGATAGATGTGCGTGGCTGTCAACTAGAGAGAAAGCTTGGCTCGTCTCTTGGCTCATTTGAGTTATGTTCTTGGATGGAATATCCAATAGTAAATTGTGTCTTTCTGAAACGAAATGTCTCCTCTACCACTCATTAGGCGGTAAAAAATATCATTGTGTGTTTGGCTTACTCTTCTCACCGTATATGAAAATTTAAAAATTTTTTAAACGTTGTACATTCAACAAAAGAATGTATCTTAATTTTATACTTCTCTAGTAATATAAAAAAATGGAATTCTTAACACTACTTTAACTTTTTCTTAATTAGAAACGTTTCTCTCTTTGTGATTCTAAAATCCTATATGTTTGTCTTCATGTTTTCGATGTGCTTCGGTTTTTTTTGTTAACTCGTCCACCCATTTTCTTCTTTACAATTTAATTATACTATAATACTTAATTAAAGGTATTTTCTTCCTCCTTTCGGCATGCTTTCGTGGTGTAATCGTTAGCAAAACATTGCGCATTTTTCATGTACTCCTACTCCCAAAAAACCTAATGACTCTGCAGTGGCGCCCGAACTAAAAAAGATGGTGAATGATGATTCTTCACCATCAGGATTTGGCGACTGTGTCATTTAATCCCCAGTCGCCCTTTAAAAGGGGTGTATATAAGGTATTTTCTCCCTCCTTTCGGCATGCCATCGTGGTGTAATGGTTAGCAGTGTCGACGCGTATTCGAGAGTTCCAGGTTCGAGTCCCTGCGAGGGCATTGCTCATTTTTCATGTACTCCTGCTTCCAAAAAAAAATCTTAATGACTCTACACATTCATTATTATTTGTATGAGAGTACAAAGTAAAACGTTTTAATAAGACATCTGGGGCAAAAAAAAACGGGCCGTTCTATATCTCCTGTTCTACTAGGCCGATTGACGAAATTCAAACTGCGTTTTCAAAGTCTCCAAAGCGCGACTTAAGATATATATTAGATTTATATATAACTTTTTTCTAATATAGGTATTTTGACACAAAATCGAATTTTTCTGATATAACATACTAATTTGTTTCCATATTTCGATTCTACAACTCAAATTATGCCTAAATATTAAATTTTTTAAGATTTGGTTCGAAATTTACGGAGAAATTCAAAAATTTAACTTGGGGAACTTTTTTCAGTTTGAGCCAAGAATAATTCACCTGGCGAACTTCTTAATATGTGGCAACCTAGTTTCCTTCCCTTCCATCGTGCAGGACAGGAAAAAAAGTCACATTTCTACTTTCAAATAGTTTTAACAAAGTGCGTAAATCACATTTTCGTTATTACTGCTTTCAACAAATATGCCAAATTTCAAAACGCTCCAATATATAAATTCACGTATATTTTGGAAATTTTGAATAAAAAGCTCTAATTTTTTGGAGGTATGCTTAGCAATACATATACCTTAAGACGATTGTAAACATTTTATAGGTTATAATTCCAAATATTTTTCGAAAAATTCATAAATATTATTTAAAAATACAAATTAAAAAAATAAATCATAAAAAATGGATGAATTTTATTTGGAGTGAACCTAAATTTCCAACTATGAAAGAAGGAATTAGGTAAATGTGATAAAAAAGAGATATTAATAAATACATGCCAATTTGAATTAACATTGAGGAGCTAAAATTTTGAGAGCTCACTTTTTAAAAACTACTCGTGCGATTTTTACAAAATATGGTAGTTTGGCATACTTTGAGTCGAAAAATGGAAAAAAAATTGGCATTTCATTTCAGAAAAAGTCCGATTTTGTGTCAAAACACCTATACGTGAGCAATGCTATATATAAATCTAATACATATCATAAGTCGCGCTTTTGAGACGTGAAAAAACACGCAGTTTAAATTTTGTGAATCGGCCCAGTAGAACGGGTGATATAGAACTGTTCCACTTTTTTGTGCAGTGTACATTTGTTGTATACATAAATTATATATACATATATAATGACAATTTCGGGTGGCTGGTTCTCTCCCAGCTGTCTGCATGACAAGCTGTCTCAGTCGCTTAGGTCATGAAAAGATTAAAAGTCAGGAGATCATTAAGCATGAAAAAGAACAGAGAACAAAATTTGGCAGCTATATTCTAATCCTTAAAACTCAGTCGTATCTAAATATAACGTTATTTCATATAATCAAGAGTTGTTAATAAGGATCAATTTCTGATGATATCCAGAAGGTAAAGGTATCCAGAGACATCAGTATATCTATCAGAAAGGAGACAAATAGTTTCCTGGATGCATGAAAAGCAGTGGTACCTTGAAGTTATTTAAAAGAAGAACATCGAAAATTATGCTTTAAGATTCACATTTTTGGGTAAACTGAACCATAAAAAGTAAATTTTAAGAGATGATACTCCCTAATAAACGCTAATGAAATTCATCGCAAGAAAATTGACTCCATTTAAGAATTTCTGTGTCTTGCCATTCTCAGTTATATGAATAACCTATTAGCTTTTTGTTATATAGCATAATTAACATGAAATACTTTGTAGAGTCATTAGGTATTTGTTTAAAGCAAGAGACATGAAAAAAGAGCAATGTTCTCGCCGGGATTCGAACCATGGACCTCTCAATGACGCGCCGAGAGTGCTGACCACTCCACTACGAAGGTATGCGAAGAAGGCGGTAGAAATACCTTATATACTCTCCCCTTTTAAAGGGCGATTGGGGATTAGAGGACCCAGTCGACAATTCCTGGTGCTGGAGAATCATCATCCACCACCTTTTTTTAGTTCGGGCGCCAGTGTAGCGTCATTTTTTTAAAGCAGGAGACATGAAAAATGAGTAATGCCTTCGTCGGGATTCGAACCACGGACCTCTCGAAAACGCGCCGAGTGTGCTGACCAGTACATTACGAAGGCATGCGAAGAATTCGGGAGAAATACCTTATAACCTAACGTAAATTTGATCCAATTTTTGCATCGCACACACCGGATTATGACTCGTTTTTAGGTAGTGATCCAGTACGTGTTCATTGTGGTGCTATTTATTTTGATTTACATTTGGTAACTCTCTATTTAGTTTTTAATGCTCGTCCATTTAGACTTTTAGGGGAGGAGTTTTAACTTCTGACGATTCGCTTGGGGAAAGCCTCTCAGCATCGTTTTCGTACTACTGTGTGCTGTTGCATTTTTACACAATATAAAATGTTTTACGCTTTTACTTCTGTTTAATACTGTATATATTCAATATATTTCATTGTTTTAACAGCGCTATTGTATTATTTTTTTAAATTGCTGTTGTGGTTTCCAAGGTAATGTCATTGTACTATCATGATTTTAGCAGTGTGAACTTTAACTTTTTAAATAATCTTAAATCGTGCTTTTTGGTTATATTATATACATTATTATTTTAAGCTTTTCTAAAACTAAAAATATAGAAGCTTGTGTTTAGTTCAGTATAAGCAATCTGTTTCTTTGGCCAGAAACTTGAACCAACTGATTCCAAACATCATTTTCAGAAAACATCAGTATCTCTTTAGCAACTGCAGAATTCACGGAATGCTTAGAGCAAAAAGATGCATTTTACCGATGACTATAGCAAATAAGATGTTAAAGCGCTAACCCTCATGTTCCTTGCTGTAATCATGATTAAGTTAAAGCTGAGTGAAATATGTTTAGTTCATGTGAATAAATACGGAAGTTTATCTACGAATATTAATATACAATTTTTGCTTTAGAGTTTTATCGGAATTCCCACATTCTGAAAGGGAGGAGTTGGACACAATATGAATTCCTAGCATCCCTTGGAAATATTCTCAAGCGATGTGTACAGGTAAACATTTCACAGTTCTCTTCTAAAACTAAGCTGTTTGTAACCGTTGATTCTAAAGGTTTCCTTAAAATTACTATTTGTTCATGAATTTTTTTTATTCTACCAGAGCTTAAAATTATAACTTTCATTAATTTTATGATTTTAGGTAATTGATATAAAACTATCTGAAGAATGCGAAACTAATTCCACTAATAATATGTCTAAAATGAATGCCCGAACAGTATGGATATGTTGAATACATAAAGATCATGTTAATTAAAAGATGAATCAAGTATGCATTTAAATATTGATTTTCTTCCCTTTATATTAATTGCAGTACGATATCCTACAGAAAAAAGAGTTCCGTATGTTTGCTGTTCCGTAGAGAAAAGGATAAACTAAGACACTATCTCTTGATCAATATACACTCACTTCCAAAAGTTAAGCACGAAGATGTAAAATGCTAAAAACAACAACAAATACTGCTTTGATTGACACAAAATTCGGCAGGAAAGTAGCGTATATATTTATGCATAAAACAAATCAATAATTATATACAGAAATGAAAACATTATTCAAATTGGTAAGTTATCAGATAATGACATACTGGAGACTTAAACAGAATTATGTATAAAGGGAAAATAAACAGCATAAAATGAAAAAAAGGGCTTTAATGGGGTATGTGATCCCCTCACATCTGTATACAAAGTGAACCAGTATAAAGAGTATCGGTTCACTTTACTGGTTCACAACCAGTATATTTGTATACAAAGTGAAAGTGATCTTGGACCTTGTGACCATGCTTTCAATTAGGTGGTCAACCACCGCAGAATTAAGCAATCGCCATTCTTCTTGAGAGCAGTTTCCAGCTCAATAAAAGTGCCTGGAGGTGAGAAACGTGAAGATACAGCACGGCCGAGAGCATCCCAAAGGTTTTCAATGGGATCAAGGTCAGGCGAATATGCTGGCCACGCCATACGCGCAATCCCTTCACTCTCCAGGTAGTCATCGACGATGTCAGTTCTATGGGGACGTTATCGTCCATTAAATCAAAAGTAGGGCCAACTGTTGCAGTGTACAATCTCACAATGGATTCTAGGACTTCATCTCGATATCAGACAGCCGTCAAAGAACCCCGTTTAGAGATGAGCAGGTCGGTGCGATATCCTAATGAAATCCCTGCCCACACCATAATGCTTCCGCCTCGGAATGCGTGATGTTCGGTGTTGTTTTGGGTCTGATTGCGTGTTCGTGGTTCACGCCATATCCTTATACGCTTGTCATCTGGCTAAAGAGCAAATCTTAACTCATCAGTAAACATGGCATTGCCCCTGTCAGACACATCCCAATTGACATGTTCCCGGCTCCACTGTCATCGACTCTTTTGGACGGATAGAGGAACACAAACTCGAGGCACCCGGGCGTACAATCCACTGATATGTAATCTTTGGTGTACAGTAGCTGCAGATATCGCCTTACCAATGGACGCTGTAACCATAGATGTCACACGTGTGGAGGTCCCTCTGCGTTTTTGCTTGGCTACAATAACAATATATCGATCTTCCGCGAGTGTTGTAACCCTTGGGCGACCGGCTACGGGCCTTCGGACAACTGTCTGTGTTGTTTAGAATTGTTTTCATAAACGTGAAATTACAGAATGATGAACGCCGAAGAAAAGAGCAACATCCGTGATCGACAATCCTCCTTCGATGTGCTCTACAAGACGCCAGCGCTCAGAATCTTCCATTCGTCTTCTGAAATCATAGAAACACGTGTGTCTTGAAAACAAATTGTACGACAGTTTTAAGCACCTTCTATTAGCACTTACAATCAAATTCTGTAACACTTCATAAAGCTGGCTTCTATATGACTGCCTTTTTTGCATATTTCTTGACATGAAAGTGCGATTGGCTATTACCTAACATATTTGCATACTTCCATCTACCTCTGCAGCGAATTGCATCCTCTTCAGTTCTGATTGGCTTCCGGAAATTAGCATTTTCCTCTCCGTGCTTAACTTTTGGAAGTGAGTGTACATACCTACTCAAAACATCATTGTTGTAGCAGCAAGATATAAAATTGGCCATTGGATTTATACCAGTATCAGATAACTACTGTGATCTAAAAAAGATATGAATAATTGCAACGGGAAATTAAAAGAAAAAACTGTTGAGAAGTACTCAAAATCCTTTATTTCATTTGAAGTTTTGAACCACTTTTAAGAGTCAGTGTCAGACTAGAGTCGGAGGTAATTCTGAACTGAATAGCGAGTTATTTGGGCATCAGTTTGATGACCATATAGAAAATTCTGAATGAAATGACGGATTTCAGGAGAGTTCCCCGGCAATACTGTCTTTCAATTTTATTCAGAAACTCAGTTTTATACTATGTAATATAGAAACCGTAACGCTTTTGAACGCTTTGAAGAATACTACAGGAAGGTTATATAGTACGTGTTTGCAATATACTGTTACAGAACTCACATCGTTTTTGTGTCAGGCAAACACATTTTCTGATGTCGTTCATTTAAAATCTAAGGTTATCAGAATTTTGAGTGAGCTTATTGTCATTTAAGTGTTCATTTCGGACAAACATCAGTCTAGTGAAATACTCGGTTGGCAGAAAAGTCCTGGGATTCCACAAATAGATAGTGTTATGTTCGTTTTGTTATTCATGAATATATCCTTCTTATTTTGTGAAATTTCGTAACATGTGTAGGACTAGGATTTAAGGAAATAAAACCTGTAGCAACATTTTCTAACTCACCGCATTGTGAAAGGATAGATGAGAGGAGGTTTCTAGTATTTCACTTCAGTACAAGCAATGACCGCCCACTACAAGCCATGGCATTCGAGGTAACACGAGGTGTTCATCAACATTCCAAATCTACTGTTACTGACAGTAGATGCTGACAAAAACATAATAGCTGTACTACAGTTTGTTACTGACAAAAGCATAGTAATCTTTAAGCCGTTATTAAGTCGTGTGCATTGTTTTCTCTTTTGTAACACAACAATTTTTTGCTTTGAATTTCTTAGTTAATGTTTCGGTATAACAGCAGTTTTTCTCCCTTTTTTGCGTATATCGTTATAAAAAAGTCGTTTCCCAATATTTTGAATGACTGTGTTTTGTTATTTTGTATTCAGCTGATGTTTAAATATATAGCGTGCATCACTTCACAGGACTGAATTACATTTTGGAATACACGAATACATGAAACGTATACAGAAAATATATATGTAAGATACACCAAAATACGATAGCTGTTGTAAGAATAATTGCCGATCTCAAAATTAACATTCTAGATTTGGTGCTTTCCGCCTAAATTCATCTGTTCTCTCAAATTTGAGATCTTTCCAAGTTATATAATGCTATTGAAAAGGGCAACTAAAAATAAAATTAACCAATCACAGATTAGTTTTACGTATTCATTAGACTTTGTATAAATCCTCTTGGCACAACACTTACGTCATTCTTCCCTTCTTTAACTGCTGCTCTGCCAACACCGCTTTGCTTCGCTTCTCAAATGCCTTTTAAAAAACCAATGTACGTAAACCAATGTCGTTTCTTTTAAAAAACCAATGTACACCGCGCAAAAAAATTGGACAGCTCTATATATCCCTTTCTACTGGGCCGATTGACGAAATTCAAATTGTATTTTTCATGTCGCGAAAGCATGACATCGGATATATATTAGATTTATACACAGTCCAGTCACATTAATGTGACCATCTGTCAAAAGCCAGAATAACCACCTTTCGCAGAGCGGGCTGCTGCGAGACGTGCAGGAAGAGAGTCACATAGGTCCCTGAAGGTGTTCTCTGGGATGTTGAGCCATGCCGACTCTAATGCCGTGGCCAGCTGCGCTAGATTACGCAGTTGAGGATCCATGGCGCGAACAACTCGATCGAGATGGTCCCACAGATGGTCGATTGGGTTTAAGTCAGGTGAGTTTGCTGGCCAGGGGAGGACGGTAAACTCATCCTGGTGCTCTTCGAACCACGCACGTACACTGGCAGCTGTATGGCACCTCGCATTGTCCTGCTGGAAGATGCCATCATCCTGAGGAAAAACAATGCGCATGTAGGGGTGAACATGGTCCGCAAGGACAGATGCGTACTTGTATTGATCCATTGTGCCTTCCACAATGATCAGTGAACCTAGAGAATGCCAGGAAAACATTCCCCAGACCATAATGCTCCCGCCTCCAGCTTGGACCGTTCCGGCAATGGTTGCAGGGTGGTTCCTTTCAGAGGTTTCACGCCTTATACGCCAACGTCCATCTGTCCGATGGAGCATAAAACGCGATTCATCCGAAAACGCAACCTGTCGCCACTCAGTGGACGTCCACTGAGTGGCGCTGTACTGGCGCTGTACTGGCCACGCTGTACTGGCGTGCAAATTCTAGCCTTCGCCGTCGATGAACAGCAGTCAGCATAGGTGCACGAACCAGGCGTCTGCTTCGGAGGCCCAGACGCAGCAATGTTCGCTGAATAGTACTTTGGGAGACACTTTTGGTAGCCCCTTGGTTCATTTTGGTGGTCAGTTGCTCAACGGTAGCCCGTCTATCTGCCCGAACGCATCTCCGCAACCGTCGTTCGCCTCTGTCATCTATGGCCCGTGGTGCACCACATTTGCCACGTCGCTGATTTTGGACAGTCCCATTTTGCCATGCACGGTACACTTTTACCACGGCGGCACGCGAACAGTTCACAAACTCAGCCGTTTCGGAAATGCTTCCACCCTTGGCCCGAAAGCCAATGATCATGCCCTTTTGGAAGTCGGATAAATCGCTTCGTTTCTGCATTACGCCAACGATTGAAATGTTTTCCGAAGCCCTCACATACCCTTTATATACGCTCAACTGCACTGTGCTGCCACCTGCCTTCTGTGATTGGTTATTTAACTCTGACATGGAAAGTACGTGGTGGTCACATTAATGTGACTGGACTGTGTATGTAGCTTTCTTTTAATATAGGTATTTTGACGCAAAATCGGACTTTTTCTGAAATAACATACTAATATTTTTCCACATTTCGATTCTACGACTCAAATTATGCCAAACAACCAAATTTTGTGAAAATCGCACGAGTAGTTGCGAGAGCGCGTAGTATTTGAAAATTTGGTATAAAATATGTTCCTGGTAATGTATGAAGTTAATCTTAGCATTTTTCTTCACTCTCTTTATTTTAAATTTATCGTTGTATGAAAAAGCAGCAGCAATAGTGTATCCCTTTGAAAAACGTCAGATTTTTTTAACAAAGTTTTAAGATATTTTTTCCTTCTCTTTGATGATAATGAATGGATTTCTTATTATTCTAGTCATTTAAATACATTCAAGATTCATCTGTTGTGACAACACTTTTCCATTTTTGTCCGGATAAATGTTTCTCATAAGGAATTCTGCAGCGCGTTCTGAGTTCAGTGATATGTCGTGGAGAAAGACGATGCACATTATGTTTTTCCCCCTGTTTGAGTGGGCGATTCGATTTGAGATTCAGTTTCACTTTGTCTTCATTTGATATTGAGCATTTTAACGATTCTACAACGCTCTTTAGATTAAGCATTGTTTCTTTTAAGTTCTCACCTTTGTAATATTGGAAACATTCCGTTTTTATTGGATGTGTTTGAAACAATTTTCCTCCTCGAAGCCAAACTTTGTGTTTTTTCCTTTCTTGTTGACAGTGTTACCTATCTTAGCTTTAGATAAAAAAAAACCATAACTTTCACAGCACGTTTTAAGAGGTAGATACAAATATACGAATAAATTTCTTCAGGAAGAGCACAAACATCGATTGCTTCTTTAAAAGAGCTATTTTCCATGAAAACAAAATATCAAGAAGCAGACGATAATTTATACTTTCTAAAATATAGTTTCAGTTAAAACATGTGCAAACAACCTCTGTACTACATGCTTTTTTATGAGAATATGGTGTTTATTTAAAATCTCATAGTATGAAAGCCAGTTTCTATTAGGTAGGTGTAAACGAAAATTTCTTTCTCAGAAAAATTAGTCTTTAATTCTTTGTTGCTAACCGTCACTTGCGTATTCCTACCTGTACTCTTTTAAGTATAACTGCTTTTCAATAAATTTATGTTAAAGATTATTTTTGAATGCTAGGTACAGAATTCGAAAATTATGTTGTGGGGGATTCTAGATAGCTCTGTATGATGTGAATCTTAAAGCTTTAGATCAATAAATGGGGAATTTCACTCTCCTTTCTTGGTCAATTTAATATAAGATTTTCGAGCAAACTGACGGGTTTAAAGTAATTGCTGTTACAAGAAAAACACGTTGTTCATTGGGCAGGTATCCATATTATTCTTCTTTCTGCGTAACGCATTCACTTCATATCTTGCTCTCTGCAAATGTATATCACGCAATTCAGCGATTAAGGAGCAGTATGTGCAGACTCAAAGAGGATAAAGTGTAATAAAACTGTAAGTTCTGTTGCTGCAGAACGAAATATATTGGGTGAGGAATAGCGGTTTGTAATAAATCAAATCTTTTCATTACCTTGAATAATATATAGAACACTAAAACTTTTAATAAAAGAAACGAGATTTAGAAAAATAAAATTCTATGCTCAGATTAAGCAATTTCGTTCATTTGCTCTAGTTTGTTTCAGAAAGGTAAGGAAATGATAAATTTAAAGACGAATCTTTTACGTAATATTATGCCGACTTATTCACCGCAAAATACTGAATTGACTGCATTATGTGTTTCGCTCTTGTCTTTGTTATATTCTAAATTTGACACGCACTAGTTGTTAAGGTGCTAAAATCGCGGCACCAGATGTTAGGTGCTAAAAGTTAAATACTAACTGTTGCGATAATTAGCCTACAATAATATCAAAAACCAAAATTCATTGCGTTGTGTATAACTAACCCGAACAACCCCTAAGACCAAGCAGGAGTACTGGTGTTAAGATCATTCACACAAGTCATCATAAGAAAAACTCTGAATCAAATATATATATATATAACCAAGGATATTTATTGCAGCATTAAAGGAAGACAATCTTTCAACTTAAATTTTTAGATCTGTGGAGTGTTCAAGTGACTACTTAAAATAATGCATTTAGAATTATAATATATATATTGTTAATTTCAAATATGCACCGAGATGAATTAATCAAAATTTACACCGTAAAAATTAATATTAAAATTTCATATGCAGTTATCAAAACTCTGCTGGCCAGCATAAAAATACACAGGAATTTAATGAATCACCGAGCATGGTGTCTTTACCAATATTGATAGAGATTACTTAGTTCAAGAAATTTCTTAATTTACTCAGGTAAAAATTACATACATAAATTTAGCAAATCCCTTAGGCAGTTAGAAAAATATTACATATTCAAGTAGACCCGTTGGAGAAAAATGATTACATTTAACCCTACATTCAATTACTCAATTAAAGGTAAAGTAGAATTTAAATTTTTAATCGTTCCTTAATTTGCAAAAGTTAAAGTTAATCCTCAACCAAAAATAGTAACAACTTAAAGTAAAAAGGTAAAATTTAGATAAGTTTACAAATTTAATAACCTGTCTTAATCCATTATATATAAATTTTAATTACATTCCAAGTTAAAGTTAAAAGGTCTTAAATAGAGTAAATGCACTGCAATTGCTTAATTAAACACCCTGGATTTAAGATCCAACAAAAAACTCTTGACAAATAAGTTAAATAGAATTTAACTAGAAATTAAATATACATATTATTTCTCCTTACTTTAATAAATCATAGCTAGAAATTTTCCTTCAATTAATCAAATCTCTTCCAATATTTGTGTGAATTTACTCATCCTTATTATTTAGAATATATGTTCACTGAATTAAGGTTGAATGCCGTACTAAAATTTCTGGTGAAAGGAGGAACAGAACAAAGTTGAACTCACTCGAAGAAAAAAAAACTTTTGAGGCTTAATTAAGCGTTACCCATTGTAACAAAAGGTGTCGGTTATCATTGAAATTTTAAATCTTAATTTACTTTTACAAAACGCTACAACTATGGACAAAAACGAATGCACTTATCTGCTGAAATTCTTTCCCAGACAACCAGTAGGCTGATGTAGTAGTACAAGGCACTCCACCGAACGTAAATCTTGCCAGCTATCGATGTTAATCCGGCCCATCCTAGTAGGATGATGATAGGCGCATGGATGTTTTCGAAGTGAGAGATCCGGAAGAAGCCGAATTCAGCGGGTTTCAAGGAACGTCAAGCTCTGGTGGAAAATGCATTGAGATTCGAAGAAAAACAATCTAGACTCCCCGACTGGATAAAGGATGGCAAGGTGCAGAGGAGTAGTAACATATCAAATCTCCTTAGAAGTACATCTCCTTCTTATTCTTCATCTCTTCCTCAATGGGAGCAAGCAACAAGCCGAAGGCGGCTTTTTCCGGACAAAGCCTTGGACATCTATCCTCTACCGGTCTCCCTGGGTCAACATGGCGGCTCTTCCAAAGGAAGGAAATCGCGAGTCCTTCTTACAGCTGCAATCCGAGGCAAAAAGGCTGAACATGGCCTTGCATGACGATTTCAATCCTCCCGAATCCAGAATTTCCGGAAATCACCAAATTTGGTGAATTAGTATGCAAATCTCGCCAAACACAAAACAGTGCTGCGAAAACTTAGTTTTTCCTTCTTCACACCAAAAAAAATTCCACCCTCGCCACCCCCTTCGCCAACAAGGAGGGGTGAGGGAAAAGAATGCGACAACCCTATCACTCAACCGGACGCAGTACATGACCTTGACGAAAAAGTGCTCCGAAACGACGCTTATAGCAGAGTAAATTTTTAAACACGAAATTCAACAATTTTAGCAATTAAATGGGCATAATTCTCCAACGGGGCAACGTACAGTCATGAAAGTAGGTTCATAAGAAGGGTAAATTTTTTCTCTTTAAGAGGTATAAATTTCAACCATGTGAATAAAAAGGAAGTATTTTTAAATTTCAAATATTACGCAGAAACAACCGATTTCCCATTGTCTCCTTCTCCCGAAGGCTTATTACCAACGAACGCGTAACGTAAGAATGAGAACTCTGTTTAACTCGCATACAAATAATTGATTCAATAACATAAGCAATACAATTCGTGAAGAAAAATTTAGAATAAGCATAAATTAATGCATATAATTTACTCACTCAATAATTAATTAACAAATAACTGCAATTAACTACACATTAATCCATAATTCTAAACTAACCAAAAATCACTACATAACATCTTAATGCGTAATTTAAGTTTTTCAACTAATCTTAATTTACTGTGTTGATTATTTATTGCAATTTATTTGAAGTGAGTTGTTTATTCATGAAATTTAAATACAAGCAGTACATTTAATACATTCTAAAGCAAAAGCAATTATCATTGTTACTCTTTGTAGAGACGTTAGATTATTTCGAAGCAGGAAAGATGACAAATGAGTGAAGTAACATCATCAAAAATGATACGCGCCGAGTGTGCTGACCATTAAGGCATGCTAAGAAGGCGGGAGAAATGCCTTATATACTCCCCCTTTTAAAGGGTGACTGGAGATTAGAAAACCCAATAGCCAGATTCTGGTGGTGGACAATCATTATCCCCCACCTTTTAGTTCGGACGCCACCTCTAAAGACATATTGTTATTTCGAAGCAGAAGAGATGAACACTGAACCACGAACCACGGACCTCTCGAATACGCACCGAGTGTGCTGACCATTACACCACGAAGGCATGCTAAGGAGGCGAGAGAAATACCTTATAACTTCATTAATCGGAAAACAAAAGTATCATAGAAACGTTCGTTCACAGTATGGATTACGTTTGCAGATGTTATGTGCTAAGTCCCAAGGATCACAAGAACGATTCATATCAGGAAATTAAATAAGAATTTAATTAAATAAGAAGAAACACCAAGAATAATTCACTTAGCGAACTTTTTAATTTATAGCAACCTATTTTCCTTTTCTTTTTCCATTGTCCACGAGAAGGAAAAAAAGTCATCGTTCAATCTTTGGAAAAATTTTAACAAAATGCGAAAACCACATTTGCGTTATTATCGCTCATAATAAATACGCCAAATTTCAAAACGCGCCAAAATGTAAATTCACGTATATCTTTCGAAATTTTGAATTAAAAACTCTAATTTTTTGCAGGTGTGCTTAGAATTACATCTACTTTAAGATAATGGCAAAAGTTTATAGGTTATAATTCAAAATCGTTTTCGAAAAATTAAAAAAAAATTATTTCGAATACAAATTTTAAAAATAAATCATAGAAAACTGGCGAATTTTATTTCTAATGAACTAAATTTCGAAATGTGAAAGGAAGAATCAAATAAGTTTTATAAAAAAAGACACATTGATAAATATATATAAAATTCAATTAACACTGGAAGAGCTAACATTTTCAGAGCTAATTTTTTAAAAACTGCTCGTGCGATTTTTACAAAACATGGCAGTTTGTCATAATTTGCGTCGTAGAATCGAAATATGGGAAGAAAATGGCGTGTTATTTCGGAAAAGTCCGATGTTGTGTCAAAATATCTATATTAACAATACTTATATTATTGTTCTAATATAAGTATATTGAACATGTTCTAATATAAGTATATTGTTCTAATATAAATATTTGATTTTTAGTGTTTTTTTAATTACTTTCATTATGAATATAAATTCAAACTAATAGCGGCTTAGCGCTATTTCAATAACAG
This sequence comes from Stegodyphus mimosarum, assembly GCA_000611955.2. Taxonomy (NCBI): domain Eukaryota; kingdom Metazoa; phylum Arthropoda; class Arachnida; order Araneae; family Eresidae; genus Stegodyphus; species Stegodyphus mimosarum. The sequence goes on from KK122155.1 coordinate 51,505, forward strand.
CCTGCTCTCTGTGTATTATATCTCCAAAACACTTTGTAGTTTTATCGCCAATTTAGGCTAAACTTTCTTCAATAGAAAACTACCTATTACAACAAGCCTTTTGCTTCCATCTCTTAATACGTACTTGCATTCCAATCATTTGGTTTTAAAATTTCGAAGGCAAGTTGGTTAATTTTTGCTTACTAGTTTGATTTAAAAAATTTTTTACTGCAGTTTTTTAACTTTAATTTTATGGATTATTTCTTTTAATCTTCTTATGATTTTTTAAAATTTGTTCTTGAATCTACTTTTGTTTTTACTTTTATATTTGAAATAAATGGGAGTGTAGGGGATATGTCTTCTAAAGTGAGCTACTCGTTCAGATTAATTGTGTTCTTAGTAAAAAATTTTAATCTTAAAGATTATTTGCTTTTTAACAGGATTCTTTTGGTTTAGTGACTAATATCTTTATTTTGGTTGAATATCAGTTAGTGTTTTGAATGTAGCAAATAATTTGATGTTTACTTGGAAGTAAGATGAAACACTCTCTCTTATTTTAGTTACTGTTAATTGATGGTAGATTGGTTTATCCCCTTGATAAGTCGATTAATCTGCTATCAATGACAATAACTGGTTTTACTGGTTTTTCAATATTTAAAAAGTTTACTTTTGATTTTGGCATTTTTACGTTTTAGTTTTCCCTTAACTGTGTTTAAAGTAAGGAGGACTGAAAATTCTATAAAATTTTTTTAAATTCTGAAAAATACCTTTTCAGTGATGTTTTTAAATTGAATTTCCGTTGCTTGGAGATGTAATATGGAGAGTTTCTCTTTGTATAATTTATAGTATATTAGAACAATGCTATATATAAATGTAATACTACTATTCTAAGTCGCGCTTTCGAGACATGAAAAACGCAAGTTGAATTTTGTCAATCGGCTCAGTAGAGCGGGAGATATAGAACTGTAGCCCCCTTTTCTTTGCGCAGCGTACTACTTAAGTCATGGTATTATGTAAACGAAATAAAATGGATTGATGAATTATTTATGTACATTGGTTTTTGGTTTTTATTGTGCTGTATATCGACGGTCGTGCTAGAGAGCTATCAGCTTAGAGAAAGCAATTATAATGACCAATAGCGATGTTTATTTACGTTCTCGGAAATACGACTCTACTATCCAGTACATAGTATCTTATTCGATTTCAGTTTCGTAATAAATAACAAACAAGCTAAAGAAACCTTAATTATGAAAGTAGGATATTTAATATTTACAGTGAGCAAGGTGTTTATCTATTAAGAACGTTATTCAATTATTAATGCAGGGTAATAAATATGGAACTATACTGTATTACAAACAGCTTTAATTACAGTTCTACTTTGATTTAATTTAGTTATTTTACTCGTGTGAGAACTTTTAATTATGATTTCATTTAAACGGAAGGAAATTAGTTTTAAGATTAAACACGCAGGACATTCTATTGTTTAAGAAATATTTATAGAAGAGTGTATGAATTAAGTAGTATAACAATGAAAACAATATAGATAGCTTTTGTTAAAATAATTTTATATGTAATAATTTGTATCTTAACGACATTGTTGGTTATCATTTCATAATAATGTTACTAAATCCAAAGGTACAAGTACAGTAATTGCAAGATGGCTTTTAATATATACGAAATATTTTTAGTATTTTGAAATATGTATATAGCTTTATATTTTCATTTGGTCGTCATCTGTTCTGCTTCTACTCAAAGCGAAAAGGTAACGAAATTTGAACTTTTTCAACTTTAGTACTGAATATTTCTTTGGCCTTTTTGTAGATATCATTTAAAGCTCATAAAAATTTTCTGCAGTCAATGGCATCCGTTTCTTGTATAGCTATTTCATAAAACATTTCTTTACTCCGCAGTAAAATAATTTTGAAATTTAAAAACCTTCTTTTTTTTTTTTGCTTCCGCGGGAGAAGACAGAGTTTGCTTCTCCAATATGTCGTAATTTAATAAACAATAAATGCCTTTTAATTTGTTTTGTTTGAAATATGGCTAATATTCCATAAGCAGAGTAAGTTATCGCCAAACTATTTTGGCCTTCAAATTTTGGCTAATTTTTTTGGCGGCAATGAAAGCACTAAGATGTGATTTTTAAACGTAAACATAATAGTAACTTTTAAGTTTTGCAGTAGTGAAACGTCGTTATTTTATGTAAACATAATAGTAAAATGAGATGATAAAATACTAAATGAGTAAAATAAAATTTAACAGCTTTGTAATCACAAGCATAGTCCTAGTTATATAATTCATCATAAAATAGTAGAATGAACAATTCTTGCAAATGATTATTGAATTAATAAATAAATACACTTATCAGATTAGTTTAATTAGAGCACTGAGAAGTGCGTTTTAAACGTAATATAATAACAAAGTTTTGTTTACAGTGGTGAACAGCGATTATTATGTGCAAACAGAATAGTAAATGAAATCGATTAAATGATAAAATAACGTCGTGGAATTCAATACACTAAACAACTTTCATTCAAAACTTCAAAAATTTAAATATTTCACATCATTCGATTACCAAATGCAAAAAAAAATATATAAATATAATATTAAACATGTATATAATAATAATAATAATAATAATAATAATAATATCAAACAGGAAAACTTTTAAAAACAAACACAGTATTTCAAAATTAAATTTAAAAAAAATGTCTTCTGGCTACACTAAATTCGCCCTCTTACAATTACCGAAATAAAGCTCTAGATTTGCCATAATAAAACCTACAGCCGGAAACCACAACCAAATCAAAATCGCGCCAAATAAAAAACCCTCGCCAAATTTAGCGCTCACCCCGATTACGGAATATTAATCTGAAATATGTACATCAAAAAGAAACAAACTGAGAAAAAACTCAGTTTGTTGTCAAACTTAATTTTCAAATGCAAATTGATACCTTATATTTAAACTAAAGCAAACAATATTTTATTACAGTGTACGTAACTCTGATTTATTTCTCTTCATATCATACTATGTACCAATAAATAGTAGTTGGTGGGTTAATTTATTTTGGCAATCCAGTCGAGAGCTGCATTCCTTAAGAAATAGCCTTCATAAACTTAGGTGTGATACTTCTATTATTAACAGTTTAGTAATGTATATCATTTTATTGCTATAGGTAAGTTTTGCTCATATATACTGCTACAGCCTAAATAAATGGTCGCATGAAGATTAAAGCAATGCAAAACATTTCTTAAATCATTTAACAAATTGTCATGGCTATTATGGTAGCAAGCATAAACGTGGTCTGCTTCACCTAGGTATTCGTATTTACAATTTTTGAAACTATGAAAAGTGAAGTTTGAGAAATCTTCCTTTCGGATAGGATTCAAAATAAATTCTTCCGAGTACCTAGTATTTGAATCACAGTAATTTCGAAATGACTATTACTTTCATGGTATGTTTACATAGATTGATTATTCATAAACATTTAAATTCTTAAAGATGTTCTAAAGGAAAGGAAAATCAAGTTTATTATTCCATGCTTAATGTAGTAGCTTTATAGAGACATTAGGTTATTTCGAAGCAGGAGACATGAAAAATAAACAACGCCTTCGTCGGGAATCTAACCACGGACCTCTCGGTTACGCGTCGAGCACCACGAAGGCATGCGAAGAAGGCGGGAGAAATACCTTATATACTCCCCCTTGTAAAGGGCGACTGGGGTTTTGGGGACCCAATCGCCAAATCCCGGTGGTGGAGAATCATCATCCACCACCTTTTTAGTTCGGGCGCCAGTGTAGATTTATTAGGCATTTTCGAAGCAGGGAAATCGAAGAAAGGAGCAACGCCTTCGCCGGGAATCGAACCACGGACCTCTCGGTTACACGTCGAGCACGCTGATCACTATACCACGAAGGCATGCGAAAAAGGCGGTAGAAATACTTTATAGCTTTAAAATAATACCTACAAGATATAAACAGCTATAACGGCTGGAAAAATAGCGGCAGTGCATCTATAATTCCGAAAAAAAAATAGATTTAGTTCGACCGTCTGAAGCGCAACCCTGGCTGGCATTATGCCAAAGCATATCGACTCTTCTAAAAGGGGCGTTATTGCTTGCTGCGACGTGAAAGCTCACGTGAAAGTCTTCTCTATTCCGGAAAGACACAATGGAGGGAAAGAAAGTCTTCATCCTTCCACCCTATTTTAAGAATAATGCGGTCCGAATGGCGCATGCGTGTTTGCAATGAAATTTCACGGATGAGGCGGTCGAACTATACAAATACTTAGAAACCTTCAGTGTAATTGCCTGTCATATTAACCACCTTCTGCCGAGGTACTATAAGGCGTCGTTACGTACACTTCAGCTAAAGTCCTTCAACGACCGCGTTAGATCACGGATAGCCTTCTGTTGTAATGGAGTCCGTAATAACTCATTCATTATGGAGAAGAGATCATAAGCACATGAATTCATACCAGAGTATGGAGGTGTGGCAGAACTTCTCGTCGTCACCATTACAGGAGATACGTGTACGCCGCACATTGTCATAAAGAACGATGGGATTCATCACTTGAGACATCATCATCGTCCAGCGACGCTATCTGCTGATGACAGATTTCGTCCTCCTCCATTACAGTGCCCGATTACAATGTCATGATGCGAGTATTTTCCCGGATCTCTTATAATAATGGCAGTGGAAGTTACTGGAAAATCACACCAAGAAATAGCGTTGCATTTTCCTGAATGCGAGACACAAATATTGTCTGTGGTGATCAGTTCTATCTTCTTCTATAACAAAGTGAGAGGTCATAATGATACTGAGTTGTCACTAACGTTCTGCAGTAGTAGCAGTGGGAGGTACTGAAAAACTTGCCAACCCCATATTCATCCAAAGTGAATTTATATGACTATCGTATCTACACCAAAATGAAAGAAAAGCTGCAAGGGATCCGTTACAACAGGAGAGAATATAAGTGCTTCTGGGGCTTTCATTGCAGGACATCAACAAAGGGGACGTACTAATGATGTTCGATGCCTTCAAATACATTCCAAATGGAGACAAATCTAGCAGACTACTATATTAAAGGATTGTAAGTTTTGTATCTCTTGAAACAAAGTCTTTTTGGATCTATCGACGTTCTGTCGCTGCTTTTTATTTAATATCTGGGAAAACTAAACTAATATTTTGCGATTATAATTATGTGATATAAATTAAAAGGAAACAAAATTAAAAAAAAAAAAAATCTGAAAGATTTCAGATTTTAAATTGCGTCCAAAGGCGCGTTTTTTTAACGTTTCGTGTGCTACCTTTTTTTATTAAATATCATGTACTACGTACTCAAACCATAAAATTCAGTTCAAAATCAATATCGCAAAATCATTTTAAAATGAACATATCTTTAGAATTTCCGTAAGTCTCGTGCGCTGGAGATAAAAATGTTTTTCTTTTTCCGTACAGTGTTGCCATTGCTCGCTTTGAAATCATTTAGTTTGTTAATCAGAAATTCGTTGAAATGTTACAAAACATAAAATCGATAATAAAGCAAATTTCAAATTCAAAATTAGGGCTTCCAGATGCCCATATTCGCAGTAGGATTACGTCATTCAAAATTCGATGGCTCTAGGTTTTATCACAATGCGAGAAACATGCATACATTTATGCAGATTTTTCATTTTTTAAAATTTAATGCAGAGCGATAACATTTAGTGGCAACAATTTGAAAAGTGAAACGGGCATTCAGAGTGATTCATCGCAAAATCGCAAAACGAAAGTAATAGTCCTTCGGGACTAAATCCCTTTGGACTAATGATATTCATGTAATTTTATGTCTAATGAAATTTGTTAACACTTAATTACACAATTTAAAAATGGGATTTTAAGCAACAGAGCTAAATATAAAATTCTTTCTTTCATTCTCTTTTTCATCTTCGAAGGTGCTACAGAATCGCAAGAAATTTCCCACAAAAAAAGAACGTATGAATGACTATCTAGAGCTCAGAAATGAAAGTTCTTCTTCTTACAGTATATTTTCAAATGAAACAAATAATTCGCTTGGTGTTTATCGACAAAGAGAAAGCCGATTTAAAAGAAAAGCAACGCGTGAGGAAGGGAATACTTCAACAAAGAAACCCAATGACGAGGTGAATGAAGGCATCTTCTCACATTACTCTTTAAATCCATATCAAGAATTCCTAAAACTTACTTCTAAATTTCAAGAATACGACTTCAAGCTCGCAAATCTGTCGCTGACAAATGCCCAAATTCTTTCTATGCTCAAAACAATTAGTGTTGGCCTCGATCAATTGAAAGACAGTTCATCGCATGCTATGCCTCAGACCAATTCAGAAACACAATTTTTGGGCATTACCCAGAAAGATTACTCTTATGAGTATGAAGATGTTACTTCTGCTAACATTTCTGACAAGATACACATAAATGCGTCAAAGGTGTTACAACGAAGTGAAAGACAAAGCGAGGATGTTGCAGCTAAAAATCTGTCAAAGGCAATGAAGGATTATTTTCGGAAGCACGTACATGCATTTATAGCCTGGAGCATCTCTCTCCTATGCATAGTTTTAATCATTATATTATGTTGCATATGTTGCAAGCGCTGTTGTAAGAAGTTGAAGAAGAAATTTTCATCGAGGAGGAAGAAGCCTCAAAGCGGAAAAGCAGAAAGACAACCTTCTCAAAGTGGAAAAGAAAGCCCGTTGCTTCTTAAGTGGTCATTTCCAACAGATGAAAATGCAGGCGTTCTTCCTGTCCGTAATATGGTCTTCCACGCTGGTGAATCAAGACATCTTTTCAACTCATCAGGTGGAAAACGAGAAGGTAATTACTGCAGATACCTAATACCTTTTAGTAAATAAGGCTAGATTATTTACTCCAAATACATTTTCAGATAGGAATTTTCTTGCATGTTAAGTAATCAGTTTTTCAACAGTTTATGTTTGCTAAATGTGATACAACTATCATTTCAAATGTTTTTACTTATAGTACGGATAAAAACTGGAATCTATTGAAATCCAGAAGTAATGTTATAAGGTATTTCTCCCTTCTTCTCCGCATTCCTTCGTGGTGTAGTGGTCAGCACGCTCGACCCGTATTCGAGAGGCTCGAGTCCCGGCGAGGGCATTACTCATTTTTCATGCTCCCTGTTCGAAGTAAAAAAGGTGGTAGATGATGATTTTCCACCACCAGGATTTGGCGATTGGGTTCCCCAAACCTCAGGCACCCTTTAAAAGGGAGAGTATATGAGGCATTTCTCCCGCCTTCTTTACATGCCTTCGTACTGTAGTGGTCAGTACCCTCGACGCGTATTCGAGAGGTCCGTGGTTCGAGTCCCGGCGAGGGCATTGTTCATTTTTCATGTCTCCTGATTCCAAAAAAATCCTAATGCCTCTACAATGTGAATATGAAAAGGTTTTTAAATTTATTCTTGAGCTCAGATCGTTCTGTATATTTCAGTCCTAATCTCTTTCGCTTTTCTATCACTTATTATTTATTCAAATGGAAGAAGCACAAAATTGGTTTGAAATGAATTTTCTGGAAAATCATTGTTCCTGCTTTCAAGGTAGCTTTCAGTTCACTTTATTTTTCTGTGGGAAGCTTTGGATTTCGAAATTAATCGAAGTCGTAATTGTAACAATTAAGCAGACTTAGTCAATTTAAAAATTAAAATTTTAATATCTGTGTAGAATAAATTATAACTAAAATAAAAAGTGGAATTTACTGCAAACGTTTTAGAAATAACGTATATTATAATCAAGCAGTTAATTAATTACAGTACCATAAAGACTGCAAATCTAAAGGTAACCTTACTTCAATGCATTTAATGTTTTTACTTTGTGCTATTTGATGCGGAAGTAAAACCGAAGCATTCAATGTCTTTACTAGCGTTACTTGATGTATTGATGCATTAAGTAGTATATTATTTCAACATCCGGACCATTAAAAGTTAGTTAAGTAGAACAGCCGCATATTAAAAGCAGTCGCTAATATGTGGTCGCCATGGAGAAGCATCAAGCTATACCTCAGGAACACAGCAATACCGAGCAACATATTTTTCATTCTATATCCCTTCATTTTATTAGTAATTAATTTAAATGTATCTGAAGAAAGTGAATCTTTTGAAACTAAATAGTATATAAGAAAAGAATAAATTAACGGGCTAACTGTTGGAAAATAAACGAAGCCTTAAATATTGATATATAATTTGTCTTACTAATGTTTCTCTTAATCATGACAGTATTGTTAGAAAAATAATTGCTGTCGCTATAACGAGGTATTAGCCAAAGGGAAACTCGATATAATATTTTCCTGATATTTATTTATAAAATGTTAAGTGCAAATTAATAAAATATAACATTTTCTGCTATGTACGTATGCATATATGTATCTCGCATAACTCCAACACTCAGAACGTTGAAATTTTGTATATAGGACTATTGTTACTTGTAGTTGTGTACCTCCCTTTTTGGTTCGGCCGCACCAAAAGTATTTAAATATATATAACCCACTGTGGTATTCCGCTCCGTGAGCTCAGTTTTTCTTTAATTGTTACATGTTGGTACGTTGTGCATTTTTTGCTTTAAAAACGATTGACTTATGTGGTTCCTAGCTTCCGGTTAAGATTTTTATGCCTTTAGTTAATCTGCATGCAATAGTTGTAGAAATTGCGACAATTTTAAAGTTGTTTAAGTGCGGCTAAGCCTAAATCTTTTACCGTAGCAGCCATATTTGTTTACATTTGAAACTTACCAGAATAGTGATTTAAACCAGTTTCTGCACCTTTAGTGCTTTTGACAAGTGGGATCAAAAGTAAATTTCCGTTTTGTGCACCGAAAAATCTGCCTTTTTGTCCGCTGGACGAATTGCTTGTTTTTGCGTAGAAACTCCAATTTTAATAGTAAAAATTGTTTTAACTGTATTTGGTGTTTTATATTTTTCTATACTTCTGAATTTTTAATAAAGATATTTTGAGGTCTTATGTATTTTTTGCCTTATCGCGAGGTGAGAACTGAATTGATCGAATGAGAAATATGTCTCCAATGAAATTCAAGGAAATGAGTTAAATGGAATGCAGGAAAAAATGCGTATAATTTAATATTCCGTATTGGGAAGTCATGTGGTGTACACATCAGATTTTTGTTTTCTTCTAGTGAACTAAAATGGTACTTCTAAGCTGTTATTTCCCTTTATAAAAATCATGAATTTTTTTTAGGGATCTTAATAGGTCTCCATTTTTAGATAATTTGTAGCGTTGGATTTTAATGTTGGAAGGGCGTTTAATAAAATCCTCCCTTAATTATCAAGTAAAAGCTTAAGAATTTTGGAAGTGTTGTATAAGTATTGCATCATTCTTCTAAATCAATGCTTCAGTTCTGCAGTCGTTGAATTTTGTACCGCATAGAGCCGCAGTGAGTAAAATAAGAAAGATTAACAAAAACAAACGCCTTAAACATCGCTCTGTTAGCCAAATTTCGACCAAGAAGGGTACATCGTCAGTCACTATTCATGAATGTTTCGGAATGTGTGAGAAATCTGCTGCATTATTTCGAGCTGTTTAGAGGCAGAAAGCCCTCTATGGATAAGGTCAGTAGTTACTGTGCATAATTCTAGTTCATTTCATCTCTAATAAAACGTGTGACAAAGTTGAAGGTACAGTGTAGTGTTTAAGTGGTTTTCAGCTTCAGAACTGAAGATTAGCATCAGGTCTGAGCAAACAATGATGCACGAATGTGTGCAATCCTGAAACGAAAAGGAAGCAAATCGAATCTCATTTTGTGAAATGCTAATTTATAACAAATCCTGATGGGCCTGCATTTTATGGGTGCATGATGACTGAGAATGAAACTTATATTTTCCACTGTGTAGGAAAATTGAGAGCACGCGGATTTGACCAACAGGAAGAAGTATTAGAAGTTTTTGAACGCTAAATACCTTCGTCTTCTGAGTTATCAGAGACATGATAAAGAGATAAGCTAAGTTCGTAGGTTTACATGGCAATTACAAAAGTAATGAAAACATTTTGAAAATTGTTTGTTGTTATGCATTAGATTTAAAACGTAATGAACGTCCCTGATAAATCAAATTGAATCAAACTGAAATTGTATCGTAAATTTTAATAAAGAAAAATTAATGTTTTTTTTTTCATTTTTTAATTTAAAAAGTTTTAATGATGTTTTATTTAATTAATGTTTTGTTTTAATTAATGTTTCTTAAATTGAAAAACATTAACTTTAAAAAACATTAATTTTTAAACATTAATTTTTTATTTAAAAATGTTTTTTAATTTCTTTGTTTTCTAAGCTGTCAATAAATTATTATGCTCTGTTAAAGCTATCGAAAAGGCATTTTCATATGCTAAATTGAAGATTCGCAAATTCATCAAAGTCGCGCTATGTTCTCAAAAGGTATGAGTTTGGCAATCAAACTAATTTTTCCATTGAATAGCGTAATTACAAAAGATAAATCATGGATATTCTGGTATGATCCTAAATCAAAACGAAAAACTGACGGATGAAGGGCACTAAAAGTTACAAAAACAGAAATGTATTGGTCGACATCTAATCGAAATGAAAACTTATAACTTTTTACGGAAATGAAAGAATTGTGCGTAACGAATTCATTTTTGCTGAGCAAACTAATACTAATGTCTTTAACATGCTCGGGAATGTTCCGATCATGTGAAAGTGTGACACATTATATGAGGATGGATAATCAAAAACCTTGAAATTAATACTTCCTCCATGACATTATCTAGTTACAAGGTTATCATCGTTCTTCTATTTGGGCAGAAACATATTTTAATTTAGTCACATCGCATTTATTTTCTGCATGATTCTTTTCTCTTCCTCGAAATAAAGTATTTTAGTGTTGTAATAGCTATTCATAAAACTGCAATGAAAATTGCAGTGACTGCATTTTGCGGTCATCAAAAGAAGTATATGAATTAAAGGAAGTAACCCGAATATATCGAGACTGACATTTGATAAGATAGTTAATTACTTTTCTCAAGCATGAGATAGATTTCCAAAGTGCTGCGTTGGTTACTACTCTCTTATATATTAGTTTTTATATATTAGTTTTTTTATATATTTTTTATATATTGCTACTTTCTTATGTTTATAATATTACCAATAGTAAAGGACGTGTTTTTGAAATATTTACAAATCATCAGTGAGCTTTCAATGGCTCTGCAGCACCTGGTTTGTGTAATTCATCCACTCTTTCACAAAAAATATATGCACCCAGAAGGAAACGAACTGCTATCACGAATCGTAACATGTATGTAATATATGAGGTGATAAAAAAGTAATAAAAATTTCAAACCAAAAAATCATTTTATTCAAAAGTTATGGCATGAAAAAGTTTCAAATCAGTAAGTAGTTGTATAGCCGCCTGTGGCAGCTGTACAAGACAATACACGACGTGGCATCGAATCAAGTAAGTCTACTATGACCCCCTGCAAAAGATCGTGATATAATCTTTGCAACGGGGCCAGTTAATTAACTAGTATTCCGTGACGGCTGCATTTTCCTTCCAAGCATGTCCTAAACGTGCTGCATTGGCGAGAGGTCTGGTGACCTGGCAGGCACGGTAGTACGTCATATCCTTAAAGACATTGTTGGGAGATTCGCACAATATGTGCACGAGCGTTGTCTTGCTGATAAATGGCGCTTGGGACACTTGATAGCATAAGCAGTACAACCGGCGTTAAAACGTCGTCCACGTAACTGCGAGCCGTCATGGTGCTTTGAAAAACGACTAGAAGTGATCGTGTATCCCAACAAATCGTTCCCACACTGTCACACCTCTTGTGCAATCGCGTATGCCGCTCGACAACAAATGCCGGATCAAACCTGGCCGCCACCACACAAATGTGCGTTGATCATTAGCACTGTGATAGAATCGCGATTCATCGCTGAAATTCACACGCCTCCAGTCACACTCTAGCTTGCTATCCAGTCGATACTACCTATAATGTGGGGTCAGTGGTAGGCGTCTTAATGGATGTCGACAGCACATACCAGCGTCGGCCAGTTGTCTCCAAATGGTTTCCATTGATACCACCGGATGTCTGGAAAGTTGTAAACGGCGTCGCATCGATGCTAGCGACGAGGTGATGCGGAGTTGGCATTTCTTATGTTTGCACGATCCTCGCGCTCGTTTGTCTTCCTGATACCCCCTGGCCCTCCGCGACTATGGATATCCCTTCCGTGATCCACTGTCGCCAACACTGAGCAATTGCCCTATCGCTCCGACCGAGGTGGCGGCCGATACGCTTGCTCGACCATCCTACTTCTCTCAGGCTTAATATACATCCCTTCTCAAAGTCTTGCAACTGTTCGTATTGCTACCGGTTACGTCTCAGAAGCATCTGTAATCACAATACCGTCCATACAAGCTGACAGGTTCGTTCGAATTGCCCTACGGCACGAGCAATTATGCTTTTAAACTCTACCAGCTTGGCACCTCATATGCGCATAGTGCGCTTACCTTTGTCTCGTTGGAGTAGAAACTTAAGTCATTTGTATATCTCTTACCAGGCTACATTCCTGCCAAGTTTCGTGATTGTTGCTAAATTTTTTCTGGCTGCATATGATGTTTTGTGACAGAGTGTATTCATATAGTCCCACTGACAATCCTCAGAAACGGTATCTTATAATTTTTACTAAATGTATAAATAATTTAATGTCATTCATTTTGGCTACATCATACGATGCATAAGATAGTTACTATTTTATTATTTGTAACTCCACGAACATTTTAAGGGAAAAAAATTAATTTTATTATTAGTCTCTAAGGCACGGTATTCTGCATATAATGAAACACAAATCACAATGAGAGTAATGAATAAAATTGCAACAGTTTTATTCTAGTCGCCTGACGTTTTGGATCGTCTTTTCGTATTCCTCCTAGAAGCCTTAAAAATCGAACGCATAACATACTATTTAATTTGACAATTGTAGTATTAATCTTTAAATAATAATTGTTTTTACTTTTTACTAAGGTAAATTCAACGAAAATCTCCTACTTAACAAAATGGAAATATATCTACCATTTTGTTTTAATAGGGGTTACATATAAACTCTAATACGTACTGTCATAGAAAATATTTATCAGTTTTTCTTTTAGAATCCTTAAACAGTTATCCTTAAATATTATAGTCCCATTTCAACTATTTTGATTTATATTTCCAGATACGAATTATAAGAAAGAAGAGCAGCATAAAAATGCTAAGTTAATAATGAATTTTAAAACAAATGTAACAGACACTGAAGAAGATAACTCAACGGACACAGAGGACGCTACATTCTTCAGAAACAGGAGTATAACGGGCGCTGATATCCAGCACATGATTAGAAAACTGATGAGAAGAGAACGGAAATGTTTTGCCTTCAAAGCCAATAGTTTAAACGCATCCATGCCGATGGAAGAACTGCCTCATTTAATAAGGCCTATTAAAGGAAAAAATGGTGCTGATGAAAGAAAAGCCAGCAGTACCTGCATACCTTCTTTGGGAACCTTAGCGAAGACAATCGTAACAGATCACATAAATATGCAGAATGGAATGGTGCACTGAATTTCAAGAATAGGATATCTTGTGACAGCAATAAAGCTTCAAGTTACGTTTATTTTAAATTCGTAAAATTGCATCAATGAATATATATTAAAAGATGCTAGCTTAATGCAAATGATATTAGTAAAACGTTTATTTTTTACAAAACAGAGGATGTTCACACATTTTTAGAAAACGATTTCGATAAAGAATTTAAGCAAGCAAATACTTTGGAATTTTTGACAATAGCTTATTATTTAAAATGAGAAATATCGTCTACTGCTTTTAAATTTATTCTTCTGTCAAAATGTTGCTGTGGGCGAGAAGATACACTTGTGTGCAAAAATTAAGAACGAGACGGCGTTTTCAATATAACTTTGTACAAAAGCTTTCCAAATCAACACATTTAATACCGTAAGATCCCCAATACGTAAGGACATGAGTAATGTAAGCAACACTTACTAAAAGAGAAATCAGAGGGATAAAAAGAAGCTTTATTGAAAAAGTAGCATGGAGCGCAATGCAACTGAAGGCCGAAACCTCCCTGTGATGGGTGTCCAGCAGAAACATCTGGTCTTTAATAGGGGATATGATCTCCCCTGACTGCTAGGCAGGTTTCACATCATTTGTGCATGCTGGATATGTGGTTGTTAATGAGCTGTTGAGACACTGCTGCTCGTTCCTCTTGTAGCACCAATTCGGTACTGGAGATAAGTTACGTGCTGCCACAGGTCTCCCTGGTAAGTTCCGTACATGCTTGACGGGATTTAGATCCAGAGACCTTGCCGACCAATCCATGTGTTCAACATCTTCACTCTCCAACAGCTCTTCGACAGTAACTGTGCGATGAGGTGGAGCGTTGTCGTCCATGAAGAGGAACTGAGGACTCATAGCCCTTGTGAAAAGACGCATGTAAGGAAGAAGAACCTCGTTACAATAGCAGTCCCAGGTGACGAACCTCCTTGGGAGATATGAAGGTCGGTCCGGCTACCAAGCATTATGTCTGCTCGAACGAGAACTCCGCGACCTCCAAAACAGTCCCTTTTGATGATGTTGAAGGGGTTATTGCGTGTTTCCCGCTCTGTCCAGATGTGCATGTGTCTAGAATCGCAACTCAGACTAAATCTGCTTTCATCTGTAAAGAGTACTCGTCCCCATTCATTGTCTCTCCAATTCCGATGTTCCTGGAACCACAGAGAACGCCTTCTCCGATGGGCAGGCGTTAGAGGTACACACCGTACAGGGCGTCGTGCAAACAGACCACCACCGTGAAGTCTTCTGGCCACGGTAAAACGCGATATCGGTCGTCCAGTCGCCTGTGTCGTGTGTGTAGCGATTTCTCCCGCTTTCTGCCGCCTATTTCTTCTGGCCTGTAAGGCAATATACCGGTCATCTGCGGGTGTGGTTCCTCGTGGACGACCCCTACTAAACCCCCGGATAGATGTTCGTGTAGTTTGAAATTGTCTCCAAAGTCGTGAAGCGATGCTGTGAGCAATTCCGGACTCTGCAGCAACACTTGTCGCACTGCGGCCTTCCTCCAACTTCCCAATGAGTCGACCTCGGGTAAAAGCATCCAGATGTCGTCTAACAGATTGATTATTCGCCAATTCTCGCTGAGGCAGCAACTCGGTGTGATTTTAACTGCTATACGGTGTGCAATCTCTTTGCCAGAAATACTGATCTTACACCGACAATATGCTTTATACTACGCAGACACTTCCCCATTACGTCTACCTGCATATCTGCGCATGTGCTACCGTACGTCACCTTACTTAATCTCCTGATTGGTCTTTCTGTCCGCTTTGCCTCTTCGTTCAGCTGATATGCTAATTTTTCGACTTCGTCCTTAATTTTTGCACACCGGCGTATATTCTTGAGTGTTCCGAAGAGAAGCATTCCTGTTCTATTATTAAAAAAACTTTGTGAAATGCATGCTACTAAACTTTCTATGTTAAAAAAACAACTTTGTTAACTGAAAAAGGAAAAACCTTCAGTCATTACTTCTACATGGAAAGGAAACTTGCAAATAAACCCCTGGAAAAGGTACTTTCTGTCTCTAACATTTCTAAAGTTGAATCTTTGGTAACAACAGAAAATCATCCAACGCAGAAATTAGTTGCAGAGTCTTTGAATACATGTCTAACAACAACAAATAAAATAATAAAACAAAAAGGATAAAAAAGCGTAATGTTCACAGCTTTAGCCGAGATCATTGAAGTCCTGTGAGGTTTCATCCATGGATTATTGCGACCCACCACGAAAGTCGTCGAGGAGAATGAAAATCAATATCCCTGGAAATTTTACGAAAAGCCCTTTTATCATGGAAATCACAATGCAGAAGTTAAGTCCAGAGAAAGGCTATCAGATCGAACCTAAAAAAGTACACTTTACATTTTCGAACATTAATTAAACTACCCCGAAATCTTTCTAAAAATGAGTTAACATCCTCTATACTTTCACCAAGTAGATTCGGCATGCACTTGAGATTAAAAGTAATTTCTTGTAATTTAAGTTTCACAGAAGACTATAAAAATGAATGTGCAAGAATTCTTTGATATATTTAGCAAAGTCGTTTCAAGGAACAGAACAACAATGAAGCAAAGGGCTGCACAAACGGTATAGTGGTTACGGGAGTTGACTGCGATACCAAAGGGCCCGGATTCTAAAGTAAAATTTGTTTTCAAATAGTGCCCACCACGGTACAATCGATGAATACTGGTAAGTTCGACCTGAGTCCTATTCCAAGCAAATGGATTGGCTGCATTGATGCTTTTATAGTTTCAACGCATTCTTGAGCAGATAGACCTATCTTACTTTAGCATAACGACAGGAACCGAAACAAATATACCTTCTTTAAAGATTACTATCCATATGTTATACTGCAAAGTTCCGTATGCGACCAAAAACATTTTTATTCTGTGTATATAACGTTCAAAAATTTGTTAAGTAACGGAACGTTTTGTGAACTTGTAGTTAATTAAGACATTCTTTCTATATGCTGTTTAAGTGCAACAGTCTGCATAACAGGCGTTCAGTTATTCGAACGCCTTTTATTCGATATCACGAAAGGGTACGGATAATCTGTCCACGATTACTTATTTTAAAACTAATCGCCTAACTAGTCGGCTCCCAAAGTAAAGTAAAAAATAAAGAGCATTTCATCGTGTATAATAGTAAGTGTATCTGTCTAGAAATTCGAAGGCTTACAATTCAATTCTTTGTGAGGGCATTTTACCGAACACTCCTTGCATTCAAACTTCATTTGCCTCCACACTGATGAGGTAATCATTACGAAATTTCTCAATCAAAATTTTGCAGTTTTGAAAGGCAAGTTAAAATTATTAAAATGAGGGAATATATGTTATAAAATATAACATAACAACTGGCTATATAAGCCATAATCTAATAGATGGGCCATAGGAATGATGATACTTGGCAATCAGGTCACATTAGTATTCGGGTGTTGTCGTCGCAGAGTGGAAAGTAGACAAAACATGAGACAGAAGAATTTCACTATTAAAGTTCCATATCTTTATTCTATTAAAAGGTAGATCATTTTTCGTTTAGACGAAGAGCACCAAATTACATATCCGTAGTGATTTAATAATTTAAGTAATATTCGATTTAATATTTCTGCTTCATAACTTAAGGAGACAAATTAGAGAAGGATAAACAAAGCAGCGGAGATTCTAATTGCAGCGATGCTGGAAGCTGTCTGACTAAAAATGGCGCGTTCTTTGCTATTTATAGTGGCAGTTACCTAACATGCCAGAGTGTTCTCGAAAGTATTGGTCTAGGATGAAGATCCTGATATTGCGGAAAGTTAAATAGAGGTTGCCTGTTCTCGTAGAGCAAAGCCATCGTATTTTTTATATTTTACACACACACACATATATACATATCTATATCTATATCTATCTATATATATATACGATTAACGAAGGTCATGTTACTCTCTCTCTCTCTTTATATGTAGATATATAAATTTAACAAATATTCTCTATTTGTAAAAAGTAAATAAAAATTTTAAAATTAATTATAATTCCAAAAATAAATTAATTATTGCTGCGAACCAATTTACAATTTCATTTAAATTCAAAGAGCATAGTTAAATTAAGTGTACGTAATTAAAACCACGAGGAAAATAAATAATAAAATAAAAAATACATAATCCTAAAAATTAATCTCAGAAATTTTTTAAATCTAAGACAAATTAGCATAAGTGAATAATTGTTAAGCAGGCAGGAGACAGACTTATCAAGGGGAAGTTGCCTCCAAACCTAACTCTTCAATTACTCAATTCTTGTTTCGTCATCCAAATAGGCAAGGGTAAAAATTCAAAATCCAAAGTAAAATCAAATGTTGTGAAATACTCAAAAAGAATTTAAAATGAAATTAAACTAGTTAGAATTTTGAGAAATTAAGCAAGTAAAAGGACTAGGAATACTGAATAAAGGTCAATAGGTAGAAAACCAAATTATTTAAATGCAAAACAAAAGTAATTTAGAAACTGTTTACTTTTAAGTAAACAAAAATAATTTAGGAACTCTTTTCTA